>CM040242.1:226053873-226639951 GCA_022545495.1 Chrysanthemum lavandulifolium | reverse complement strand
ATGGAAAAGTACTGCTTTTTGGTTATATGAAATCTTGCTCGAAAGCTTCGCTCGAAAGCACCGCACACGTGGAAAGCATCGATTGTCTTATCAACGTCTTGTTCCAACGGTCAAAAGATGGGTTAAAATTCAAATAACGGTAACTTTGTTATTATGGGTGTGATTTTCAAATCTTACCTATAAATAACTACCCTCTGATTTTCCCTCTCATCTTTATACTTATCAATCTTTTCCATATTTCTCTCTCTACTACTACCATATCAATCATCTTGTTGTACTAACTTAACCAAACAAGGCCTTATTCTACCTGATGGTGACAAACTTGTTAGTGCCATGTTTAGCCCAGTGAAGCCTCAAGTCGATTGCATTAGCAAAGTTGTAGCTTTCAGAAGCAAGTTTCTCTAACACCTTCTTAAACGCACCTTGACTCATCTTCCTCCCAGCAATCCTTGCTCCACGACGTTTGGTACTCATTGGAAGCGGATACATTGATATGTGTTATGTGTGTGTTAAAATGAGCTTTATATACTTGAGATAAAGGATAAAAGTAAAAAGTAAGTCTTCCACGGGTTATGGGTACCCAATACCGTTTCCGTGTTTGGGGAGGTTAAGATGTAGACAACCTTACCCCTACCTAAGGTAGAGAGACTGCTTCCAGTTCTACCAAAGGTACAACCAAAGGTAGAAAGGACCTCCGGCCTTTTGTAGGGAGTGATGATCGAACCCCTGACCTCTCGTTTGAGAGGCAAGGGGTTTTCCAACTGATCCTACTCTACTTGTTTTTACTTGAGATAAATGATGCAATTTTTAAAAATTCAAAGGTAAAATAGTCATCACAAATTTATTTTACTCAATTGAAAACAAAAATGTCAAGTTTAATATCTAAAAAAGCTATTTTTTTTGTTCGCTACGTCAAACTGATATTTGTGAGAAGCATGATGCTTTAATAAGTTATTAGCCCTATAAGGTATATAGAGTTCATTGTCTTTAGCCCCTAAAGGATGGAAAATCCTATAAGATCATATCCAAAATTTAACTCTCAAACCGTTAACACAAAACACATTGAGAAAGTTGTATGGAAAGTGTCAAAGCAACAAGATAGCAAGCCCGACAAATAAGAGATGCCTTATATGCAACCGAACCTGAAGCAAAACGAAATTAAGAGACGAGCTGAAAATGAACATGTGACTTTGATTTTGATAGGAATGGTTATGTGGCATGACATGTTGTTTGTAAAATTCCGTTAGTAAAAGTGTACAATCATAAAATATTTGTATTAATGATTCTTTTAAATAATAAGAAGATCTTGTTTCCTTCTTCAGAAAGTGTAGAAATTGTTAATACAAATATCGTCATTAAACGTTATTTATATTTTTGATCTTTGCCTAAGTTTTGTTAACGACAAAAGTAAATTTAATTTATAAAAGCTTAAAGCTTGTCAAGTTTAATAGATATTACAACAAGCTTTCTCAAACAATATATTCATCATTCAAGCATTTACATTTGTGATTAGTGACATCTTGATATGACTCTAATCATTATGTATGATAGTAGTTTTAGAATGTGTTAGGTTCTTAAAACCAAACACTATTTAAGCATTGCATATTTCTAAAAATAGAAATACAACATATGACATCATGTATTACATCATGGAAATCATTGGAAGATTCCATTAGATATTTTGTGAAGATTTGTACTCTTCATATCTTGCACAATCTCACTTAGATAGAGTTGACTTTGGCAAGATTTGATATCTTGGTCGTCGAGACCGGCGGTACCAAAATGGTACAGGCGGAACCCTTTAAGGGGTCCGCCGTCCGTGGACTCTCCTCGTCCATTTTGGCTATAAATAGCAATGCCAAGCCAAGTAGTTTATCATTCTTTTCTAACATACTCTCATACATATCTTCTCTCTAACCTTTCTAACTCGGTTTCATATCATATTAGTGATCTCTTTGTAGCAAAGAAGATCAAGTCTTATTCAAGCTTCAACGAGAGTTGGAAGTCTTGTTTGTTTAGTGTTGTATGATCTAGTGTTGATCCATACTTCATTGTTGTATCAAACCATCATAATCTTGTGAGTGTGAGTGGTTAGTATTTTAGTCCTCAAAATACATTGTGTGTGGGAGTAGTTGTACCCTTGGAAAGAACTCGACATCTAGCTTAGTGTCGGAAATAGTGTAAGCGAAGTGTAAAGGTTTTCTCCACGGTGAAAGGAGCTTGTTGACTAGTGAAGTTAAACTCTCGAGTGTGAGACTCGGGAGTGGAGTAGGGCAAGGAAAAAGAGTCCTTGTAGGCGAACCACTATAAACAACTTGTTGTGGTTTGATCATCTCTTTCCTTACTTACTTATTACACATTGCTTGCATATTTCATTAACATACTCAAGATCAATATCAATTGATCTTTCAATAAGTTTCAAAACAAAGTTTTAATTGGTAAACTATTCAACCCCCTTCTAGTTTTCTACAATTGGTACCGAGCCTCGTTGCTCAAGAATTTCTAAAATAACTTGTATTTTATAAACTTGAAACGATCCATGGATTACGAAAACTTTAAAGAAGGGCAATCTATGCAAAGACCACCACTCTTTGAAACCAATGGATTTATCTATTGGAAAAACCGTTTGAAACATATGTAAAATCAAAAGATATAGATCTTTGGTTTATTATTGTTAAAGGAGATTTTAGTTCTACAACAAAGGATATTTCCGTTGATGAACAAAAGAAATTAGTTGCTAAAATAATGAAGCTAAAATGATGCTTTATAATGCTTTACCTAGAAAAGAATATGAAAGAATTTTTATGTGTGAAACCGCCAAAGATATTTGGGAATCTTTAATTGTTACACATCAAGGTAATTCACAAGTCAAGGATAACAAAATTGATCTCCTTGTTCAACAATATGAACAATTTGTTATCCCTGAAGATGAAACCATTGATTGTGGCTTTGCTCGTTTTAACACTATCATTACATCACTTAAAACACTTAAACAATATGAACAATTTCTTAGAGCACTCCATCCCAAATGGAGAGCTAAAGTGACCGCTATTGAAGAATCAAAAGATCTCTCAATAATGTCACTAGACGAGCTAATTGGCAACCTCAAAGTTCACGAAATGGTAATGGAGAATGATTCGAAGATCATCAAAGGAAGAAAGGAGAAGATCAAATCCGTTGCTCTAAAAGCAAAGGCGGAATCAAGCGATGATGATGAATCTTGTTCCGGTAGTGAAGATGAGGAGTATGCCATGGCCGTTAGAGATTTCAAGAAGTTCTTTAGAAGAAGAGGAAAGTTTGTAAGACAACCTCGAGAAGAAAAGAAGCCATTCCGAAAAGATCGGGATGATAAGAAGAGTAAAGGTGAAAGAAAATGTTTTAGATGTAGTGATGCAAGTCATTTCATAGGAGAATGTCCCAAGCCACCTAAAAGCAAAACTCAACGAGCTTTTGTAAGTGGTGCTTGGAGTGATAGTGAAGACGATGAAGAATCAAGCAAGGAAGAGACCGCTCTAATGGCACATGAGTCAAATGAGGTACTTTCCGACTCTTCTTATTCTTCTATAGATGATGACACCTTGCAAAAACAATATAATCAATTGTGTGCTAAGTCTAAAAATCATAACTAAAATAAATTTCTAAAAACCAAAAGGAATTTTTGGAAAATGAGGTATATGAGTTAAAAGAAAAAGCAAAACGACTTGAAAAAGGAAAAGCAAATGACGATGATTGTAAATCATGTCAAGAGCTAAATCTTGAAATAGAAAACTAAAGCTCACACAAGAAGTTCTAATAGAAAATAATTCTAAGTTTAAAGGTTTAACAAAAACATCGCTCTTGCCGATGAAATAGTTAAAACCCATAAAACACCGGAGACATGAATGGGCTAGGTTTTAATGAAGTATTAATTCCAAAGAGTCAAAACAAAACGGCCGAAAAGGACGAACATTCATCAAAATTGTTGCGATAAAGACGGACCGAGACGGAACCAAAATAAGGGTTCCGTCCGTTGTCAAAATGGTACCATGGTACTTCATTGAAATGTAATGTTCGCAATACGGACCGCTTCAATTTGTTAAAGTAACAAAGAAAACGAATGATAATGTTAAACTAAAACCACCATTATATCGGGAGTAGGACTTGTTAAAATGAATTTAGATCAAAAACTACTCAACAACGATATAAAACTTCTTTGCCAAACGCCTTTCTAAGAGCAACCACAACGTTCAACCTAACTACCAACACAACGGTTGGAATCAAAGTTTTCCTAGACCATATCAAACTCCAGATTACATGCCATGGAACTCTTACCCATCATTTCCATACATGAATCAAATGAATGGTATGTTTAACCCAAACGGACCCATGAGATATTGGGGACCAAATGTTTGAGTTATTTGCTTCTTAGGTATGCTTGAAAGTTGGATTGGAACCTGATGAATGGATAAAAGATAGTGGATGCTCACGACACATGACGGGCAACAAAAGTCTCTTCTCATCATACCAAGAGTATGACGGAGGTAATGTCACTTTCGGTAGCAATCTCAAAAGCAAAATCATTGGCAAAGGTACGATTGCTCATAACTCTCTAACTATTGAAAATGTTGCTCATGTGGATAGGTTAGGATTCAATCTACTTAGTATTAGCCAACTATGTGATAAAAAGTATAAAGTCCTATTTGATGAAAATGGTAGTAAAATACTAAAAGATGGTATCACCATAGCTAAAGGAGTTAGGAAAAATAACATATACGTCATAAAAATAGATAAAACATATAATGACAAGCTTTGTTTAACAACATTAGACGATAGCTCATCTCTTTGGCATAGACGCTTAGGTCACGCTAATATGAGACTTATACAAAACCTATCTTCAAAAGAGTTGGTTAGGAATTTACCAAAACTAAAATATGACCAACACTTTTGCGACGCTTTCAAAATTGGTAAACAAACACATAGTAGTCACAAATCTAAAAATATGGTGTCCACATCTAAGTGTCTAGAATTATTACATATGGATTTGTTTGGACCATCCGCTATAAGAAGTCATGGAGGCAACTTATACACTTTGGTCATAGTAGATGATTACTCAAGGTTTACTTGGACATTATTTTGAAAACCAAAAATGAAGCTTTTGATAAATTTGAAATACTTAGCAAGAAAATTCAAAATCTTCTAGGTGTCAAAATTGTGTCGATCCGAACGGATCATGGTCGTGAATTTGACAACGAAACTCAATTTGGAAACTTTGTGATACAAATGGTATAACACATAACTTTTCCGCTCCACAAACACCTCAATCAAATGGAGTAGTAGAACGTAAAAATAGAACAATTCAAGAAATGAGTAGAACAATGCTTAATGAACAAAATATTCCTCAAAAGTTTTGGTGTAACGCGTTGACACTTCTACATATATTTTAAATAGAGTCTTAATCGTCATTTCTAAACAAAACACCATATGAACTTTATAAAGGTAAAAGCCAACATTAGGATATTTTAGAGTCTTTGGTTGTAAATGCTTTATTCTTAATACTAAGGATTATCTCACCAAGTTTGACCCAAAGTCTTATGAAGGTGTATTTCTTGGTTACTCTCAAACTAGTAAAGCTTACATTGTCCTTAATAAAGAAACAATGATTGTCGAGGAATCGTTGAACATAACATTTGACGAAAGTCCACCTCCCTCTAAGACATCACCTTTGGTAGATGATGACTTAGTTGAAAGTCAAATAATAGAAAGTAAAATTAATAATAACAAGGAAGATGAACCATCAAATAAGGAAATTGTCAACATCAAAGAATCTAAAAGTCATCCATTAGAAAAGGTCATAGGACAACTTAATCAAAGAACCTTAAGGTCACAAGCCCAAAATCAAAGTAATCATTTTTGTTTTGTATCCACCATTGAACCAAAAACCATAAATGAAGCAATAAAAGATGAATCATGGGTAATTGCCATGCAAGAAGAATTAAACCAATTCGTTAGAAATGATGTTTGGAAACTAGTTCCAAAACCCAAAGATCAAACTATAATTGGAACAAAATGGGTCTTTCGAAACAAAATGGACGAAAATGGTGTAGTATCTAGAAACAAAGCTAGGCTTGTTGCACAAGGTTATAATCAACAAGAAGGAATTGACTATGATGAAACTTATGCACCGGTAGCTAGACTTGAATCTATTAGAATATAACTTGCTTATGCATGTGCTTATGACTTTAAATTATTTTTCAAATGGATGTTAAAAGTGCTTTCCTTAATGGGTTTATTAACGAAGAAGTGTATGTTGCTCAACCTCCCGGTTTTACCGACTTTGAGAAACCACATCATGTCTTCAAACTCAAGAAAGCATTATACGGCCTTAAACAAGCACCTAAAGCTTGGTACGACCGTCTTAAGACTTTTCTTATTGATAACAAATATACTATGGGATTAGTAGATAATACTCTTTTACTAAGAAAAGGAATCACAAATTATTATTGTTCAAATATCGTTGATGACATTATATTCGGATCAACTTGTCAAGAACTATGTGATGATTTCTCTAAAATCATGCATGACGAGTTTGAAATGAGTATGATGGGTGAGTTAAACTTCTTTCTAGGACTTCAAATTAAACAACTAGAAGATGGTATTTTCTTTAACCAATCTAAATATATAAAAGACATGCTTAAGAAATTTGGTCTTGAAGATTCCAAACCTACTAAAACACCCATGTCCTCGGACACTAAACTCACCAAGGACGAAGAAGGTGAATCTGTATATAACACTAAATATAGAGGAATGATTGGTAGCCTACTCTATCTTACGGCTAGTAGACCCGACATTATGTTTAGTGTTTGTCTATGTGCTCGCTTTCAAGAAAACCCAAAGGCTTCACACTTAGAAGCATTAAAAAGGATTTTTAGATATATTAAGGGACCAATGTGTTTAGGATTATGGTATCCCAAAGGAACGGGTATAGAAACCATAGTGTATGCCGACTCGGATCATGCCGGTGATTATGTCGATAGAAAAAGTACAAGTGGTATTTGCACTTTTGTTGGACATTGTCTCACCTCATGGTTTGCAAAGAAGCAAACGGCTTTAGCCATCTCTACTACTTGGGCCGAGTACGTCTCGGTAGGAAAAGCATGTCAACAAGCTCTTTGGATGAAGCAAGCTCTCGAGACTACGAATTCATCTCAACGACATTGTGATACTTTATGACAACAAAGGAGCCATCGATCTCAAAGAAGAATCCTGTTCAACATGCTCGTACAAAACACATTGAAATCCGTCATCACTTTCTTCATGGCAATGTTCAAAAGGTAACATTTCAATCGAGAAAGTATCCTCCGAAGACAACATTGCCGACATCTTAACTAAACCTCTTAAACGAGAACATTTTAATCTTCTTAGATTTGGTTTAGGGTTAATGGAACCAAACATGTAAGATAAACATAGCCTAAAACATTAGAATAGTCAAACCAAAACAATTACGCCTTGTATTCGCTCAGTAGCTACTGCACCAAACGACAACACGGACGGAACCAAATATTTGGTTCCGTCTCGTCCGTGGTGTCTGTACAAAATGCTATATACAAATCATCCTCTTCCTCAAAACCCACTTTACCAAAACGTAAAACTTAAACCAAGCTCATTATTGTCATCTTCCCACTCACTAATCATGAAGATAACATCATTGTAAGTATCCTAACTACATTTCATCTCTTAATTAAGAGTCTAGGATTCTTATTTATGCACAAAACTATCACAAATCATTACATGGGGTTTTATGTATGCTTTTATACCAAATATGAATTCAATTGGCAAATTGCATAACTAGTCATTAAAATTAGGTACTACATTATCATATTGCATAAACAAATCATGTTTCCCACTAATTGATAGATAATGAATATAAGGCCTTATTTAAACAACCAAACACCCCATGTCAAAAGTTTTTGAAAAGCTTCTCATGTAGGAAAACAATTTTTTTCTCATTGCTAATACAAATAAAAATGTTAAATTTTCATCACTTGCATGCTCTTGAATACTAAAGGTATTGCATAACTAATATGCATTCACGGGTATATTCAAATGAAGCCACATTGAATTAGGAGCATTTGGGTTATCTCATGGTATTTACCAAACACCCCACCAAAACATTTTTGTGCATTAAATGAGTCGAGATAACCGCAACTCCAAATTGTTTTCATGTAGGCACACACTAGAACCAAAAACGTTAAAATTTATTCTAATTTTTTTTTAATTATTGTCCTTAGGAATAACCATGGTAGCCGCAAGATTCTATGATCACAAAGACACCCTTAGCTACATTCCCAAACACCACAAAACCAAAGGACTTACTGTAACACCCCGCCTTATCTGACCACAATATTGTCCGCTTTGCCGTAGGCTCACGGCTTTTTTTGTGGCCTCATTTGAAGACTTCCCAGGTCACCCAAGCCAAGACTACTCACATGAGCACACTTAACCGCCAGGTTCTAAGAACTCCACCGCATGAGACCACAAAGCGTTGTGTCATTGTAAGGCGAATGTTATCTTATGAGCCCAAGATCTCTCCGGGCCACGCCGATGTGGGATTTGCCTGGTGTCACAATCACCCCCTTAGGGACTCATCGTCCTCGATGAGGTTTGCCCCACCATCCCGAACGGCTCAGAGTGGCTCGATACCACTTGTAACACCCCGCCTTATCTCGACCACAATGTTGTCCGCTTTGCCGTAGCTCGCGGCTTTGTTTTGTGGCCTCATTTGAAGACTTCGGCAGTCACCCAAGCCGTACTACTCACATGAGCACACTTAACCGCCAGTTCCTAAGAACTCCACCCGCAGAGACCACAAAACGCGTTGTGTCATTGTAAAGCGAATGTTATCTTATGAGCCCAAAGATCTCTCCGAGCCACGGTAGGATGTGGGATTTGCTTAGGTGTCACACTTACCAAGGAACAAGTAGAAATATTTAGGGTCTAGAATCAAGGTATTTCCATGAGGGTAGAACCATTCACCCATCTTTCCTTGAACATACCAATCTTCGTGAAGAACTAGCCGACATTCAATTCGATTGTCTTCTTGACATTGATGAACCAATTTGTCCTAGGTTTGTGTTAGAATTCTATGCTAGTGTGACCGGCTTTAGTGATGAAGAAGATGATGAATTTTGTCTTAGCTTTAGAATCAACCAAAATGACTACAACATCACCTTAAGCGAATTTGCTAAAGTACTAGGAATTCCCAACCGAGGAACTTGTGTCTACACGGATAAGTGGTCACTCACCGCCCTTGATGCAATCAACGACCGCACTCCTCCCTATCTAACCCGTTTGGCCGATAAGGATGTCATCCGTGAACACCTTTTTAACCCAAAAACTGATACAACCCGAGTAACCCGAAAGGGAAAAGAGGTAGACCGAGATCCATATGGAATGGAGCTAAATGAACTTAAGCCCGAATTTAAGAAATGGGAGGAGTTACTTAGAGCAAACGTCATTAGCAACATAGGAAATAGGGATCACATAAACGCTTGTCTTTGCCACATGCTCTACAACCTGTCCACCCGACAACCATTCAACTTGGCCTACTACATAACTAGGAGAATGATTGATATTCCAACTCAAGGATCGGTTGCTCTTCCATACGGGATGCTTCTCACCCGTCTCTATAGAAACTTCGCTCCAATTCCACCAACCCCAAAAGGGATGCACCTTCACTATGAACTCATCCTCACATCTTTGTACCTTTGAGTGATGCTCGAGCTGCTAAGACTAAAGGCAAGAGAGCTAAACCTCCAACTCCTTCATCATCATCATCAAATAGCTCGAGGATGGTCTTCCAAGCTCTCATCTTCCACCTCATGAGTATTACGCATCTCTTCCCGAGATTGAGAATGAATCAGTGAATTCAAGCAAACTAAGGGAATGTTCAAGTGCCTTGGTAGGATGATGAACAAGATTTACAAGAAGTTGGACAAATAAGGGTACTTTAAGGAGTGTTTGGAACAATGCATTATCATCAATGTTTGATACTATTTAGTTGTTTTATTATGTAGGATGGTAATATAACTTGAAACAATGGTGTATGCTAACAATCTCATGCAGGGGATAGCACAAGTATGCTATCAATTTTACCCATTTTCACTATATTGTGAAAATCAATAAGCCTTGCTCAAAATCTATGCTCCACTATGTTTACATATGTGTTATTTACTTTTCCTAACTAGAAATGTTTAGTATAACAGTTTTGAGAAAAATTTCGTGTTTCGAAATTTCCCGACACCTAAAACGAACTCTGTCCAAATATCTCAGACTCCACGGATCGACGGCACCATAATTTTGGTACCGTCCTTTATGTATTTTGGTACCGCCAGATGTGCAGACAGGCGGACGACCGACGCACCTTTTTAGGGTACCGTCCATGTATGATTTTGGTGCCGTGGATCCTCCGGGTAATTTTACGAATTTTGACTCTTTCGTGATTCCAAATTATCTTCCATCACTTATAAATCAATCTTAACAAGTTTATACTTGTTATTAGAACTAGTATTATTTACTAAGGTATATAAGAAATCTATTTCCACCAAAATTCAAAAATTTGAAAAATTCACCCAAGGAGCCCTTTGGCATAAAGGAAGGAACCAAATTTTTGTACCTTCAAACCGTGGTAATCTGAATGTTAGAAATTCCACTCACTAGAACACATTTATTGCAAATCTTTTCTTCTTCACTCCATCTTCCTTGTATGGATTGACTTGGGTGATATGACTAGCATTCAACCCACTTCCAAATCATTAGGAACCTCATCTCTTCAATGGTTCAACATCAAATCAAACACATTTCTCAACAATTTTAACCTCTATAAATTGAAAGGCTTTACCATGATCATCCTCACACCTTCCTCATTCTCACTACTATCTAGCAAATCAAAACCCAATTTAAAAATGACTAAATCATCACCAAAACCTTGCAAGAAAACCGCTAGAATTATCGTAAGGCCTTGTTGTTTTGTTCATCTTAGCTCATCATCCGAATCTTCACCACTCACAATCTCATCTCCCATTATAGATGATACAAATCTTACCTTAGCTACACCCACTTCATCACACATTGTGATCACCACTCCACCACCAACAAAAACACCTACTTCACCTCCACCGGCACCCATCCAAACATCCAAAACCCCCTCACCACCTTCACCAAGGTCTCCCACTCTCACTCCCATGGAGTTATTTTCAACTCCACCAACATCACCAAATCCTTTCCTAGAGGACTTGGAAGACTTGCCTCCTAGGTCAAGTCATCCACCACCATTGCCATCCTTTGGCACAATTGAGCTAATCGCTCATGAGTCACCTAGGTCATCCATTGACCCAAACGCCCATTAGGGCCAAGACCTCTCCTTTTCCACCCCATTCACAAGGACATTCATGGTCCTTTATACGGGATCATCCACTTCCATCATCAATGTCCCTCATATTGAGGACATTCCGGAGTGCATGTGGGATGACAATCCCACTGAGAGGAGATTCAAAGCCGAACTCCACAACCTCCACCAATTCAAAGGCATGGTGGATTCTCACTTAAGTCCAAATATCCCCAACACCACCAACACATCCACCATTCCACCACCACAACCTCCGCAAACTTTCTACCTCCAGTGAGACAATGCAAATGCAAAATGTTTTGCTTGCATCCATCATGACCACTCAAACATTCCCAACACCACCAACACATCCACCATTCCACCACCACAACCTCCCAAACTTTCTACCCTCCAAGGCATGGTTGCTCAACTTGTGAGCAATGATCAGGCTATTTTCAAATCCATGTGGAAACGGACCGGATTATGGTCCATGACTTCCAAGAAGAAATGAGGTTCATCCTCAACCACATACTTGAGCATCTCAATGCTCTCTCCCATCCACCATCACTTTAGGATGGTTTTAGACTAGTCTTTCTTGCTTTCTTTTTATCTTTCTAGGATAATTTTTATTTCCTGTACCAAACACATCATTGTGTTCTCTTTTCATGATCTTAACTCATGAAACATTTTAACTAATGAATGTTGTTTATTATATTGTTGGTATCATTACATAGTGCTTGGAAATGCTTGTGAATGATCATTATTACTAACATTTCCTTTGTAGCTTTATTTTCACAATCCATGAATCTTCCCATTCAAGCACCCAATTAAGGGGGAGCTTTGAACAAGGGGGAGATAATAGCAAGGGATCATTACATTCCGCATAGCCTCTTCTTTTTGTTGAGACAAAAGGGGAGAAAATATAGAACTTTAAAATTATTTATATTTGACTTTTCCGAAAAAGTCAAATCTGCATACATTGACTTTCTAAAAGTCAAACAGAACCCTCATTGATAATACTTGACTTTTCTTAAAAATCAAGCTGCATACTTTGACTTTCTGAAAAAGTCAATATTATGCATCTAATAGTGAATACTTTGACTTTCATAAAAAGTCAAACATCATACACTTGCATTATCATTTACTTTTCAAGTTCTAAAACTAATAATTTTATAACTCTTGTACAAGCCTTGTATCTTTTATAAAAATAAAATTTATATTTTGTCCTCAACAAAAAGGGGGAAATTGTTAATACAAATATCGTCATTAAACGTTATTTATATTTTTGATCTTTGCCTAAGTTTTGTTAACGACAAAAGTAAATTTAATTTATAAAAGCTTAAAGCTTGTCAAGTTTAATTGATATTAAAACAAGCTTTTCAAACAATATATTCATCATTTAAGCATTTACATTTATGATTAGTAACATCTTGATATGACTCTAATCATTATGTATGATAGTAGTTTTTAGAATGTGTTAGGTTCTTAAAACCAAACACTACTTAAGCATTTGCATATTTCTAAAAATAGAAATAGAACATATGACATCATGCATTGCATCATGGAAATCATTTGAAGATTCCATTAGATATTTTGTGTAGATTTGTACTCTTCATATCTTGCACAATATCACTTAGATAGAGTTGACTTTGGTAAAGATTTGATATCTTGGCTGTCAGACCGGCGGTACCAAAATGGTACACGGGCGGAACCCTTTTAAGGGGTCCGCCGTCCGTGGACGCCCCATCCATTTTGGCTATAAATAGCAATGCCAAGCCAAGTAGTTTCTCATCCCTTTTAACATACTTTCATACATATCTTCTCTCAACCTTCTAACTCGGTTTCATATCATATTAGTGATCTCTTTTTGTAGCAAAGAAGATCAAGTCATATTCAAGCTTCAACGAGAAGTTGGAAGTCTTGTTTGTTTAGTGTTGTATGATCTAGTGTTGATCCATACTTCATTGTTTTATCAAACCATCATAATCTTGTGAGTGTGAGTGGTTAGTATTTTAGTCCTCAAAATACATTGTGTGTGGGAGTAGTTGTACCCTTGGAAAGAACTCGACATCTAGCTTAGTGTCGGAAATAGTGTGTTTAAGTGTAAAGGTTTTCTCCGCCGGTGAAAGGAGCTTGTTGACTAGTGAGGTTAAACTCTCGAGTGTGAGACTGGGGGAGTGGAGTAGGGCAAGGAAAAAGAGTCCTTGTAGGCCAACCACTATAAACAACTTGTTGTGGTTTGATCATCTCTTTCCTTATTTACTTATTACACATTGCTTGCATATTTCATTAACATACTCAAGATCAATATCAAATGATCTTTCAATAAGTTTCAAAACAAAGTTTTTAATTGGTAAACTATTCAACCCCCCTTCTAGTTTTCTACATATTGGAAAAACCGTTTTGAAACATATGTAAAATCAAAAGATATAGATCTTTGGTTTATTATTGTTAAAGGAGATTTTAGTTCTACAACAAAGGATATTTCCGTTGATGAACAAAAGAAATTAGTTGCTAAAAATAATGAAGCTAAAATGATGCTTTATAATGCTTTACCTAGAAAAGAATATGAAAGAATTTTTATGTGTGAAACCGCCAAAGATATTTGGGAATCTTTAATTGTTACACATCAAGGTAATTCACAAGTCAAGGATAACAAAATTGATCTTCTTGTTCAACAATATGAACAATTTGTTATCCCTGAAGATGAAACCATTGATTGTGGCTTTGCTCGTTTTAACACTATAATTACATCACTTAAAGCACTTGATGAAACTTTTCGTAGTAAGAACTTTGTCAGGAAATTTCTTAAATCACTCCATCCCAAATGGAGAGCTAAAGTGACCGCTATTGAAGAATCAAAAGATCTCTCAATAATGTCACTAGACGAGCTAATTGGCAACCTCAAAGTTCACGAAATGGTAATGGAGAAAGATTCGGAGATCATCAAAGGAAGAAAGGATAAGATCAAATCCGTTGCTTTAAAAGCAAAGGCGAATCAGCGATGATGATGAATCTTGTTCGGTAGTGAAGATGAGGAATATGCCATGGCCGTTAGAGATTTCAAGAAGTTTTTAGAAGAAGAGGAAAGTTTGTAAGACAACCTCGAGAAGAAAAGAAGCCATTCCGAAAAGATCGGGATGATAAGAAGAGTAAGGTGAAAGAAAACGCTTTAGATGTAGTGATGCAAGTCATTTCATAGGAGAATGTCCCAAGCCACCTAAAAGCAAAACTCAACGAGCTTTTGTAAGTGGTGCTTGGAGTGATAGTGAAGACGATGAAGAATCAAGCAATGAAGAGATCGCTCTAATGGCACATGAGTCAAATGAGGTACTTTCCGACTCTTATTATTCTTCTATAGATGATGACACCTTGCAAAAACAATATAATCAATTGTGTGAGCTAAGTCTAAAACTTATAACTAAAAATAAATTTCTAAAAACCAAAAAGGAATTTTTGGAAAATGAGGTATATGAGTTGAAAGAAAAAGCAAAACGACTTGAAAAAGGAAAAGCAAATGACGATGATTGTAAATCATGTCAAGAGCTTAATCTTGAAATAGAAAAACTAAAGCTCACACAAGAAGTTCTAATAGAAAATAATTCTAAGTTTAAAAGGTTTAACAAAAACATCGCTCTTGCCGATGAAATAGTTAAAATCCATAAAACACCAGGAGACATGAATGGGCTAGGTTTTAATGAAGTATTAATTCCAAAGAGTCAAAACAAAGCGGTCAAGAGGACGAACATTCTATCAAAATTGTCTTGAAGACAAAGACGGACCGAACGGAACCAAAATAAGGGTTCCATCCGTTGTGCAAAATGGTACCATGGTATTTCAAATAGCAATGTAATGTTCGCAATTCGGACCGTACTGAATTTGTTAAAGTAACAAAGAAAACCAATGATAATGTTAAACTAAAACCAGCTATTACATCAGGAGTAGGACTTGTTAAAAATGAATTTAGATCAAAAACTACTCAACAACGATATAAAACTTCTTTTGCCAAACGCCCCTTTCCTAAAAGCAACCACAACGTTCAACCTAACTACCAACACAACGGTTGGAATCAAAGTTTTCCTAGACCATATCAAACTCCAGATTACATGCCATGGAACTCTTACCCATCATTTCCATACATGAATCAAATAAATGGTATGTTTAACCCAAACGGACCCATGAGATATTGGGGACCAAATGCTTGAGTTATTTGCTTTTAGGTATGCTTGAAAGTTGGATTGGAACCCGATGAATGGATAAAAGATAGTGGATGCTCACGACACATGACGGGCAACAAAGTCTCTTCTCATCATACCAAGAGTATGACGGAGGTAATGTCACTTTCGTAGCAATCTCAAAAGCAAAATCATCGGCAAAGGTACGATTGCTCATAACTCCCTAACTATTGAAAATGTTGCTCATGTGGATAGGTTAGGATTTAATCTACTTAGTATTAGCCAACTATGTGATAAAAGTATAAAGTGCTATTTGATGAAAATGGTAGTAAAATACTAAAAGATGGTATCACCATAGCTAAAGGAGTTAGGAAAATAACATATACGTCATGAAAATAGATAAAACATATAATGACAAACTTTGCTTAACAACATTAGATGATAGCTCATCTCTTTGGCATAGACGCTTAGGTCACGCTAATATGAGACTTATACAAAACCTATCTTCAAAAGAGTTGGTTAGAAATTTACCAAAACTAAATATGACCAACACTTTTGCGACGCTTGCAAAATTGGTAAACAAATACATAGTAGTCACAAATCTAAAAATATGGTGTCTACATCTAAGTGTCTAGAATTATTACATATGGACTTGTTTGGACCATCCGCTATAAGTAGCTATGGAGGCAAATTATACACTTTGGTCATAGTAGATGATTACTCAAGGTTTACTTGGACGTTATTTTTGAAAACCAAAAATGAAGCTTTTGATAAATTTGAAATACTTAGCAAGAAAATTCAAAATCTTCTAGGTGTCAAAATTGTGTCGATCCGAACGGATCATGGTCGTGAATTTGACAACGAAACTCAATTTGGAATCTTTTGTGATACAAATGGTATAACACATAACTTTTCCGCTCCACGAACACCTCAATCAAATGGAGTAGTAGAACGTAAAAATAGAACAATTCAAGAAATGAGTAGAACAATGCTTAATGAACAAAACATTCCTCAAAAGTTTTGGTGTAACGTGATTGACACTTCTACATATATTTTAAATAGAGTCTTAATACGTCATTTCCTAAACAAAACACCATATGAACTTTATAAAGGTAAAAGCCAACATTAGGATATTTTAGAGTCTTTGGTTGTAAATGCTTTATTCTTAATACTAAGGATTATCTCACCAAGTTTGACCCAAAGTCTTATGAAGGTGTATTTCTTGGTTACTCTCAAACTAGTAAAGCTTACATTGTTCTAAATAAAGAAACAATGATAGTCGAGGAATCGTTAAACATAACATTTGATTTAAAGTCCACCTCCTCTAAGACATCACCTTTGGTAGATGATGACTTAGTTGAAAGTCAAATAATAGAAATTCAAATTAATGATAACAAGGAGATGAACCATTAAATAAGCAAATTATAAACATCAAAGAATCTAAAAGTCATCCTTTGGAAAAAGTCATAGGACAACTTAATCAAAGAACCTTAAGATCACAAGCCCAAAATCAAAGTAATTATTTTTGTTTTGTATCCACCATTGAACCGAAAACATAAATGAAGCAATAAAAGATGAATCATGGGTAATTGCCATGCAAGAAGAGTTAAACCAATTCGTTAGAAATGATGTTTGAAATTAGTTCCAAAACCTAAAGATCAAACTATAATTGGAACGAAATGGGTTTTCAAATAAAGTGGATGAAAATGGTATAGTATCTAGAGACAAAGCTAGGCTTGTTGCACAAGGCTATAATCAACAAGAAGGTATTGATTATGATGAAACTTATGCTCACGTAGCTAGACTAGAATCTATTAGAATATTACTTGCTTACGCACTGTGCTTATGACTTTAAATTATTTCAAATGGGTGTTAAAAGTGCTTTTCTTAATGGGTTTATTAACGAAGAAGTGTATGTTGCTCAACCTCCCGGTTTTACCGACTTGGAGAAACCACATCATGTCTTCAAACTCAAGAAAGCATTATCTGCCTTAAACAAGCACCTAAAGCTTGGTACGACCGCCTTAAGACTTTTCTTATTGATAACAAATATACTATGGGATTAGTAGATAATACTCTTTTACCAAGAAAAGGAATCACAAATTATTATTGTTCAAATATACGTTGATGACATTATATTCGGATCAACTTGTCAAGAACTATGTGATGATTTCTCTAAAATCATGCATGACGAGTTTGAAATGAGTATGATGGGTGAGTTAAACTTCTTTCTAAGACTTCAAATTAAACAACTAGAAGATGGTATTTTCTTTAACCAATCTAAATATATAAAAGACATGCTTAAGAAATTTGGTCTTGAAGATTCCAAACCAACTAAAACACCCATGCCCTCGGACACTAAACTCACCAAGGACGAAGAAGGTGAATCCATAGATAACACTAAATATAGAGGAATGATTGGTAGCCTACTCTATCTTACGGCTAGTAGACCCGACATTATGTTTAGTGTTTGTCTATGTGCTCGCTTTCAAGAAAACCCAAAGGCATCACAGTTAGAAGCATTAAAAAGGATTTTTAGATATATTAAGGGAACAACGTGTTTAGGATTATGGTATCCCAAAGGAACGGGTATAGAAACCATAGAGTATGCCGACTCGGATCATGCCGGTGATTATGTCGATAGAAATAGTACAAGTGGTATTTGCACTTTTATTGGACATTGTCTCACCTCATGGTTTGCAAAGAAGCAAACGGCTTTAGCCATCTCTACTCTCGAAGCCGAGTGCGTCTCGGTAGGAAAAGCATGTCAACAAGCTCTTTGGATGAAGCAAGCTCTCGTAGACTACGGAATTCATCTCAACGACATTGTGATACTTTGCGACAACAAAGGAGCCATCGATCTCGGAAGAATCCTGCTCAACATGCTCGTACAAAACACATTGAAATCATCATCACTTTCTTCGCGACAATGTTCAAAAAGGTAACATTTCAATCGAGAAAGTATCCTCCAAAGACAACATTGCCGACATCTTAACTAAACCTCTTAAACGAGAACCTTTAATCTTCTTAGACTTGGTTTAGGGTTAATGGAACCAAACATGTAAGATAAACATAGCCTAAAACATTAGAATAGTCAAACCAAAACAATTTTGCCTTGTATCTCACTCTTGTAGCCACGCACCAAAGCGACAACACGGACGGAACCAAATATTTGGTGCCGTCTGTCCGTCAGTGTCTCTGTACAAAACCGCTATATACATAACATCCTCTTCCTCACAACCCACTTTACCAAAACGTAAAACTTAAACCAAGCTCATTATTGACACCTTCCCACCACTAATCACTGAAGATAACATCATTGTAAGTATCCTAACTCCATTTCATCTCTTAATTCTGAGTCTAGGATTCTTATTTATGCACAAAACTATCACAAATCATTACATGGGGTTTTATGTATGCTTTTATACCAAATATGAATTCAATTGGCAAATTGCATAACTAGTCATTAAAATTAGGTACTACATTATCATATTGCATAAACAAATCATGTTTCCCACTAATTGATAGATAATGAATATAAGGCCTTATTCAAACAACCAAACACCCCATGTCAAAAGTTTTGAAAAGCTTCTCACTTGTTGAAAACATTTTTCATTGCTAATACAAATAGAAACGTTAAAAATTTTCATCACTTGCATGCTCTTGAATACTAAAGGTATTGCATAACTAATATGCACTCCCGGGTATATTCAAATGTAGCCACATTGAATTAGGATCATTTGGGTTATCTCATGGTATTTGCCAAACACCCCACTAAAACCATTTTGTGCATAAAATGAGTCGAGATAACCGCAACTCCAAATTGTTTTCATATAGGCACACACTAGAACCAAAAAGTTAAAATTTATTTTCATTTTAACATATTAATTCTTGTCCTTAGGAATAACCATGGTAGCCGCAAGATTCTATGATCACAAAGATACCCTTAACTACATTCCCAAACACCACAAAACCAAAGGACTTGCCAAGGAACAAATAGAAATATTTAGGGGTCTAGAATCAAGGTATTTCCATGAGGGTAGAACCATTCACCCATCCTTCCTTGAACATACCAATCTTCGTGAAGAACTAGCCGCCATTCAATTCGATTGTCTTCTTGACATTGATGAACCAATTTGTCCTAGGTTTGTGTTAGAATTCTATGCTAGTGTGACCGGGTTTAGTGATGAAGACGATGATGAATTTTGTCTTAGCTTTAGAATCAACCAAAATGACTTCACCATCACCTTAAGCGAATTAGCTAAAGTACTAGGAATTCCCAACCGAGGAACTTGTGTCTACACGGATAAGTGGTCACTCACCGCTCTTGATGCAATCAACGACCGAACTTCTCCCTATCTAACCCGTTTGGCGGATAAGGATGTCATCCATGAACACCTTTTAACCCAAAACGATACAACCCGAGTAGCCGAAAGGGAAAAGAGGTGACCGAGATCCATATGGAATGGAGCTAAATGAACTTAAGCCCGAATTTAAGAAATGGGAGGAGTTACTTAGAGCAAATGTCATTAGCACCATAGGAAATAGGGATCACATAAACGCTTGTCTTTGCCACATGCTCTACAACTTTTCCACCCGACAACCATTCAACTTGGCCTACTACATAGCTAGGAGAATGATTGATATTCCAACTCAAGGATCGGTTGCTCTTCCATACGGGATGCTTCTCACCCGTCTCTATAGAAACTTCGCACCAATTCCACCAACCCCAAAAGGGATGCCCTTCACTATGAACTCATCCTCACATCTTTGTACCTTTGAGTGATGCTCGAGTTGCTAAGACTAAAGGCAAGAGAGCTAAACCTCCAACTCCTTCATCATCATCATCAAATAGCTCAGGATGGTCTTCCAAGCTCTCATCTTCCACCTCATGAGTATTACGCATCTCTTCCGAGATTGAGAATGAATCGGTGAATTCGAGCAAACTAAGGGAATGTTCAAGTGCCTTGGTAGGATGATGAACAAGATTTACAAGTTGGACAAATAAGGGTACTTTAAGGAGTGTTTGGAACAATGCATTATCATCAATGTTTGATACTATTTAGTTGTTTTTATTATGTAGGATGATAATATAACTTGAAACAATGGTGTATGCTAACAATCTCATGCGGGGATAGCACAAGTATGCTATCAAATTTTACCCATTTTCACTATATTGTGAAAATCAATAAGCCTTGCTCAAAATCTATGCTCCACTATGTTTATACATGTTTTATTTACTTTTCCTAACTAGAAATGTTTAGTATAACGACTTTTGAGAAAAATTTGGGTTTCGAAATGTCCCACACCTAAAAACTTACTCGTCCATATTTCGCACTCACGGATCGACGGCACCATAATTTTGGTACCGTCCTTTATGTAGTTTGGTACCGCCATACCACAGAGGTGGACAGACGGCACCCTTTTAGGGTACCGTCTGTGTATATTTTTGGTGCCGTGGATCCTCCGTAATTTTCTCAATTTCGACTCTTCGTGATTCCAAATTATCTTCCATCACTTATAAATCAATCTTACCTAGTTTATAATGTTATTAGATTTAGTATAATTCACTAAGGTATATAAGAAATCCATTTCCACCAAAATTCAAAATTTGAAAAATCCACCCAAGGAGCCCTTTGGCATAAAGGAAGGAACCAAATTTTGGTACCTTCAAACCGTGGGTAATCAATGTTAGGAAATTCCACTCACTAGAACACATTTATTGCAAATCTTTTCTTCTTCACTCCATCTCTTTGTATGGATTGACTTGGGTGATATGACTAGCATTCAACCCACTTCCAAATCATTAGGAACCTCCTCTCTTCAATGGTTTAACATCAAATCAAACACATTTCTCCACAATTTTTCACTTCTATAGATTGAAAGGTTTTACCATGATCATCCTCACACCTTCTTCATTCTTACTATTATCTAGCAAAGTAAAACCCAAGTCAAAATGACAAAATCCTCTCCAAAACCTTGCAAGAAGACCGCTAGAATTAGCGTTAGGCCTTGTTGCTTCGTGAACATGAGCTCCTCATCCGAGTCTTCTCCACTAACAATCTCATCTCCCATCCGAGATGATACAAGCCTTACCTTGGCTACACCAAATCAATCACACATTATGATCACCACTCCACCACCTACAAAAACACCAACTTCACCTCCTCCGACACCCATCCAAACATCCAAAACACCCTCACCACCTTCACCACTAAGGTCTCCAACTCTCGTTCCTATGGAGTTATTTTCAACTCCACCAACTTCACCAAATCCTTTCCTAGAGGACTTGGATGACTTGCCTCCTAGGCCAAATCATCCACCACCATTTCCATCATTTGGCACAATTGAGCGGATTTCTCATGAGTCACCTCGGTCATCCCTTGACCCAAACGCCCATTAGGGCCTAAACCTCTTCTCTTCCACCCCATTCACAAAGACATTCATGGTCCTTTGTATGGGGACCATCCACTTCCCCATCAATGTCCCTCATCTTGAGGACATTGAGGAATGTATGGGATGCCAATCCCACTAGAGAGGAGATTCAGCGGAACTCCACAACCTCCACCAATTCAAAGGCATGGTGGATTCTCACTTAAGTGAGACAATGCAAATGCAAAATGCTTTGCTTGCATCCATCATGACCACTCCAAACATCCCCAACACCACCAACACATCCACCATTCCACCACCACAACCTCCCAAACATTCTACCCTCCAAGGCATGGTTGCTCAACTTGTGAGCAAGCGGGCAAAACTGAAACGGACCCGGTTATGGTCCATGACTTCCAAGAAGAAATGAGGTTCATCCTCAACCACATCCTCGAGCGTCTCAACGCTCTTTCCCATCCACCATCACTTTAGGATGGTTTTAGAATAGTCCTTCTTATTTTTACTTTCTTAGGATAATTTTTATTTCTTGTACTAAAAACACATCATTGTGTTCTCTTTTCATGATCTTTACTCATGAAAACATTTTAACTAATGAATGTTGTTTATTATATTATTGGTGTCATTACATAGTGTTTGGAAATGCTTGTGAATGATCATTATTACTAACATTTTTTTTTTGTAGCTTTATTTTCACAATCCATGTATCTTCCCATTAAAGCACCCAATTTAGGGGAGCTTTGAACAAGGGGAGATAATATCTCGGCTCATTACATTCCGATAGCCTCTTCTTTTTGTTGAGACAAAAGGGGAGAAAATATAGAACTTTGAAATTATTTATATTTGACTTTTCTGAAAAAGTCAAACTGCATACATTTGACTTTCTAAAAGTCAAACAGGAACTCTCTGATACCAACAGGAACCCTCATTGATAATACTTGACTTTTCTTAAAAAAGTCAAACTGCATAAATTGATTTTCTGAAAAAGTCAACATCATGCATCAACTAGTGAATTCTTTGACTTTCATAAAAAGTCAAACTTCATACACTTGCATTATCATTTCCTTTTCAAGTTCTAAAACTAATATTTTTATAACTCTTGTACAAACTTTGTTTCTTTTTTATGGAAATGTGTTTTATGCTACCCGATTATTACTTGTAATAACGGATTACAATAAGATAGCGGTGCAACGGCAAATGTCGTGTCATGACCCCTTTCAATAGCAAAACCAATTCTACTAAAATGAAATTTTGTGACTTAAGGGTCGCAAAATTACTTTGCACAACCCGTTGAACCCTAGTCAAAAACTCCACAATTGCCGAAGCTAGGAACCCAAATGTATCAAAAGCAAAAGGGGTAAATACGTGTTGATTCTCTAAACAAGCTTTCGTGTTTAGCAACTTTACTCGATTCCGCTTTCACCGCCGCTTGTCCCAACAAACCCATTGTCCCTTAGCCCAACAAGAGGGACACTCCATTAAGATCCACATGCATGTTTCCCAGCCCATCCAAACACAAGTATATCGGTTGGTCGTAAGTAGACCTCCCTTCAAGCGGATCCGCCGAGAAAGTTCACGGGGCCTCTTTTAGAAGAAATTCATGCTCGTTTAAGAACATCATACAAAACATCCCTAACCAAATCATGCACGTATTTGAAACCCGGTAACTCCTTGCAATGGACCGCATGCTCGCCAAAGGAATCTAAACAAACCTTATGGCAGACCGGGCAAGGCTCATCACCGAAAATGAGGGATCATTAGCGGTGCTTAAGGATATTCCGGTACTCAGGGAGACATATGTTGGCCTAGCCCTTCAATGGGGATAACCGTCAAGAAATCTTGAGCATGAGGAGCTCGGAGACATTCAAACACCGCTTTACGACATATGTTTCTTTTATAAAAATAAAATTTATATTTTGTCCTCAACAAAAAGGGGGAGATTGTTAATACAAATATCTTCATTAAACGTTATTTATATTTTTGATCTTTGCCTAAGTTTTGTTAACGACAAAAGTAAATTTAATTTATAAAAGCTTAAAGCTTGTCAAGTTTAATAGATATTAAAACAAGCTTTCTCAAACAATATATTCATCATTCAAGCATTTACATTTGTGATTAGTGACATACTTGATATGACTCTAATCATTATGTATGATAGTAGTTTTAGAATGTGTTAGGTTCTTAAAACCAAACACTATTTAAGCATTTGCATATTTCTAAAAATAGAAATACAACATATGACATCATGTATTACATCATGGAAATCATTGGAAGATTCCATTAGATATTTTGTGAAGATTTGTACTCTTCATATCTTGCACAATCTCACTTAGATAGAGTTGACTTTGGCAAGATTTGATATCTTGGTTGTCGGACCCGTGGTACCAAATGGTACAGGCGGAACCCTTTAAGGGTCCGCCGTCCGTGGACGCCGCTCTGTCCATTTTGGCTATAAATAGCAATGCCAAGCCAAGTAGTTTATCATCCTTTTCTAACATACTCTCATACATATCTTCTCTAACCTTTCTAACTCGGTTTCATATCATATTAGTGATCTCTTTTGTAGCAAAGAAGATCAAGTCTTATTCAAGCTTCAACGAAGTTGGAAGTCTTGTTTGTTTAGTGTTGTATGATCTAGTGTTGATCCATACTTCATTGTTGTATCAAACCATCATAATCTTGTGAGTGTGAGTGGTTAGTATTTTAGTCCTCAAAATACATTGTGTGTGGAGTAGTTGTACCCTTGGAAAGAACTCGACATCTAGCTTAGTGTCGGAAATAGTGTGTTTAAGTGTAAAGGTTTTCTCCGCCGGTGAAAGGAGCTTGTTGACTAGTGAAGTTAAACTCTCGAGTGTGAGACTCGGGGGAGTGGAGTAGGGCAAGGAAAAGAGTCCTTGTAGGCCGAACCACTATAAATAACTTGTTGTGGTTTGATCATCTCTTTCCTTATTTACTTATTACACATTGCTTTCATATTTCATTAACATACTCAAGATCAATATCAATTGATCTTTCAATAAGTTTCAAAACAAAGTTTTTAATTGGTAAACTATTCAACCCCCCTTCTAGTTTTCTACAGAAATAATGTCAAAGAAATTGCTAAAGAAATGAATGAATAACCAAAATTTGAATTAAAACAAGCTTCTAGTAGTAATAGAAAATATAATGATAATGTTGACAAAGAAACTATAAAAATTGGCAAAAAGATTTTTAGAACTGATTATTTTTTATACATTGTAGATCAAATTATATCATCACTTGAAACTAGTGTTAGACCAATTTAGAGTGTATAAAAGTATCTTTACTTTTCTATTTAGCATTGAAAATTGTAATTTAGTTGATGATATCAAGTTACAAGATAGTTGTCTTGACCTTAAAAGTTCTTTAAGCCATAACAATTGTTCGGCTATTAACGGCATAAATTTAACTTCGGAACTAAGAGTTTTGAGAGAAATCATACATGTAGAAAATGTTGCACCGACTGTTATACTTAACTATATTGGAAATCTAAATTCTTTCCCTAATGCTTATATCCTGTATAAAACAATAATAACCGTTTCGGTGACGGTTGCTTCCGCGGAAAGAAGTTTTTCAAAAGTAAAGTTAATGAAAAATAATTTAAGATTGAAAATGTCACAAGAAAGATTAAATGGATTGTCTCATTTATCGAAAATGAAATATAATACCATGTCGTTTTAAAAGATAAATTAAAGATTTTGCATAAAAAAAGGCGAAAAAGATAAATTTCATTTTAACAGTTATTCGGAAAATAACTTTGATAGATAAAAGGACACATTTTAAAGTCTCGCTTTAAGCCTCCGTGAAAGTTGAGCTGCCTCTGCTTGTGGACCATGACACAGTAACCCTTTTCTATCCACGTGTTTATCGTGGTTGTATATAATAAGGGCTACGAATGGTTCGGCTATTAAACGCTTGACTACGAAGTGATAGGTGCACCCTTTTTTTGTGTTAGGACGTCTGGCTGATGTTTTCTTTGGTATATAACTAGTTCTGCTAGGTCTAACCACGCCTCCTTTTCTTTGGTCAGCTGGACCAAACGAACACCAATACCTATAAAAATGATAAATGTGACGATCAATGTAACTAACATGCATGATTTTAAAATCTTAAGATGGTACGAAGTATTTGGAGGTGTGTTTAGGAAGTAGTTATTTGATAATTAATATTAGGTATTAGATATGCAGATGTAATAAAGCATTGTTAGAGATACTGTTAGAATGTGAATTTTCATGTTACATGTTGTAATAATCATATGTCAAATAGTAGGCAAATGCAAATAGAGATTGAGACGGATTTTGAGATAAAAAAAAAGACCTAAAATGGCATTATAATGACATTATTTTACAAAATTGAGGTTTTGTTAAGTGGGAGCAAAAGTCATGGAAATTAGTTTGAAAAAGAGGTCTCGGATAATCACTTTTGTTGCAGTCGGTATGAAACTGATTATTTAACCATTACAAGGGTGTTCAACATTGTGTTTTGAAAGTGGTTATCTGATTTGTAGATAGTCAGTTTCTAGTGTTTGAAAATGGTGAAACTGATGCTAATAGGGGTCTAATAATTAGTATAGAAGTAGCTCTAACAAAAGTGGTTGGGACTTTCTGATCAATTATGGTTCAATATTACATGTGAATCCTTAATAACTAAAATATTTCAAAGACTTGAGTTGATCGTTTAATATCACTAATTCACAAAGCAAATTAGCAGAAGCACATTCAAAACACAACGGAAAACGCCCCCTTAATAACCAAATAATCAAAAGCAGAACATGTCTATCCAAACTAAAAACTGGCAATTACCGTTTCAAGCATTAATAATCAGATAATTATAAACAGAACGTAAGTCTAAACACGAGTGAAGATGAAAAACTTACAGAATATATTCAAGGATGCTATCAACTTTAGGCTTGTATGGCATTTTAGTATGACGTCTTCTCCTGGCTTTAACATGAAATCTTGTAGGGCAATCTTCGTTGTTAGATTCACCACGGACAAAGTCATCAACTCTATGAAAGGGAATCAATGCAAGTCGGTCTAGATTATAACATCCCGCGATTTTTCAGATGTTTATTTTTCGAGGAATTAAGTCTGTTTTTCATTTACGAACTTTCTTGAGTTTGATTGACGTGAAAACGAGAAAGTTATCTCGCGAAACGTGAATTTTAGGTACTACACGTACCGGCACAACGGTAAACTCGTTAAACCCATCGAGGTGATCACTATTTCTATTTGCGAGAAAATAGTCAAACAAATACTCATTTTTATTGGAAAAATGATTTCGTGAACGATGGCGCAAGTTTCGTAATTTTTCGAGTCCGTTACTCCTCCAAATGTGTCCCGAAGCTAATACTTGTGAAAGATTTCCAAAATTACGGATTTGGTCCCTATGATATTTTCATTTCCCTCTACCCTACTTTAAAGATTGGCAAAAATGGTCCTTCTGGGAGTGTAAATAATCCCACTCCTCTCTTTCAACTCATAATACACACATTTTCTCTCTCTTAAAACTCCCACCTCCCTCTCTCTCTATACTAACCGGCCACCACCACTGCCGCCGGAAACCGCCGCCACGCGCCACCGCCGGTCACCGCCATATTACACCGCCCTATTGGAAGATAGATCTCGAGCTGTGGTTACTTTCATGTGTTGCACGCGCCTTCAATCTCCCTCACGCTCCGTAGATCTTGAATCTAAGATTCGGAGTAGTGAGGTTATCATCTTTAAGGTTTGCATGTTTAGATCGGGTTCAGATCATGCTATATTCTTGGTTTCGGGTTGTTTGTGTGAATCACCACCGTAGCCGCCACCTCAAGCCGTCATAGCCACCACCACTGTCTCCATCACCGTGCTCTCTCTCCCGTTCTTCTCCTCTCTCCACTGTGGGTAAGTCGACACCCACGACGGTTTTCATATTTTATTTCATCTTATTTTTACAACTAAAACCAGATTCAAGGTTGTGTTATAGTGTTTCGTGGAATAATAAAATGGTCTAAAACGTTGTACAAATGATTCGTATGGTCTTGAATCTTGTGATATAAAACGTTTTCTTTGTTCAGTATTGAGAACGAGTGGTAAGAAATCATTAAGGTTTGATTTAGACGTGATATTAAAACGTGTTTTAGAAATGGTTTTGTGTGGAAAAAAAACTGATTTGTTAATGGTCTAAATACGAAATTCGTGGGTGAGAAATATCAGGTTTGCAACTTTCGTGTGGTAAGAAAACGAGTATTGTGAGTTGCTTTGGTTTCGGGTCATGACCCGTAAGGGTCGTAGAATTGGTTTGGAGATTGCATAATTACTCAACTTAGAAACCCGTATGTTTTCGTTTCGACTCAAATGGGTCTCGGTTTGATTGGGAGTTACTTATAATACATGTTTTTGTTGTCGTCGATTCAAGCGAATAGGTATTGGTATCTAGTTTATGTTACATGTGATGGTGTGGTGTATGCGCCTGTTTTGGTGTTTCTTGAGTATCATGGGCCCAAAGCCTACAAAGGGTATGTTTGTTGTTTGTAGTCAATGAGCCAAAGCCCATTAGACCTTGGATACAAATGTGTTAGTCGAATTATTTTACATTGTTTAATATTTTATCGGATATCAAACTAACACACTTCTATTGTTTCTCTTTATGGTATAATTAGTATGTTTCGGAAACTATAGTCATGTGACTTTGGGTTAATACTAGGACTTGATACTCCGTAATGAGATTTATAATTGATATTGAACGGTATTGGTACATAATGGATTTTAATATTGGGATTGCGACTTAATGATTGGATTACACTTTAATACGGATTATATTATTGGACTTGGACATTAATTTGACGTTGGACAAATTGGACTTATTGGACAAAACGAATACAGTATATTAGACTCACTATGAATTTAATATATTTGATTCGCAACGATCAATAAAGAAAAATTGTCTAATAATCAATGAATACTAGATTACTGATTTTCTATTAAATTGTCGGAAAATATACTTTGAAGAATTTATTTTATTTAAAGTCACGACGACTTGGGAATATTTTATAAATAGATGCGTCATGCCGAAATTTATAAAAACATTTTTCTTAAAACTTATATGTTTATGATCAAATCTCTTTTATTATTATCAAACTCGATGAGAATCAAACGTATGTTTTTGCTTGATTATAAAAGTCTATAATTAGACTTTAGTTCAAATCCCCTTTATTTATAAAAGAGTAAATTACATGGTTGGTCCCTGTGGTTTGTCCAAAATAACAACTTTCGTCCCTCGAAGTTTAAAGTTGCACTGGTAGTCCCTAAGTTGGAAAACAAATAACACCCCCGGTCCTTCAGTTTAACTGCCGTTAAGTTGCTTTGTTAAATTTTACACGTTAGCCCCTGTGGTTAACGGTCGTTATCGTTAATCCTTACTAATAACTACTGCTTATAATTTAAAGTTTTCATACGCTTTTATCCGTTTTCGTCGTGTTTTACGTTTTGTCCGCTTTTATTTGTTTTCGCTCATTTTTTACGCTTTTGTTCGCTTTCTAACATTTTAATCCATTTTATATGTTTTCGTCCGTTTTCTTACGCTTCGCTCGTTTTTGCGTTTTATACGCTTTTGTCCACTTTAACCGATTTTATCTGTTTTAATCCGTTTTATACGCTTCGTCCGCTTTCTTCGTTTTCTTTTTTTCTTACGTTTTACACGTTTCCGTCCGCTTTAATCCGCTTTGTTCTGCTTTATCGTTTTTGTCCGCTTTTAATCTGTTTTATACGTTTTTGTCCGCTTTCTTACGTTTTAATCCGTTTTTGTCTGCTTTATACGTTTTGTCCGCTTTAATCCATTTTGTCTGTTTTAATCCCTTGTTCCCCTTTAATCCATTTTTGTCCATTTTAATCCCTTGTTCCCCTTTAATCTGTTTTATCCGTTTTAATCTGTTTTGACCGCTTTTATCGCTTTAGTCCATTTTCTTATGTTTTCATTTGTTTTCTTTTATACATTTTCGTCTGCTTTCTTATGCTTTAATCCGCTTTATACGCATAAAAGCATAAAAAGTAAGAAAACAAATGAAAATGTAAGAAAAATGGACGAAAGCGTATAAGAACGGACAAAACCGGGTTAAAATGGACAAACACGGATTAAAGCGACAAAAACGATAAAACGAACAAAACGTAAGAAAAACGAAGAAAATGTAAGAAAACGGACGGACAAAACGATAAAACGTAAGAAAACAAAAGAAAACGAAGAAATGGACGAAACGATAAAACGTAAGAAAACAAAAGAAAACGTAAGAAAACGGACGAAAACGATAAAACGGACGAAACGTAAGAAAAACAAAAGAAACGTGAAGAAACGGACGGCGCGCATAAAAACGGATTAAAATGCAGATAAAATCGGATTAAAGCGGACAAAACGTATAAAAGCGGATAAAACGCAAAATAACGAATGAAAACGTAAGAAAACGGATGAAAACATATAAAAACGGTTAAAATGTTAGAAAGCGGACAAAACGTTAAAAAATGGACGAAACGAATAAAACGGACAAAAGCGAAAAACACGGACGAAACGGATAAAAGCGTATGAAAACTTTAAATTATAAACAAATTGTTATTAGTAAGGATTAACGATGTAACGATCATTAACCACAGGGGCTAACGTGTAACATTTAACAAAGCTAACTTAACGGCGGTTAAACCAAGGACCGGGGTGTTATTTGTTTTCCAACTTAGGGACTACCAGTGCAACTTTAAAATTTGAGGGACGAAGATTGTTACTTTGGGCAAACCACAGGGACCAACCATGTAATTTACTCTTTATAAAACTTGAATGTTTTACACGAGCTATTTGGGATTATTAGGTAAATTCCGAAACTACCAATTAATTTCTTTTTGACATAAATTTTGGTTATTACCTTCTTGACATAATTATGTGTAGTTAGTATCTTGACATCTTTTTTTGGTCATTGTCTTATTGACTACTCTTTATAATGTATTGGGATATACATTATGCATTAGCGTGAGTTATGTTTGACGTGAGTTACACCTTTGGTGTGAGTTACCTTTTAGTATACTTTTGGCGTGAGTTGTATGTCGAGTCTTTGTCTTCTTACCACCACACGAAACGTTAAAACTAAACTTTTTGAGATATTGATAATGGATTTTTGAAATCTTTGATACGAGTATTCCACGAAAAACTAAAACACGTTGTCTTTCGGATATTATATTATTTTACTCTTTGAGACGTATTTTGAGATAATACGTATACTATTAGGTCATGACGATATAGTACCTTTGTACTTGTACTCTTTGGATATCGACGTTTCTTCCTTCATGAATTGGTTGTGCTTGCTCTTTGATGCCAATCTTGTTAGTTGTGATTCTTGCGTTGCTCGTATCAAGGTGAGTTCATAGCCCCACTTTTACTCTTTTAACTGTTTTATAAACTCTTTGGGGGAGAATACATGCTACTCCGCTTTTATGATCACAATTGCTTGAAAACTGCTTGATGTACTCTTGATATTATGACTCGCCTAAGTTGTTTGCCAAAAGTCCCCTACATCATGAACCATTAATCATCGGTGAGCGCAAATATCGTGGATAGTACTATGGGGCGGACGACTCGACTCGGTTATCGGAAATAACCCAAGCACTATATTTGGTATCTCTATGTAATTGGCTATTACATCTCGTAGGGCAACTTTATTTACTTACACCAAGAATTTAGGTGTATGCAATTAGTTTGGTGTCATGAGCTTAGTGCAATAATATCAACTATCTTTTATGGGCGATAACAACGTAGCCCATGGCTTATCTTAAACTTGAAAATCTTGTGATCAACTCGCTTATTTACTAAACCTATGAATTCACTCAACCATTGTGTTGACTTTTTAGCATGTATTTTCGGGATGAAAAGCGATAGCTAACTCTGAGGCGCTTGGGCATTGGCATGGCATGGTCATGATGACTACGATTTACTTATGGGGACCATATTTTATTAATGGGCCATGTTCCGCAACAATTCAAACTTTGTAAACTCTATTTTATCTCAATAAATGAAATCTTTTATGAAAAAGCTATTATTTTTCACTTGTGTTATGATCCAACTGAGTAGCATCCCAAAAACTTTTTCTTCCACTGCAAACCATTTTTGGGGGTGTTACAGTTGGCATCAGAGCCAAGGTTATAGAGAACTAGGTATTTTTCAAACCTAGACTATAACCACTTTTACAAAAACTTAACCCTGTGACCGACACATGCATGCCTGCCAAGCTGATTGCCTCACTTATGACTTGTTATAGTCATCTTTGATAAGATATGTGCTTTATTACTAACAACTTAGTCTCACTATTAGCTATGATTGCTTTACTTATATGTATGTTTACGTACCACTGCGCTACGCCTTCTCCCCCACATAAATGAAGTATTTGTTCAATCTTGTAAACTAAACTTTAAAGACATTAGGACATGTTACTAGTATAACTAAGCTAAGCATTGCAAAATTCATTGAACCTCGGGTGAATATAGATTGATCACCTATATTCAACCAGGGACAGTGGGACATAGCTTGATCACCTATGTCCGACTCAGAGGTGAATGTTGCAATACTGAAAGTAGTTATAATAGTGGTATGTCTACTTGACCTCATGATTGACTTCTAAAAATGGTAAAATCTTCATGTGTGTTCATCATAAGAGTTACAAAGGGTTACTCCTACACATCACACACTGACGTCACAACATTTTCTCACTACAATACTTTTCTCCTAAGTGGAACACCTTTCTCATTACTACCTCTCTAAACTGACCATTTTACACCACTACCTTACGCCTCCGCGTCTACATCTTACTAGCAACGTGCATGGAGATTTGCATGGCAGATGATGCACACTACCACTTCACAAGAAGGACATCACAGTGATCCATGTTGAAATGGACCACTTTACGCCACCACTTCGCGCCCGCCATGCCTACGTTATGTATGAGATTTGCTTAGCAAATAATACATAACCAGTGAAATGTTGCATGATGCGAGTTAACGATTATACTTACCATTTAGATTTTCTTAGTGGATTATGCTCGACTAACTAAATTTTATTCACCGCACGACATTTCTCTATGTTTAGATTATATTTTTGGGTCGCTACAATACCATGTCTTTTGTTTCCCATCCCATCGACTTATCGTCTTCATTACAGAATCATTAAACCTCTATTACTAAATCATTGCAACCCATGTATCCATCATTCCGTCCTATTATCATTCTCTTAGACGTTGAGGTCAAGTCGCCTCGTCATCCATCGCGTAACAATGTCATCTCTACCCCAAAACTCGTACTCAATCGATGAACCGACACATCTCTAGCCATTCTAGGAACCACACACCTCGACATCTACAAAGGGAACCCTTCGCTAAAAATAAATAATAAATGAACGACTAAAAGATCTAAAAATATACCAAGAGTCAACTTGCAACTCAAGCCACTTTTCTGGAAACAGATCCCTAATCTTCCACTCACCCCTTTAAAATATTAACTGTCCGTCCTACTACCCTCTTATGAAATAATAAACTTTGTCGTTGTCTAACGCAAACTGCTTTCAACTATGCTACCGACTATTTCATGGTCATTTTACAAAAGCCTTACTATTGTGCCATTAAACCAAAAAAAAAAAAAAAAAATTACAACCTTACTCATACTTCATAAACAATGACCTTATTAATGCTTTGCAAACTATTCTCTATAGAGTGATAAACCGATAAATTACCTTACTATGAAACAACAAACAATGGCGACAATTTGTAAACTATATTACAAAATTTTTTCTCGCAAGTTATATTACGGTCTTATAAACTATTCTACCCTTTTGGTGAGTTATTTTAGCCACTGTCTGATTTAAAATCATAAAACTTGGTACGCTTACCTCACAGACTATTCGCCTTTACTTTACTGACTATTATATCACCTACCTATAAACCATCTTGATATTAATTGAACTACGAAATCTTCTATTATTTGACAAACGATAAATTGTTTTCTTGTAAGCTATTTTACAAATCATTTCACGAGTTATGTTATAATATGAATTGTGTCTTACCAAAATACTTCACTACCATTGCTAAGCCGTTTTTCTATCACTATATAAGCTGTTTTAAAATCACCTTGCTAAGTTGTTGCTTTAACACCAAGCCACAACTAAGATTTATTATTAAACGTAAATGATAAAATGTTTCTTTCTTACTCAATAAAGTGGTTTTACAAACATTTTCATAAACTTTACCGCAATTTTCTTACAAACTATTTACTCCTCAAAAAAAAAAAAAAAAAAAAAAAAAAAAAAAAAAAAAAGGATAACCGATATTTTCTTTTGTAAATAAACCAAATTTTCGAGAGTAAAAATACGCTTTGTTTTGAAAACAATAAATATTTTAATTGTTAAGGAACAAACTCATCCATCATCTACAAAAGTTAAGGTATTTCAAAATTATTTGAAATTGCGAAACAACTTTTGAATTCACATAAAAACCTTCAACTTGGAACCGATTCCATGTTGTCGCCTAAGACCTTATTTAACAAGTTTTCATCACAAAAGCTGAAATTTAGCAATTTTCTTTACATACGTCAAGTTCTCTCCTAAAATTTTAAAGGCTCTATATTTTAATTTTTTTTTTTATACATACCCCCACCTTCGAGAAGCATAACCTTAACAACTGAATCATGCTCATAAACTTTTAAAACTTCTCGAAACGTACATACCCAACTTTCTATCCTGAATTTGTTCGGATCAAAAGCAGAATGCAAACTGCTCACGATCATCAGAAGAGCTAAGATGGACGGATGACATGAATCTTTGAGACTCCGTGATTGGAGACGATGCTATGCTTAAAAATCTCACCATGGATTGTGTGATACGTTTAGTAAACGTGAAAATTTTAATCTTCGTTGTGTTGATCCTTTTTAAGACTCTTGCTAGAGCTGGACTGGTAGCCTAGAGACTTGAGCTACCGTCAGAGCTTAGTTATTCATGACGTTTTCCTATGCGTAATCAGAGGTAATGCCTCACTGTTGAAAAAAAAATAAATAAATAAATAAATAAATAAATAAATAAATTTCTTTGCTGGGAGATATCCATATCGACGAACGCCTAAGCTGGGGTGAGGAACCTATCGAAACCGTGAACCGTGAAGTCAAATGACTTGAGCAAAGTCGTTTTCTTATTTTACTGATCAGTGGAAACTCTAAGAAATATCTCGAATTCGCGTGAGAACGTGAAAATTGAATCTAGAGAAAGTATCTATATCTCTTTTCGAATCTAACGGATAACTCAAATTGAATCGCGAGGACGCGATTCCGTTAAGGAGGGAAGTCTATAACATCCCGCGATTTTTCAGATGTTTATTTTTCGAGGAATTAAGTCTGTTTTTCATTTACGAACTTTCTTGAGTTTGATTGACGTGAAAACGAGAAAGTTATCTCGCGAAACGTGAATTTTAGGTACTACACGTACTGGCACAACGGTAAACTCGTTAAACCCTTCGAGGTGATCACTATTTCTATTTGCGAGAAAATAGTCAAACAAATACTCATTTTTATTGGAAAATGATTTCGTGAACGATGACGCAAGTTTCGTAATTTTTCGAGTCCGTTACTCCTCCAAATGTGTCCCGGCTAATACTTGTGAAAGATTTCCAAAATTACGGATTTGGTCCCTATGATATTTTCATTTCCTCTACCCTACTTTAAAGATTGGCAAAATGGTCCTTCCGGGAGTGTAAATAATCCCACCTCTCTTTCAACTCATAATACACACATTTTCTCTCTTAAACTCCCACCTCCTCTCTCTATACTAACCGGCCACCACCACCGCCACGAAACCGCCGCCACGCGCCACCGCCATCACCGCCATATTACACCGCCTATTGGAAGATAGATCTCGAGTGTGGTTACTTTCATGTGTCAGCGCGCCTTCAATCTCCTCACGCTCCGTAGATCTTGAATCTAAGATTCGAGTAGTGAGGTTATCATCTTTAAGGTTTGCATGTTTAGATCGGGTTCGATCATGCTATATTCTTGGTTTCGGGTTGTTTGTGTGAATCACCACCGTAGCCGCCACCTCAAGCCGTCATAGCCACCACCACTGTCTCCATCACCGTGCTCTCTCTCCCGTTCTTCTCCTCTCTCCACTGTGGGTAAGTCGACACCCACGACGGTTTTCATATTTTATTTCATCTTATTTTTACAACTAAAACCAGATTCAAGGTTGTGTTATAGTGTTTCGTGGAATAATAAAATGGTCTAAAACGTTGTACAAATGATTCGTATGGTCTTGAATCTTGTGATATAAAACGCTTTGTTCAAGATTGAGAACGAGTGGTAAGAAATCATTAAGGTTTGATTTAGACGTGATATTAAAACGTGTTTTAGAAATGGTTTTGTGTGGAAAAAACCGATTGTTAATGGTCTAAATACGAAATTCGTGGGTGAGAAATATCAGGTTTGCAACTTTCGTGTGGTAAGAAACGAGTATTGTGAGTTGCTTTGGTTTGGGTCATGACCCGTAAGGGTCGTAGAATTGGTTTGAGATTGCATAATTACTCAACTTAGAAACCCGTATGTTTTCGTTTCGACTCAAATGGGTCTCGGTTTGATTGGGAGTTACTTATAATACATGTTTTTGTTGTCGTCGATTCAAGCGAATAGGTATTGGTATCTAGTTTATGTTACATGTGATGGTGTGGTGTATGCGCCTGTTTTGGTGTTTCTTGAGTATCATGGGCCCAAAGCCTACAAAGGGTATGTTTGTTGTTTGTAGTCAATGAGCCAAAGCCCATTAGACCTTGGATACAAATGTGTTAGTCGGGAATTATTTTACATTGTTTAATATTTTATCGGATATCAAACTAACACACTTCTATTGTTTCTCTTTATGGTATAATTAGTATGTTTCGGAAACTATAGTCATGTGACTTTGGGTTAATACTAGGACTTGATACTCCGTAATGAGATTTATAATTGATATTGAACGGTATTGGTACATAATGGATTTTAATATTGGGATTGCGACTTAATGATTGGATTACACTTTAATGGATTATATTATTGGACTTGGACATTAATTTGACGTTGGACAAATTGGACGTATTGGACAAAACGAATACAGTATATTAGACTCACTATGAATTTAATATATTTGATTCGCAACGATCAATAAAGAAAAATTGTCTAATAATCAATGAATACTAGATTACTGATTTTCTATTAAATTGTCGGAAAATATACTTTGAAGAATTTATTTTATTTAAAGTCACGACGACTTGGGAATATTTTATAAATAGACGCGTCATGCCGAAATTTATAAAAACATTTTTCTTAAAACTTATATGTTTATGATCAAATCTCTTTTATTATTATCAAACTCGATGAGAATCAAACGTATGTTTTTGCTTGATTATAAAAGTCTATAATTAGACTTTAGTTCAAATCCCCTTTATTTATAAAACTTGAATGTTTTACACGAGCTATTTGGGATTATTAGGTAAATTCCGAAACTACCAATTAATTTCTTTTTGACATAAATTTTGGTTATTACCTTCTTGACATAATTATGTGTAGTTAGTATCTTGACATCTTTTTTTGGTCATTGTCTTATCGACTACTCTTTATAATGTATTGGGATATACATTATGCATTAGTGTGAGTTATGTTTGACGTGAGTTACACCTTTGGTGTGAGTTACCTTTAGTATACTTTTGGCGTGAGTTGTATGTCGAGTCTTTGTCTTCTTACCACCACACCTAAACGTTAAAACTAAACTTTTGAGATATTGATAATGGATTTTTGAAATCTTTGATACGAGTATTCCACGAAAAACTAAAACACGTTGTCTTCGGATATTATATTATTTTACTCTTTGAGACGTATTTTGAGATAATACGATACTATTAGGTCATGACGATATAGTACCTTTGTACTTGTACTCTTTGGATATCGACGCTTCTTCCTTCATGAATTGGTTGTGCTTGCTTTTGATGCCAATCTTGTTAGTTGTGATTCTTGCGTTGCTCGTATCAAGGTGAGTTCATAGCCCCACTTTTACTCTTTTAACTGCTTTATAAACTCTTTGGGGAGAATACATGCTACTATCGCTTTTATGATCACAATTGCTTGAAAACCTTTGTTGTACTCTTGATATTATGACTCGCCTAAGTTGTTTGCCAAAAGTCCCTACATCATGAACCATTAATCACTTGCGAGTGAACGAAATATCGTGGATAGTACTATGGGAACCGACGACCCGACTCGGTTATCGGAAATAATCGGGCGCACTATATTTGGTATCTCTATGTAATTGGCTATTACATCTCGTAGGGCAACTTTATTTACTTACACCAAGAATTTAGGTGTATGCGCTTAGTTTGGTGTCATGAGCTTAGTGCAATAATATCAACTATCTTTTATGGGCGATAACAACGTAGCCCATGGCTTATCTTAAACTTGAAAATCTTGTGATCAACTCGCTTATTTACTAAACCTATGAATTCACTCAACCATTGTGTTGACTTTTTAGCATGTATTTTCATGATGAAAAGCGATAGCTAACTCGAGGCGCTTGGGCATTGGCATGGCATGGTCATAGATATTACTCGATTTACTTATGGGACCATATTTTATTAATGGCCATGTTCGCAACAATTCAAACTTTGTAAACTCTATTTTATCTCAATAAATGAAATCTTTTATAAAAAGCTATTATTTTTCACTGTTATGATCCAATCGAGTAGCATCCCAAAAACTTTTTCTTCCGCTGCAAACCATTTTTGGGGGTGTTACATAGATTCTCACAGGGACCTTGTATTTTAGACCAGACAAGATCACACGATGCAAATTTAATGGTTGTAGGGTTTTGTACAGGGAGGGACAATATTTCATCCCATCTCATCATCTATGTTAGCGAGAACAACAAAAATAGTGAATAGTTAGTAAACCTTTCCATATTTTTACTGTCGCTTATTATGTTTAGTTGTTTCTTCATAATTTATCTTTGGTTATTAGAAGCAAAAGGGCAAAGGGCACGAAAATGTAGCTAACTCGCCACTTTTTGCTTCGTTGTGTAGGCATCTTTATTTTTTCTTATCGTATACACCTTACTTTTGAATTTTGTCTATTGTGCGTATTTTGTGACTATTTTATCCTTCTATTTATCAACATTCCTATTAACGGGTAGGAGTAAAATAGCCACCAGAGACAAAAGAATAGACAGAATTTAAAAGTATCATGTATACAATATGAAAAAGTAAAAATGACTGCACAATAAAGCAAAATGTGTCAAGTTATATTCAGTTTTTTTCCCTCTTTGCCCAAAGCAAAACAATTGTTATCTTTTTAGTCAATCCTCACAAAATGTACCTGATTTATAAAATCAATAAGAATATGTCATATGCCTCCATTGTTCTAACTAACTCTCTCATATTGCGTGGTAAAGTCCCTTAAACGAATGTTGTGACATCAAGGATATTTTTTTAAACTATTGCCTGAAGTACACTAAACTATCGCTAAATACATGTCAATAAGGACATACTTCAACGTCACACAAGCGTTCTTACTAAAATGAAAACCCGGTAGGGAACCTTTTCTTCAACGTGCCCTCAAGTTAAATTTTAACATTTGTCACGTCAGCACCACATCAGCTTTAACATTTCACTTTAACTCAACAAAAAAACACCCTTATCATAACTTACCTAAGTTAAACCTTAACTCACTTTAACTCAAATATTTTCAAATTCAACCCCTAAACTAAAACAAACAATTCATTTATTAAAAAACATATCATTAATTCTTAAACATATTACAATACGAAATTAAAAAAAAAATGTTACAACGAAAAAAAATACGAAATAAAAAAAAAACACAATGTAAAGTAAACTACAACATAAAGGAAATAACGAAAATACAATCTATTGACGAGGTTACAAGTTATATTTTTTGATGATTCGGTCTTTTTCTTCATTGATCCAAGCCACAACGTTTGGATCTTTGCCTTCAGTGTCAATCATAAAAAATTTCATCTCTTCCAACCTTGTGATCGTTTCATCTTTTACTTGGGCCGCCCGATACGCCGCTTGGGCGGTTTCGCGTTTGATACGATACTCGATTGTCAGTCTCGATGAATTGTCTTGACGAGCTCGTTCTTCCGGTGCTCGCTCCCCAAGTACTTGTCGTGCTCTCGGACCTGGCTTTCTTGGAAGCACGTTTTTTCCCATGGGGCGCGGTTGTTCATCATGACCAAACAAAGCCTCGTTTGTTTGGCTTGGGAAATCGCCGGTTAAATCAACCGGATATGGCGCGTCCCATTTCTTATGACCACGCAAAACCTCCCAAGCTTCCTTGTTTGCAAACGGCGCGGATTTGTGCTCGTCACCATACATTTGTTTTATTTATTTATTTTTTTAAACACATACCACCTTAACGCAATGTTAAGAGGATAACGGAGCTCGTTAACACGCCTATAATGCCGGTCTCGGTGTGAATAACGCCCCTTAACGCTGCGACGTTAAAGGTTAACTTAGGTGTGTTAGTTACCATATCGATCGCTCTTAGTGCCACATCAACAACAAAAAAATCCCCTATATGGCATCTATGTAAGCACAAAACACCGAGTGACGCCAAGTATGTGCTTAATGTAAAATAACCACAAGTTACCAATAGTTATACCTGTTGGTGTAAACTCAGAACGTTTTAAAGACTTTAATGTACCAAACTTCCGTTAAGAACTTTTTAGTGCAAAATGAAAAGCTTTTTATCCAACTCACAGAATACAATGATTTAAGTCACTTGTTCTACTTCTAGGCCTTGCCTTAAAAAGAAAAATTAAACACATATCATCATAACATAGAGCAACACTAAACACATGCAACTCTTATCAAAGATAATTACATATGAATAATAACTTAAAATCAATAAGCAAACAAGAACAACAAACATAATGAATAGTTATAAAAATAACAACTTCCATGTTTCTAGTGTTGCTTATCATGTTTAAATGTTACTTCATGAAATATCTTTGGTTGTGATAGGCAACAAGTGTTATCTTTCTAGTCTACTCTCACAAAACGAAACCGATTTCCAATATCAATATATATGGCCGCCATATGGGTCCATTGTTTTCAATAGTCTAATACATGCTAAAAACTTTCTTTTTTTCTTTCAAAAAACCTACAACTTGATTATCATTCAGTAAGCAATGTAAGTAGATTATCCAACAAACTAGTCAAAGATAAGATACTCGAGAACATAACCTTTTTAGTAACGAAAAACATTTTATTTTAGAATCACCAAGTCAACTTTTTTTTTCTTCCTTAAGCCGATACTCGAAACATAACTTTTTTTGCTTCTCTTTATTTTATCGCTTTATCCTCGCCGATACTCGGTAAAGGCAGTGTTAACAATAAGTTAATATTATAGAAACCAACATACTTTCTCACTTTGCATGGTAAAATCTCTCAACCTCTTACACTAAAATCCTCAAACTTGTTTGAAAAACACAGATCTATGAAACCAATGCTAAATATAGGTCATTAAGTACTTAGAAGTTACATAAGCCTTCTTACTAAGATAGATGACACATACAAACGTTCTAGTTGACGTGACAACAAAACATGCTTTAAATACATTGTAGATCATGCATTCAAAACATGCATTTTTGATATATATAACATTTTGATTTTTAGATCGGGTATATACGAAATTGTCTCAATGCTTAACATATATTATTATTATTATTATTATTATATTATATTATCATCAACGCCAAGTAACAAGCCCCCTATGTGTCATCGACGTTAGCACAAAAGACCTATGTGACGTCAAATACGTTTGCCTATAATTTTAATTACCGGCATGTGTAAATTAAACGCGTTTTAAGGAGACGTCCATTAAGAACTGTTTCAGGCAAAATGAGTAATTTTTACCAGGCGCGAAAATATAATAATTTATGTCACTAGTTCTACTTAGACGCCTTGCTCTAAAACAAAAAAGCAAAAAACACAAACAAATGTCATATCATCATAACTTAAATCCAGACTAATACACATTTAATTCTTGTTAAGGATAATTACATATGACTAAATAACTTAAAATCAGTAAGCAACCAATTACATTAAATTTCAAATTTAAATAAAATTATAAATTCATATCTCATGAAGTGAACAGCAGGAAAAGAGTATAAAGATAGTAATTATAGCAAAATCAAATAGTTTACCTTAAAAAACGATGAAAGTAAAATACGAAGAAATGGTATAAAAATTCCCGAGTGTAGAACTGTAGATGTTAATAAACAGTGGGTTTTCTGACCTACAAAAGTTGGGCTATATGTGTTAGATATGGGCTTTTTGTAGTTTATGGATTGCAAAGCCCATTCGACAATATCGAATGACGAAGCGAGATATTTTGATATAATGTTTTAAAGCGAGATATATAGTTACTGGGCTAAGGTATTACTTTGCTTTGAATCGGTGTCGGGTAAAATGTTAAAGACCCGGTAAATATGTTACTTCAAAAACGTTTAAATACAAAGGATATGGGTGAGTCCTATATATCAGCCCGTTAGATAGGCGTAAAAGCTTACACAACAAGATACTTCTTATTTTCTAAACAAAAAAATAAACCACTACTCAAAATATAACATTAGACTTCTACGAAAACAAAATTACTTTCTACCAAGATCTTGGAGCTTGATATCATACATGTCATAAAAAGCATCCAAATTCCCTGGAGCTTTGAATCAGTGTTCATACTTCATTAGTTTGGTTTTAGCCTTTTGGAATCAAAATTTTGTTTATGAAAAATGAAAAGCAAAAGTGAACCGAATCGAATTGAAATGGAATTTGAGTTTGGTTCGGTTTCGAGTTGATCCGAAAAACTCATATGTAATTTTTTTAATTAAATATTTATATTTTCAGTATCAATTTCATTAATTAAAAATATAACATTAAAAATAATTAAATAAAATTATTAGCTCGCTCCCAGTACAATAAAGGCTTCCTATATTTCTGAAAACCCGTGTCTTTTTTCTTTTGATATGCATGAAGTTTCTTGACATAAAAAATCAAGAGAATCAACCAGTCATGGCTTAGTGGAAAAAAAACTTGCAACTATCATAACTAAGTGTGTGAGGACTCAAGTTATGTGGCCATGCCAACATCCTGAGAATAAAGGGTTTTACCTGGTTTGAGTTTGTGTGCTGGTAGGTTCAAGCCCCGTGAATTTGTATGCTAACCATGGTTACCCAAAAAAATTCAAGAGAAAACCTGTTAGTTTTCTCACCCATTTGCAATTATTCATCTAGTGCATCAGAAATGGTGTCGTATGTCAATTGACGAATTGCACATGTACACCTCCTCAATCAAAATTTCGCAATTCTTCCTGTACAATAAGTACATTGTTGAAAATCTGCACAATCATCAGTTACATATCGAACAATGCGTGTGAATATGGTTTCGAAATTGCCCACGAAATGTATGTTCATCATACATCAGGTTTTAAGCAAAGTAAGCATACATTAGACTCATGAGCACTAAAACAATCTCTATTTAATGTGTTTCGTGGTAGTGCATTTTTTTTCTTATTCGTGAACTTTCACCTTAGTTATATAACATCAACACCGCGTTTTTTAAAACTTCATATTAATACTATTAACTTTTTCTTCTTTCAAAGAGGATATTAACGTAAAAAGCGGTAGATCCATTTGAACAAAGGTCAAAAATGAGATATATGTACTTTAAGATTGGAGTGGCCAACGACTAAATTTCTTCCCTTCCCGTTTGGTGAAGAACTTGATCAAACCAAACACAAAAATCACGCATCACACGTGATGATGGTGGTGATGTTACAAATCATCACGTGTGATCTTATGTCTCGTCGTGTCAAATTGACGCTTGTTACAACCAGTCTTATAAGGCTGGAAGGCAAAGTAAAGGTGTATTCACCTTACATATCAGCGCCACGTCAGCTTTCTCTCTCCTCTTTCTTCCACTCACTACCACTCACCTTTATGCGGACAAATGACTCACACCCACTCACCTTAACTCACAATGTTTTTTTACTTTATTTTTTTTTACTCTACAAACCAAACGGTTGAATAACATGCACACATGTCAATTAGGTGAGTTTGTCACCTTAATGTCTCTTGGGATGTGAGACTCACACGTGAGTCAAGACATATGCAAGGAGGTAGCGAGTGAGTGAATGTGTAAGGTGAGTGCAAAACTCCCCTTGCCGTCTAGTCTAATAGATTGATTCAACAGGGAAGTTACATTTTGAATTCTAGCACACAAGTGCAAGATAAACATAATGCGAAATCATGTTTGGACGAAACGTACCAACCTTCGTTTATACAACCTTTCACGTTAACCATTCAATGTTCCCAATCCGATTATTAATAGATTTGTAAATTGAGAAAGTGACACATTTTCAGATAAGGTTGGTGCTTGGAGTATTGATCAATATTCCTTTTAGTAACATTTTTATATTGTAAATAATCGGTGTAATTTGATTTAGGCTATGATTAGTTTTCGACATTTTATTTGGCCAATGCCATGATTGGTGAGGGAATCTCGAAGTGCCAATAATTTCATTTCTCCTTTTACGTATTTAGTAAATTTAAAAAGAAAGAACACTTGTATAATAATAGTTAAAAAGAAAGGGTTTATTAATCTTTGCCCATTGGCATTTGTTTAGTATACATATAGGAATGTTGAAGTTAATCAATATCAAACGATGATCAATTACTGGTAATTATAGAGATGAATAAATGTTCATTAAACGATTTTTGATTTAAAAGGAAATTTTGTTTCATTAATTGCGCTTAATCCTTTACCCAGCGTGGGCGTAGATTAGAAACCCAAAAAGAAATACTGTAGTAGTTTAGATGGTCATCATACTTTTAACGTCTCGTCAGCTTTTATTATAATATATTATAAGAATGAAAATTGGATGACGTAATTTTGGATTATCACATCTCCCAAACGTTTAACGCATCTAAATGATACTTCATGAGAGTTGGAAAAGTAACATTATGAAGAATAAAAAGATAAATTTATTTATTGTTTGTCAGACGAGGACTTAAAATCACAATGTTCAATATTCACCGCTTATAAATACTCAAAAACACTCCGCACCAAACACACCCGGAATATCAAAACAATATAAAAATCACTTAAGTACTTGTATACCGTTAATTTTATAGGTTCCAAGTAATCATAACATGTCAAATATTCAATTACGCTAGAAGTGATTTTTATGATTTCAGATGGAAATATGTAAACTCTTGCAATATGAGTTTGGTTTGAATATGTGGTGATGAACTCAAGCCCAATAAATTAGTCAATTAAAAGGTTTAAATACATGGTTACGAAAAAAATAAAATTCCTAACAGTCGTCCATACTCGGTTTAAATCTAGAGCTTTTTGGTTAATAAAACACTCTAATGGTAACAAGTTAAGGTTATACTCATATTGCCACTGCCTGAACATTAAAATGACACATTTAGGTGTGTCCATCTAGGGGTGGTCAGTAAATGATCAGATTCGGTCTCAAGATTTTCACCTTACATTTCAACACCTCAACTTTCTTTCTCCTCTTACTTCCCTACTCTCACTCACTTTTTGTAGACAAAGTCACCTTAATTCCATTTTTTAATACTTAAAAATATAAAACCGTAAATAAACGAAAATAAAACGCAAACGCATTTAATTTCAAACAATACATAAACTTCGAACGTAAAACAATACATAAACTACAAATATTAAAACGCAAACATAAAGCGTTACATAAACTTCAAATTAAAACTAAAGGTGAAACCCCACTTCGCTTTGATCTCCGCCTAACCTCATCCATGGCTCTGCGTCTTCCTCGGTCAAGTATTCATATGGTTGCATATAGAACATTAAGTCTTTTTGCCTTGCTTTATATTCCCGCACTTTCACCTCTTTCTTTTGATCGTCATAAATTCACCGTTCTTTCATCTTCAATTCCATGACATGTTCATTCTCGCCGTGCCAACTCCGATATCATCATCTTAGCCAAAGACTCATCATTCATAGTTGCTTGACGATCTCGCCGACCGCACACCTTCTTCTTCAAAGCTTTTGATGTGTTCTTGCCCGTTGATCGTCGAACTTCCCGCACTCGCCTTCCTCGCTTTCTCGAGCATCATCATTCGTGTTAATACTAGCATCCCGATCTACGTGTTAAACGAACTAGACCCAGATACTTGTATCTCTTGGACCTTTCTTTTGCTTCATTTGCTAAAAAATTTGGAACTTCAGTCTCATTCCATTTCTGACAATTTTTTAACTGCTCCCAACAATGTTTGCATGTGAACTTTACTCCGTATTTAGCTTTATAGTTTAGAGTTGTGGCATTGTAGTAATCTTCATCTCCCGCTCCATTCACAGGATTCATACGCTTGACGTTATTGTACACTCCACAAAACCAAGCCACGTTCGGGCGCACCGTCTTCCATTTCTCACAAACCATATCGTGCGTTCGGCGATCCGACTTTGTTTTGCTCTCTATGTATACCTGTACCTCAGCCCAAAATCCATTATGCCTCCTCGTGTTACCTTTGACACTATCTTCAGATACATGAATTCAAACCTTTGCACAACGCCATTTCTTCCTCTTGGGTCTACGGAATGATCCGGGGTGGATCCTCGGTTTGAGCCGACCTCTTTCGGCGTCTTTTCGACTTCGCTTTGGCCGGTGCCGGTTCCAGGGCCGTGACTTCGATGGGAGATTCTTCACGAGCGGTGTTTTGATAAAAATCTTCCGGAAAATAAGGTTCCTACATTTCTTCATTTGAAATGAAGAAATGGGAGACATGGTTTGTCACAGATAATGTTGGGATGACTAATCACCCTTTGTGTTGTGACATGTAGTTGGGGTTATCAAATGGTAACGCGTTTTGTTATGAAGAGAATTGGCTAAACGCGTTTTGTTATGAAGAGAATTGCTAAACGCGTTTTCCTGGTGTTGTTGTGAGAATTGGTTAAAATCTTGTTGTTGTGGGTATGGGTTACGGTATTGTTCATTTTGGTAAGCTTGGTTATAGAAAGATTGTAGTCGTAAATTGATTTCTAGGTTTGACGAAGGAGAATTTCCTAAATTAAACATTCCTTTGGGTGTCGGGGGATTTCTTCGTTGGGTATAATTGGTGTTTCGGGGAGTGTTCTCTTGAGACATTTTTTTATAAAAAGATGAAGTAAAAATAGTTGAGAGTGTAAGAGTATAAAATGGCGAGTTTCCGTTTTAAAAAAGACGATTTGATGGGTATTATTAAAAAAATGGGGTAGTGTGGATTATTTATTTATTTATTTATTTTAATAGTAACGGTAAGAACTGAAATAAGGCCCACTTTTCTTTCAAACTAAACAAGGTGACCGGTTCACCTTAATGCTTCTCGGAAACATCAACTCATGCATGAGACGGAACAAAGGACAAGGAGGTCGCGCGTGATTTTTGTGCTAAGGTGACTCGGTCACCTCCCTTGCCGTCCAACCTTACTTCAAGTCTAAAATGTGTTGGTATACGTAAAAGTCTCATCTAATAAGCTTTCGTATGAAATAGACACCACTTATCACTACAAAAAATGTACATGTCAACTTTTATGTAAAGTTGTAAACTGTTACCATTGTGGTAGTTTAGATAAGCTGAGTTTAGAACATTACAAACGTCTTGGATTCTTAATACTTCTAATTGACCAAATGAGACGCGTATGGTAACAAAATTGAACAAAATATAATATAATTCTATGCCATTTGCCTTTTACACAACTATAATCACCTTATAATACATATATCCAGATTACTGAATATAACATTCAGCAAAAGCTAAATGTACTATTAGAGTCCGATCATAACTTGCAACGCGCGGGCCGTAGTTATGCGTTTGGGTACTCTGAATACTCAAATACTGCACAACAAAAGCTAAATTGATTCTAGTCAGGGTGTTCTCGCCAATCTACATTTTGTGTGAAATTATCATAAGTCATTCAAACTAACTGGTCATATCTACTTTATCTACTTATATATACTTGAGACGAAGACCATGCCTTTTCAATGGCAATGCTTTCTAGCGTCGTATAATTAATGATTTGTGATATTGTGGTGAGTGTTTTGTGTAGCGTTTAAAATGTAACGTGAACCGATGAAAATGCAATTGCAAACGTTTGTACTATACGATAATTAAAGTCAGATAAAATTCTTAACATCTATCAAACAACATATAAAATCATTTAATGAAAATGAAAGTAAACATTACATCGCTTATAGTATAAAACTAACAACACACGTTACTTGTTGCGTAAAACTAACAAGGATGGGATTAATGATGACTAAAATTAGCGTGAATATGATTAGCCCAAAATAAAATAAAAATTGGCTAATTTTGGCTATTTTGTAAAAGATTTGGACATTTAGCCCCATCTTTTTTTAAATGAGCGATTTAAGATATTGAAAGTTAAATGTGCACTAACAAGCACATATTTTCTCATAATTGTAAAACATTATAATTGTTTTGAAGAAAAACTTATAGATAATATATTTATATAGCGACGGATCGCTTTGTGTTAAAAAGTTTATGGGTTCTAAACGAAAAGTAAAAAGTTTGAAGATTTGGGATTAAACATAACGTTTTGAAGCCGGTTCGACCGGTGGTTCAACCGGTTGAACTGCTCCCGCCGAAAAACGGTCGATTTAAACCGAGTCAATATGACATGTTGGGTCAAACGGGTCAAATTAAATAGGTCAACCCACCTGATTTGAAGCGTCTTGTGTCAACCCGGTTTCAATATGTGTTAATAGTTTCAAATTTTTACTTTTACTTTTTGGTTTTCCTTTACATATAATGAGAAATGATATGCGTGCTTTAAAATATGCTTAATGATATGCTTAAAAGTGTGTGGCAAGAGTTTATTGGTTGTGGCGGGACCCACTTCTTCACAAACCAATAAACTTTGCCACATAGCTTTTAAGATATCATTAATCATGTTTTTAAGCATCCTATCATTCTCATATATATATGAGGCACCACATGGCGTTGCATGAAGACTTCATGACTATTAACCGAGAAATAGATCTCGATGAGACCGATTCACCGGTTGTATCGGTTTAACGGGCCTCTCTAGTTCGTTTCGGATGATGGTTATTGGTTAGCCGAACCGATGGCGACACCGGTTCCGGTTGAACCCGTTGGTCCTATCCGATTTTTAAAACTATATGTACCATCAACTCATAAATTGTATGAAGCTTTGTGTGTTTTATTAATTTGTATAACGCAGATAATAACACGACTTTTCATTTTAGGGTGTTTTAAAATAACATTAATTAGTTTGTTTAATTATTTTATATTTAGAATTATGTTGTAGAATTGCTTAAATTGTACATCATGAAAATTTCATCAGACTTTTTAATAAGGGTGTTTTAATTGGTTGCTTTTAATTTGGTAGATATTCTTTAATTGGTTGTATAATGTGAATAAATTATCAGATCTTTAAGAATTGGGTGTTTTAATAAGAGTATTAATTACACAAATATATTTCTCTCATTCGACCATTAAACTTTTTCACTTTTTCACTTTTCCACTTTAATCGTTTTTCCATTTTATGTAGATAGATACATTCCATTTTGTTCGGTCATAGGCTCAAACATAACATGTAAATGTCCAATGCCAAACTCCAAGATTTACAGCTCCAAAACACCATGGGTGCTTTTGTTTAATTTAATCCAACCTTTTGGAAAACACAAAGCACAATCTAAGAGTCATTAGTCAAATATGGAAACCTTAATTTACAAGTTAAAGATGCTTTTATTCATACTTATACCTTACTCCATTGTTATATTCAACTAAGAAATACTATTAAAAGGTGTGTACATCGTGATGTTGTTTTCCACTTGTCTCCTTACACATCAATGGCTCAATCTAAACTATCCCTAATGCCGTGTAATAAGAAAACTAATTAAATAAGTTTGTGCAGCGTAATATTAAAATTGATTGCGTACATTATAACGTAAAAACAATAACAAATAAAATTGGTATTTGACTAACTTGATTATCGAAATAACCTAAATAGGTACTCAAAACTCTTTATTTTTTCTTTTGTTTTAGTATCTTTATCCAAGTCACATAAATTGACAAATGGTCAAAACCTAAGTAACCCAAACCAAAAACTCTATTAAATGAAACCAGCAAACAAAGACCCACACACTAAAATCAAGAGCATGTTTAGCACAAGTTTTTAAAGTTTTTTAGGCGATGAAAGAATGATCTTTTGATTATTGTTGTTTGTTTAAGAAAGAAGTCGGCCATTCTTTTTTTTAAAACGATCATTTTTTCAATACTTTATTAAGTTTCATGAATGGAATGATATAAATCTCAAGATAGCTCTACTTTTATCAAACACACCCAAAGTAAAACTTTTATCTTTTATCCGGGTCACATGATGACATGAGTTAACAAAATGGTCAAACCCTGAGTAACTCAAACCAAATAACTCTATTAAATGAAACCAACAAACAAATACCTACAAACTAAAATCACAAAATTAATTCATGTCATAAATTCTAATCTGGTAATCAATTTGAGTTGAAAAAAGAAAAAACAAAACTCCAAACACAAACACAAACACACAAATAGTTCCTAGTTTTCATGCCCAAAAATTAAACTAAAGCAATACATGTCTTTCTTTTAATTTGGTTTCTTGGACAAACAAAAACAAAAACAAATATCTTTGCTTCAATCCACCGAAACCCCACTTATATTTTTATGTCTTCTCTGTTTCCCATTTACATTAAAACCATTGTCTTCAAAGTCAAAGATTCTTGGTTTTGGTCAACTCAATTTCACCACAAATAACAGGTTCAATTCCATGATTTAAATTGTTTTTTACAACTTGGGTTTCTTTAGTTTTGCATTTTTCAAACATTTCTGATTTAAAGATTCATAAAGTTTGAATCTTTTTTATAATTGGAGCCTTAATTGTCAATTTCTTGATTTAAATTTTATAAAGTTTTGATTTTTATTGGTTTTTACAACTTGGGTTTCTTTAAATTTATAAAAATTGAATCTTTAAACTGACCAAAACCTTAAAATTTTATAAAGTTTTGATCTTTATTGGTTTTACAAATTGGGTATCTTTGATTTTGCAATATCTAAAGGTTTTATATTTTAAAGATTCAAAAAGTTTTGATTTTTATTGATTTTGTGAATTTTAATGTTTTGATGTGTTGTAAGTTTATAAAGTTTGAATCTTTGATCTGATTGAAGTACTAAATGTCAATTTTTGGTAAGAATTTTAAGAAACATGCTCATAGTTATTCAGGAAGGGTATACAATAGTGATAGGAAGTGGATAGTTCCTTTTTTTGTGAGTTTGGTTGTATGGATTAGTTTAATTTCAGCTGCTGTTTTTGGGGTTTATTCATCTTCATCATATGACAAAGATTTGGTGAATTTCGATGTGAGTTCGGATGATTTTGAGGGTTCTTTTGATGAGATGGATGTTGATAAAGCTAGTGCATTTCTTAAGGATAAAGCCCTAGATTAGCTTACCTTATTTCGGGTACGAAAGGTGATAGTAAAAGAATGTTGAGAACTTTGCAAGCTGTGTATCATCCTAGAAATCAGTACATTTTGCATATGGATCTCGAGGCTCCGCCTAGAGAAAGGATGGAGTTAACGATGGCGGTTAAAAATGATGAAACTTTTAGTGAAGTTGAGAATGTTAGAGTGATGGCTCAGTCGAATTTGGTGACTTATAAGGGTCCGACGATGATTGCAACAACTCTTCAAGCAATTGCGATTTTGTTGAAGGAGAGTTTGGACTGGGATTGGTTTATTAATCTTAGTGCTTCGGATTATCCTCTTGTGACACAAGATGGTGAGTTTGAGATTCTTTTGTCATTAGTTGTTTCGTTTATAATCGTAAAACTGCTTACACGCTTTCTAGTTGATTCTTTTTGTTTAGAAATGAAAAACTGATGATGTGTGTTAATTTCATGATGTCTGGAAACTGAAATGGAACCTGGAAAATGTATATGCTTGTAATCACATTAGACGCTTGCCGCATATTGGAGCACCCATATTTCTGTTGGAAGGAAAATGAGATAATAATTCTAGACCGTTAGCTGAAAACATAACAGATTTTGTGATTGGAATGACAGATAAACAATAAATGTACGCTTGTATAAGTGATAGTAGAAGCACTAGTATACATTTTCTTTTTCAGATATCCTATTAGAGTTGCAGCAGCTTCTTTTTCGTGGAAAAGTGACCTGTTAAATGATCTATTTGCCTAGTTTGATAGTTACAAATTAATTTACAGTAGTAGGTTGTAGTTTATAAGGTTTCTCTATTCGTGTTTTTTGAGGGCTACTTTTAGAATTTTGAGTTTTTAAGCAACTGATTTACTTAAAAGTCACTCGTATAGCTGTGTTATGCATATTTAGATGATTTAAGTTGTGATTTGTGAATGTCACCCAGTCGGGTTTTTTTTGTGTGGAATAAATTGTTGCATAAATTTAAGATTCTCCTGGTGGTAAGTTGGTAACATGCGAAATGATCATAGGATTGATGATATCACAATGAAATGTAATAGCAAGGTAGAGAAAATTAGACCGCTATGTGCAATTGAACACATGTAAGATGACTTTGAACCTGTTCGACCTCCTCAACCCATTTGGCCAGTTTCCTATCTAGTCTTTTTTAGCTTAACCAATTTGGCCCATTATATATTAAACAAAACAATGTTTAGCCATTTCTGTATTAAGGGATCAAAGTGTCGAACTTGCCACCTCAAATAATAGCAGAAATGAAAACATGAAAAGTTGTGTTCATGTGGTTAGGCAATTTGACTACGTTTATAGGCATTGCAGAATTATATCATATTTTGTAAGTCCTGTAATAACAAGTAGGGGTGTCAGTAGGGTCGGGTTGACCCGACCCGAACTCGATATGGTCTTATCGGGTCGGGTTAATAAAACTAGTCGGGTTTGTTTGACCCGAACCCGATAACCCGTTATTACCGGGTCGGGTTAGGGTTGAATTATTTTTCCTATCGGGTTATCGGATCAACCCGATAAGACCCGAAAAATGCTACTACGTATTTATTTCTTTTTTTAAAATAGAACCTTGTAAAGCCAATTAGTCTTTTGGCTCATAATATGATACCTGGGAGAACTGCTCAAGTGCTGCATCATTTTATTGTGTTCCCCTTAAGTAGATGCTGATGTTGCAAGAAATTTGGTTGTTCCATCGCATTAGCAATTTTTTTTTGTTATTCCAATCTTCTTGCATTTGCATATTTAAACCGAAACAATGTTATGTTTAGGAACTTTAGTCCTTTTGTATCTGTAGTTGTTGTCTATTGTTGTGAGCATTATTTTGTCATTCATGGATAGTTTTTTATGCAAGTTTTTTATTTGGTTTATAAAAGATTTGTCAGTGTTATGGTTTCACACTTTCACTGATGAAGATATTATAGTTTTACAAATATTATTGTAACTTCGTATACTAAGTGTGTTTTTTTAGGAAGAAAAAAGTTGAGCTATCTAGAGTTAATTAATCTCATAACCCGACAACCCGACCCGATAACACCCCTAATAATAAGTAATGTGGAAGATTGTGCATGCACCAAATATAAGATAGAACATGATATGTTTAAGGCTTCAAGCCGTGAAAACAGTCTGTATGTTACATCCAGTCAATGTTGTTTAAAGAGATTCCGGTTTCAAACCTTGCATAACCAAGGAGCGTTGGTGCATTTGGGTTGCCATTTTATATGGTACACTTTCGCAACATTCTAATATCATGTTTATGCTTTTGCAGATTTGCTTCATGTGTTCTCTAATTTGTCAAGAACCCTCAACTTCATCGAACATACAAAGCTTACTGGATGGAAATTGTAAGAAGACTCTGTATTTGATTTTGCTTTGGTAACACATATAAATAAATGACAAGTGATCATACATGCTTATTTTTGTAGGAATCAGAGGGCAAAGCCCATTATTGTTGATCCAGGTCTTTATTTATCCAAGAAATCGGACCTTGCAATCACTTCACAACGTAGATCTCTGCCTACATCTTTCAAATTGTTCACGGGTAAGATATCTAATTTGTTCAACAATTATTTTGACTATTAAGGTCAAATAACTATATTTAACTTGTAAGTGACAAGGCTCCTGAGATTTACCAATAATATTTTGATAGCTCTGCCTGAACTTTATATAACTAAATAGAGAATTGTTGTTGGCAACTTTGGTTATGTTAGCCATATCAATCTGTTATTGGAAAAGTGGTTTGTTTGACTTTGACATGCGATGTAAAAGCATACATTTCTTTGGGACAGAGGGAGTCGTGAAAGCTTTATTTTCCTTTATGGGACAAAAACTAGTAAATGTTTCTAAAAAGAAAAACGGGAATTATTATGTGTTTCTATTGACTCAGTAGGTCACTTTAACTGTTTTTATACTCCAAGTGATGAGGGTCCCCTTCAAAAATTATTATTTGATAGCTACATTTGAAATTTATATAATTTATTGAGCATTATTGGGGGCAACTGTGATTGCAATAGGCCAATAGCCTTATCAATTTCTTAATCTAAAAGTAGTTTGTTTATTAGGCTTTGACATAAAAGGTCAAAACATATTTTCCTTAGGAATGAAGGAACTGAAAGCTTTGTATTCTTTTATGTGTTAAAACATTAGTATAAGTTGTCACATCCATTCTGCTTTGATATGATTATGTTATGAGCTCCTTATAAATATCCGGCAGCAGGCTACATGGTGTTGTTTGAATGTGTGTTTTGAAATTGATCATCGTATTAATTTGACTTCTAATTTGGAAAGTGGTTTTTAATATTTGGGCAAACATATTAGGCTTGCTATTTTTTATTATTCCCAATAATCAGTTTCATTCAGCTGCAACAAACAATTTAATAATTAAATTTCCCAAACACTCGTTACAACATTTTATTTTATTATGACAAAATTTTGAATGAAGAAAGCATATCTAAATACTATGTCCAGAGTCAACATAAAGAATGCACAGTTCAAATCAAATAGTGAATTGGATGAGTATATGCTAAATAGTGGACTACACGGACATCTATTATATAGATCTTGTATCAAACATTTATACCATGTGAAAATGTGCTTCAAAGCATGCAAATTGGATGCTTGGTGCCGAGTGACTAGTGACCATCTTTTTTTTACCATGTTAATTAGTTGTATACGTGTTTACAGGCTCAGCATGGGTAATATTAACGCGATCCTTTGTGGAATATTGTATATGGGGATGGGATAATTTCCCAAGAACCACTTTAATGTACTACACCAACTTTGTGTCCTCGCCAGAAGGCTACTTTCACACAGTTATTTGCAACACCCAAGAGTTCAGTACAACTGCAATAAGCCACGATCTTCATTACATTGCATGGGACTATCCTCCAAAGCAGCATCCACGGTACTTGACCATCAAAGATTTTGCTACAATGGTCAATAGTAGTGCACCCTTTGCTAGAAAATTTCCAAAGGATGATGTGGTTTTGGACAAGATTGATCAAGAACTTCTTGGCCGTACACACCGGTTTCCTCAAGGAGCATGGTGTGTTGGTAGCTCGGATGATGGGTCAGACCCTTGTTCTGTTCGTGGTGATGATTCGGTTTTCAGACCAGGACCGGGTGCAAAAAGGTTGAATGGGCTTTTTGAGCAGCTTTTGTCGGATGATTTTAAAAGCAAAAGCTGTCCATCGTGAAGTTTGGTTGCTGTAGAAAAAAACAAAAGGTGAGTTAGATTTTGCACAAATGTACATTGTTTTTCATAGATCAAAAGCTGATGTTTTGATGTTTATTTATTTTTCCTTTTCGTTGCATTGAAAGAAAAATTTCAACTTGTAAAGTTAAAAGAAATCAATGCAAGTTTTATATCCTCATATAGTTTTCATACGTATAGCATAGTTTACATTCTTTATGTTCAGAGTACAAATGCTGGTATATATAGTTGCTGATCAAATTTGCTCTTTCGAAACTGACTTTGGTTCTAGAATCTGGATGACCAAGTGTTGTAAAAGTGTTTTCATTGGGGGGCACACGTGATAATAAAAGAAGTTCAGATTTTTTATTTTTTTTTTCTTTCAAAGATTACAAGTGATTGGTGTGGACTAATAAAAAATTGAACTTCGCTGTTTCATCCGATTAATCATATGAATGCAAATTATCAATGAAGATGTATTATCATGTCAATGAAGTATGGGTAAAGCAAGTAAAGCTAGGGCTTTCAATATCTCAATATTCGAAGGCCTTCGATAAACTAGGACCTTGTATATATATAAAGTCAGACTTAACATGTTATGTTGACCCTCGTCTTTAGAGATCCGATTATCTAAATGATAAATAAGTAGAAAATTAAACTTTTGTAATTTTGTTTCTAACTTATGCCACAAGTTGTAGAAATTTAAGCCCAATACAGTGGTTTATGAAAAGGCCCATTTCTAAGCCTACGTGGGTTAGAAGACTGTTATTAATAACCATCTAATTATTTGTATTAATGAATTGACGTTCTGCTTTTTCACAACCAAAATTTTTTAATCAAAAAATATTTCAATTAATAATGCTATTAAACAATTAGAAGGTCTTGGTTTCTTGTCTTAAAAATACAGAGACATGGATGTCTTAATTTACACCAAAGAAATTGCTAAGAAATATACGTAGAACCAAAAAAATTGAAGAAAAGTGAACTATTTGTAAAAATATAAGATAGTGATAATGTCAACAATGAAACTATAGAAACCGGTGAAGAGATTTTTAGAACCGATTATTTGTTATACATTTTAGTTCAAGATATTTCGTCACTTGAAAGTAGATATGAACATTTTAGAGTGTATGAAGGTGTATTTAGTTTTCTATTTAGCATTGAAAATTAAAAATCACTTGATGATAACAAAATAAAAAATAGTTGTTTAGATCTTGAAAGTTCTATAAACAAAACAATTATTTGGATATTAACAACATAAATTTATTTTCAACTACTAGACGAAGCACCTGCGCCAATGCAAGCAATGATGCTCTAGTTTTCTAGTAGCTCCGACGACTCATAAGTTTCTTTCAACAAACCGTATTTGTAGCGTTAGAGAATCGTTTCGAATAACTACAATTCGATGCGTGGTTGCATATGAAGATAAATATATAGTTTTAAAAATTATGTGGAATCGATCTGAAGTGTGTGAAGATATTTTCTAATAGGATTGTTTTAAGTTATTAAGATTTTTAGTAATAATAGATTCAAGATTACAAAAAGAACGTATTATGTAGTTAGCAATATTATATTGTAGTTTAGAGATATAAGCAACACGTGTGATCGCTTTTTTTGTTTTGTCAAGAATTTGGCATGATAACTATTTTTTACACGTAACGCTTATCATTTGTGCGGCTTTTAAAATCAGAACTTTGCAAATTGGATATCACCATATAAGATTATTTTGTACTATCAATTTGTATAGATATTTACGCATTGTTCAAAGTTTATTTGTTTGGCGACAAATAATTATCGCTAAAGATAACAATACTATTTATTTTTGTGATTTTAATAAACTTACATAACATTATTGATACACCTGACAAAGAAGCTATACAATATATATTAACTTTTAAACGATGATTCATATATGCTAGTCCCTTAAATGGTGCAAGAAAGCAACATTTTTAAAATAACATTATACAAACGACAAATTACAAGTGTCAAAGAAAATAAACCAAAACTACAATTACTTTGGCCTCCTTTCAAAAAATTGTCACGGGTTCCACAACTACTTCATCATTTCTCATATAATTTTGTCAAATTTGAAACCCGATTTCACCCGGTGATTCAACCGGTTGAACTGTCCGATAAAAAACAGGTCGATTTAACCGAGTCAAACCGATGGGTTGGGTCGAAAATGTCAAATTAAACCGGCCACCCAACGGATTTGAAGCGTCCCCGTCAACCCAGATCGGTTTCAACAGTCAACCCTAAGATCGGTTTCAACGGGTCAACCCGATATCGGTTTCAATTGGTTGTTTTAATTTGGTAGATGTCTTTTAATCGGGTGTCTGATGCGAATAAATTATCAGACTTTTAAGAATGCTGCTTTTAATAAGAATATTAATTATATTATTTATTTCTCTCCATCGACCATGTTTTCAACATTCAACTTTCAACATTTTCACTTTTTCCACTTCGACCATTTTTCCATTTTATATAGTATAGATAAGTCTTGAGAGAAATTTTATATTTAATTTAAGGGAATCATGATATATCCCTCCAAATACTCATAATTGCGTATATATCCAAGCTAAACTCATAATTACGTATATATCCTTTCTAAACATTAAATTTATCATATATATCCAAATTATTATTTTATATTTTTTTTAAAACCCAAAATACATTATAATTATAATTTAAATTGAAAATGACTGTCATAACCCTTGTCATACAGTTATCACTTAGCCCATTCTTTCTTCTCAACAATCAACATACATGAACTACAACTGCAAACCCTAATATCTACTCAGGTAATTCACCTCGTTTTAACTGTATTTTCGTTCATAAATACGATCAATCATACCTAAATGTTGTTTTAACTTGCATACTGGAGTATTAAAAATTTAATCGCCAACCCCCTTGATTGATCGATAGTGAGTGTCACTAAGCATAATGGTTGTAAATTAGTGACTTAAATGGATTCAGGAAACACATTTTTCATATGAGCATTTGATCATCTTCAACCAAATGTTCCCAGGTTGTTTTCATGAAAATACATATACAAAATGGATCAACTAACAGTATAAATCCTTTGACTTTCGAGATCAAAAATACTACTTTTCATATTGGCAAACCATTAGACGGTAAATTTCGAATCCCGTCAAATATCGAATTAGATGAAGACTGCAGTTTTGTCTCAGTGGATGTTTTGTTGTCATTTGGTATTGAGGTCTGCAAGTTTTTCTCAGTGTATTTGGGCCTGGTTGCTGGCTATCCGTACTGGTACTGTGGTTGCTCTGCTATGGTATTTAGTCTTCATGGTTTTTGGTGCATTTATTGTTTGTGATAGTGGACCAGTGCAAGGTTGGGATAGTGCAATGAAGAAAGAAAAATTTATGTTTTGTGTTCGTCAGTAATTAACAGTTTTATAGATTTAATAATATATGTTGTTTGTTGTAACTTGGTTGAATCTTAAAGGATATATGTGTAAGTATGACAACTAATAAAGAAAGGGTACAATGGTTATTTTCAATCTAACCTATAATTCTAATATTTTTTTGGGATTAAAAAAAACATAAAATAATAATTTGGATATATATGACAAATTTAATGTTTAAAAAGGATATATACGAATTACGAGCTTAATGGATATATACGCAATTATAAGTTTTTGAAGGGATATATACGCAATTCCCCATATATTTAAAAGATGCTACACCGATTGGCATACTTAACTATATTAGAAATATAGATTAACTCTTTAATGCGTATATAGCGTATAGAATAATGTTAACCGTTCCGACAAGAGTTGGTTAAGCGGAATTAAGTTTTTTAAAACAAAAGTTAATTAAAAACAATTTAAGATCGAAAATATCACAATATATATTTAATTGATGGCTCATTTATCGATTGAAAAGAAATATTTTATAAGACAGGAAAGTAAATTTTATATAAACGATATTTCAGAAGTAACTGTAACAACTAGTAAATTTCACCTCGTGATAAATCAATACAATATTCTAAATAAAGAATACTTATCCATTTTCTACGTATAATTTGTTTTTCGTTATCTGTTTATTTGATCACAACGACTAGAAAATGTGACGTAACTCACATTCTCAATAAACATGCTCACACGCAGACCGACACCAACATGCCTTATGTTTATCTCACATAAGCATCCTTATATGCCAACTATAAAAAATTTCAACTTTTATTTACCACTTTACGTTATTTCGTTGACGTACGATTATCAAACGTTCAAGCTAATCGTTTGCCAATCATTAGAGTTCTCACGAAACCCTAATTTCCTATAACTATGAATTTATGTAACTAAATCATAAACCATAATGTACAACACTCCAAAGCCAATGTACAAGCTTTTAAAGTGCGAAAACCTAACTTTACATTATTTCCCGTTACAAACCCTAATTTACAGATCTATGATCTTATGAAAATAATATCACAAACCCTAATTAATATGTACATATTTTTTTTATGAAAATAGAATTGTACAAGTCTTATTTGCACATGTACAAGTCATTAAAGCATAGAAACTTTAATGTTAATATAAATTACATTATAAACCTCAATGCACCTACGTTAAAGCACATAATACAAGACTATAATGCACAACCCTTAAACTTGACTTTCTCATAATTTACAAACCTAATGTACAAGTCCCTAAAGCTTGTGGTACAAGTACATAATGCATAAAGGGTAAAATGTGTTTTCTTTAAACTAAACCTAACTAGAAACTTATAAACTTAACCTAAGACTTCAAGTAGGTCACTTACTCTCCTAAACCTTTAAGTACAACCTTATATAACCCTATGTACAAGTAAACAAAGCTTAAACCTTTCTTTTTTTCTCTCTTTTGTTCGAATGGAACTAAACAACCAAACTACACCCTAAATCTAGTTCCAAGCCAACTAGAACTTAACCAAGATGCAAATACATACCTTATTTCATTCTTACACCATGTCTCTTTGATCGTCAACACCATGGTCAATGATATCAAGCTTTTTACATGTAATTTTACTAAGACCCTATGAATCATCATACAAACCTTTACAAACTCAAGAACACCTCATCCTGTGTCCCTCATCTTGTTAACAATCCTCTCCAAGTGGTAAGAACCTTCAAGAGAAAACCTAACTCTCTTCCCTATAAATTCGACCCAAGACACCACCATTTCATTCCATCCCATGCTTTCTAACACACCACACTCACACATACTTTCACCTACTGATAATTAAGTCCAAAGGAAGGACAGGAATGTTTGTACAAGAACCTAGAAGCTTTGGAAAAGCTTAGTCTCATCTTGGAGTCTCATTTGGCGTTTTAGTTCCAAACAAGTTCTAGGGAGAATTGTAAGTCCATAAGCCCTTTTAATCCTTGTTATACTATTATTCACTTATATAAGATATAAACATAGTACCAATTGAAAACAAAGGCCAAAACCATGTTTTTTTTTTTTTTTTTTTTTTTATTTATTTTTTTTTTTTACCGAGAGCTAAACAAACACCATTTATATATATATATATATATATATATATATATATATATATATATATATATATATATATATATATATATATATATATATATATATTTGTTATTTTTATAAATATAAGCTATAAGCTACTCATTAAGTCCTTTAGATAAGCTAAGTGTCATGTTAACAAGCCCTAATAATAATCTCATGAGTTTCTAAGGCGAAAACTATACTTTTTTTTCTTTTTCCTTTTTGTCGCAAAACACCCCAACGCCTCTTTTTACTTAATTGTTTAAGCCCCAAGCTACAAGTTATAAGCTAGGACAATAAGCCATTTTAATAATCCCATGGTAAAGTTTTCAAAACCATAAGAACGTTGTTAAAAGCCCCCAAGGCCTCGTTTATTTTCTTGGTCCTTCCCCTTGGTCTTTTCCTTAGTCGCGACTCAAAAACCAAACACCCTATTCACGGATTTATTAAGCCATAACAAAAATCCTATAAAATAAACGGATTGCGCCATCTTAAAGAACTCATATTCAAGTTTTTAAAACTACAAAAACGTTCGTCAAAAGCCTTAAGGCCTCGCCTTTATTTTGGTCTTTTTCTTGGTCGCGAGGTGAAAAACCAAGCACACCCTTATTATTTTTTTCAAAAGCTATAAGCTATTTCAAAAGATAAAAAGCCCTTAGCAGCTTATTTATAAGCTTAACATAACTTATTTTGATAAGTCGTAACAAGTCGCACCCTTTTTTATAAACCAAAAACTAAGAAACGCGAAATAAGGACTACGAACGTAACGCTAAAAATGCTTTAAGGTGAAAACTCTAACATTTGGAAGCTAGGAGTTTTCTTGGGCCAAAACTGTAAAATATTAATAAATTATATAAACGAAGGACTAAAATTGTAATAGACATGAGACATAGGGTATAAAATGTCATTTTTGAAATTACAAGGTATAAGTTATCATTTTATGAAAGTTGAGGGGTATAAATTATCATTTTATGAAAGTTGAGGGGTATAAAATGTTATTTTATGAAAGTCGAGAGGTGTAAATTGTTATTTTATGAAAGTTTAATGGTATGAACTGTCAATACTAGGTACAAATTCTCCAGCCTCTTTTTATCCAACTCCAACAACAGTTAACAATATATCAAAACCATCCTCACAACAAACCAAGATCAAAACATAAAAGGAAAATAAAACAAGATGTCAGTTTTGTTGGTGTTCATAACAAATCTTTAAAAATTTAAATACATATCACAACATAGATATGTGAGAAGTTTCAACTTATATCATATGTCCCAAAATTAAGAGGAAAGAACCCAACAAATCTTTTACATCCTTTTCTTATTTCATTCAAAAGAACAAACAAACATAAACCTACCTTATACCGTTGTCATAAAGTTCTTGAAGGCACATGAAGTTTTTTTTTTTTTTTTTTTTCTCTCTTTTAACCATGATTTCTGACCTTTTGGCAGACTAATCTACGGGGTTTGAATCAATCGCCACACAGACTCAAACCAGATAAAGCCCTCCCTTTTCAGGAGGTTGGCGTGACCACTTAAAATTATTTGCACCTAGCATGAATTGAACTTGAGCTCTCACACATTTTAGAGTGATAGTCACAAGTCCTTTTGTCATTAGGCCGCCCTTAAATGGTTCACATGAATGTTTTTTGTATTCAGATAATCACAAATAAATAAAACACAAAAAGAAAACACCTTAGACCTTTATGTGGTTTGTTTGTTTCATAAAGAAAGAAAACACAAAGGTCACGTGCGCATATGAATCGGGTTTAAGCATTAACAAGAGAAATCTTAGATTTTCTTTGTTGATGTATGATTATATCAAGAACACAAGGGACATATTTGTTATTTGGTGGCTGTGAGTGAATATTGTGGGAGTTGTGTTTGTTTAGTGAGAGTGAAAGTAGGTTGCTTAGTTTTAGGGTTAGTATCTTTTATATAGTACATTTTAGGGATCAGGTTAAGGGGGTTGATACGCACATCATCTTTTTTTATGCATACACCACAATATACAACACTATAATACATATTATACAACACTGTAATGCACAAATATGGTGTATGCATAAAAAAAGATGGTGTGCGTATCAACACCCTTAGGTTAAGAGCTTTGCTAAACCCTCCTATTAATTCCTCCTTCAAATCCTTCTGCACACACAATAATATTATATAGTTTTTTCTTACTCATTCTTTCTCTGCATCTAAACCGTCAGTTTTGACAAGTGTCAGCATCCTGTGAGTAGGCACATTTGTAAGAGGCTTTTGTAGGAATGTTTAGCATTTCTGTTAGGTTAATTGCTATTAGACTTTCACTTGGGCAGGGTGTAAGAAACTAGAATTGGGTTGATGGACTTCGATTGAGAGAAAAAGCTTGTCGCAAATTGATTTAACTTCACTGTTATTTTGTAAAAAATTGAAAAAAGTTTTAAAGGGTAAATTTTAGTGATATAATAAATCTCTATTATAATGATACCATTTTTATATAATTATTGTATCGTTGTGCACGAGTATTTTATCATATTCATATGAAATAGTATGCGATAAAATTATTTTTTAAATTTCTCGTTTTATGCAAAATTATTATCACAAAAAATATATAATCGAATAATATTTTTCGTCTTAAATTTTGGTTACGGGGTACCGGTCGCCTGCCGGTAGTTATAAGACCATGTTTATCCATGAGTTGGCACCCCAATCGGTTGCGTGTACCACACCAAAATAATAATATTTTAATAAAAACTCAACCAATCTTTTCATCAACCAAGGTCACAAAACAATCTAGGTTGACAACCTCATCTGCCACATGGAAACCGATGAATGGCTACTTGTTTTTTTTTCCTTTTTTCTTTTTAATACTTATTATTTTACAAAAGAATAGATTGATTGTATGTATTAGTTGGGTTAGGTTGTTGATAAATGGTAAAAAAAAATATAGATTGCTTGTGTGTATTGGTTGTGTAGGTGGAGAAAAGAGAAAATAATATTTTATTAAGAGATTGATTTGTGATTGGTTGTTGATAAAGATAGTTTAAAATTGGGGTATGTTAGTGAGAACGAGACATTTGAGAGTCTAATGCTTACGTGGGACAATATCTTAGGTGGTGTTTGAATACAGCTTAATTGACTTAATATGAAAAAACTTAATTTATTAAGTCATGTAAAATGTTGTTTGTTTTTCACACGAGGCTTCCCTCAACCCGTGCGATGCCCGATCTAGTGGTTGAGGGGTCATGTTTTTATCAATAATGTTGTATATGATGGTATTTAGATACCTATTAGAGAATTTGCATTCTATTTATTATTTAGATGGATAATAATGTTATCATTAGTTTAGTTTATATTATTTTTGTGGAATCTATACTTAGAGGCCTAATAATGTTATAATTACTTTTGTATTTACATTACTTTATTTTCATTAAAAGTTTTTATTAACATAGTCTTTTCATATGTAGTATTTTAATTTGAGTAAGTTACATAAGTGTTTTGTTTCTTATTTATTTGTGACTTTTGTTATTAGGAATTATATAACTATTTGTACTCTTCAATGGCAAACTTTGAGTTGTTAGAGAATTTGATGAATATTTCAGGATCATCTAAATTGCATGATTGTATGCGTTTGTGGTTTGTGCAATGCATGTGAAGATGATGCATTATCAAAGTTGCTTTTGATTGTTGTCATCATTTGAGGCGTGTAATGGCCAAAACAACACGATGATTTTGAACATGGGCGTTAGGTCATCGTGGCGTAGCTTTAGATTCGATTGATGCTTTGAGAAAGACGCAAGAGAGGCATCGTGTATTGCTTGAAAAGTTAGTTAATTTGTTTAGGGAAGCTAAAGACGGTGTTCGTGAGGAAGAGTCAAATGCTAAAAAATGAATGAGTTTAATTAGTAAATTTGATTTAGATATCTTTGATGGTATTTAAATTTTAGTGTTTTGCTTGTTTTTTTATTACTTAAATTTTTAATTAACGAAGCTTTATAAATTATAAGCATGTCTTTTAAGGTTAGGATGTTAATTGTAATGCATTGTGTATGTAGGGTTTGTTTTATATCAAATGTATAATTGAGGGTGTTATATTGCAATGTTGGACATCTTCCTAAATACTGCATTCCCCATTTATGCATGGAAACTTCAAAGTCTCCAGTAACACCCAAATTAAATGATCCAATGCCTCTTCAGTGTCTTTGTGTTGTTTTTTTTGCAACTTCTTATTTACGAACCTTAATTATTGTTTTTGTGTTGTTTTATTTGCAAATTCTTGTATACCAACCTTAATTATTAAGACCACACAATTTTGTGTATATATAATCGAAGAGCAATTACATCTAACCCTAATTTTAACACACAACTCTATCCACATTAACCCTAAAATCAAAATGTCAGCCACACCAAATCTCGATGAATTGAAATCTCTCACTCAAACTGGAAAACTTGTTGATTGTTTCAGGCTACTGATAACTCACGCTAAAGCAGAGGAGGAAGGTTTAATTGCTCGTATTGGGGAGGAGAGCAGTCAGTTAAGGGTCGTGATTGACAAAAATGAGCAAACAATCAATGAGACAGCTAGCACTTTTTCTCGTTTCAATGTCGTGGCAGCAACTGGTCATGATGCTATCCTTGAAATACAACTGAAGGATCGCAGGAAACTTGATCTGTTGGCTCAACTGCTTGTTTTGTGTCGTCAAAGCTTGTTGGAGAAGGAGGAGCTTTTGGAGAAGCTGGATGAAGCTGAAAGTTCTGATGATGAAGATTAGGGCATGTTGGGGATTTTCTTTTGTCTTTTGATGTATGTAGTTGGTTGGGTTAATGTATGGTTTATGTGAATGATGATTATGTAGCTGGTTTAACTTTTTCAATGGAAGAAACTGATCGATGATCAGTTATGTTTATGTTATAATCATAGATTTTATTTATTTATATTTTTTTTATATATTAAAAAGGGTAAAGTATCACCCGTTTGACTTTTTCTCTCACACATCTCTCTCACACTCTCTAAAATTGGTAATAACGCCTAAATAACATATTTAGGGTTTTAATCTAAGGCAAAATTGATCAAGAAAAATAGTAATTAATATATTTTTTTGGGGGGTTACGATAAAGGATCTGATTATCTGTCGATTGATTCCAATATTTCAGGTATTCGATTTCATTATGATCAAATTAAAGCGTGCATATTTAAATGTTTGAATTTATTGAGTGTTACTTGCTTTATGATGTTTATTGATTTAAGAAGGATATGGGATTATTTTTGTTTCGATTAAATTGAACAAATAAGCGTATGTTTTACCCATCGGTATAAATTTGTAAGAGTTTGAAGTTTTTTATAGATAGTGTTTAGGATGATGATGGTGTCTTGAAACAAAAACAGGAATTTTTTTATGCTTATATCTAATTAATAATTACACTCCTTGCAGGTTTAATAATTTTGAGCTAAAGTTGGTTTATTGTTGATTTTGGGATTTTGTTGGCATTGTTGATTATTGGTAGAAGAAGGTGCGGATTGTACGCTGAGATGGGCTGTTATGGGGTAAGCCACACTTTGGATTGTTGTTTTTAACGAATCTAATAATGTTCAAAACCATTTACAATTGATATTTTGAAAGTCCAATTATGTGTTAAGAATGAGTATGATTTTCTCAGGCAAAATTTTGGTTGTTTTAAGGTTTATAGTTAAGTTTTGGTTATTAGAATATTTGTTGACTTGATTTTAAGCTCCTTATGTGACAATTTTAATTGTAATATACAGGAAGAAACTTAAACTTAAAACCGGTATATGTTTCAGCGATATCGAGATGGGAAAGTTACCGTAGGAAAAACCGGGATAAGCCCGGTTTTCGCCTCGGTTCCATTGTTTATCAGTCTGTCAATATTGGGTGTTGGAGTTTTGTATTGGTAGGCAAATCTGAAGGCATCTGAGGAAATGAGGATGATGGTGGGGTGTTTTAGTTTGGTTAGTGGTGGCGCGTGGTGAATGATGGTGGCTGTGTGGTGGCGCGTTGGGGTGGATGAGAAGAATAATACTGGCCAGCGGTGGAGATTATGGTGGTGATGAGGAGGGTTGTGGTGATCACGGTGGTGGTTGGTGTAATCGTTATGCAGGTTAGATGGGTTATTGGTGATTAAGGCTGTTTGTGTTGAGACCCTGTTCAGATCGGAGGCTATTCATTTTGGCACCTACTTTAATCAATATCTCTCAATTAAGAGTGTTGTGACTCGTTTATGCATTTATCTTTACAGCACTATAAGTTTACGTTCTTTCCTTTAAGATTAACTTTTCTTTGGTCGAGAGAGTGCAAACGGTGTGACTAACTTCTTGATCTGCCTCCTTGAGAGGTGTGAATACCTGCTCTGGTCACACCCAATTCTCTCAGCCGACTCTTGTTAATCTTGGGTGTGTGTTCTGTTTAATCCCTTAATTGTTGTTGTTTAGCTATTGTCTTAGTTTCTGGCGATGAGTAGGTTGAGGGATTGAGAAGTTGGTGTTAAATTATTGGTGGTTATTTGTGTTTGAAGGTGGTTGGTTTCTTTATAGCACGGTAAGTTTATGTTCTTTCCTTTAAGATTAACTTTTCTTTGGTCGAGAGGTGCAAACGGTGTGACTAACTTCTTGATCTACCTCCTTGAGAGGTGTGAATACTGCTCGGTCACACCCAATTCTCTCGGCTGAGTCTTGTTAATCTTGGGTGTGTGTTATGTTTGTCTTAGTTTCTGGCGATGAGTAGGTTGAGGGATTGAGAAGTTGGTGTTGGATTATTGGTGGTTATTTGTGTTTGAAGGTGGTTGGCTTTCTGACTACAGTTTGGTGTCTTTGACTTCTGAGTCTAAGTGTATCATAGTAAAAATTTTTTTCTGTTTTAAGGTGTATAGTTAAGTCGTGCCTACTACAGTTTGTGGTTATTTGATTATAGAGTAACCGTGGTGCAGTATGAATACATGTTAAGAGTTGGAACAATATCATGCACATTATGAGTTTTCGTGGCAAACAACCAAGTAATAATAAATAACTGTTGTTTGAACATCACATATATGTCCTACGTTAGGTTGCTGAATGTTTCTTTGAAAACAATGTTACGCGTGCAATTCTTAAGCTTTGGGTCCTTGTCTTCAACCATTAGTATCTTAAGGCCGTCAGGGCTGGTAACTCTAGATAGCGCCACATAAAGCTGACCATGGTTGAATACCGGAGAAGGCATATAGAGGCTAACGTAATTAAGTGATTGACCCTGACTTTTGTTAATTGTCATTGCATAACATGGTCTTACAGGAATTGTCGCCGTTTTAGAATAAATGGCCACTTGGATTGCGTTGATGTCGGATAATCCTGTATAACAACGTTATCCCTATATTTGAACCTCGTAAGCACCTTAGCGTGAATAACAAACCGGCCTAGATCCGTGATGAGCAACCTTGTTCCATTACACAACCCTTTGCTTGGATTGATGTTCCGCATAGCATAATTGGTAATTCCTTTTTAAGTGAAGAGCATGTGGGGCATACCGGGAAATTTAAGGAATTAAGAAATTCAATCGGATAGTGTTCGTCTTTGTTCTAGGCTATCTGTAGATGCCTTGCAAATCTCATCCATGTTGTTGTATGTAATGATTCTCCACGATAACTGTTTAAACATGTACTCATTGATGTCATCGCCATCATTCCGAGGAGTTAGTATTGCCCTTTCTTTGAGGTACACATCGTCGGTTTGCCTCGTTGTAAAATCGGGGTATGTCTCGTGACAACTGCTTTATTGGACAATCCCACGATTTAATTAGGAACATTTCGTGAATGTCAATCCAACTTGGGTCGTCCTCCCTTCTTTGCATTTTGCCAAAGACGTTTCCATCCCCACACACCAAAACCCATCTATTGAAATCTTGTTTCGGTATCAAGCTCCCCATTCTCGGTATACTCGTTGACACGCATGCTACGTGTAAGTCTAAATACTTTGCAATGCTTCCATAGTTCGATTGGTTTATGCACGATTGAACAATGTCGCCTGCTTCCTTTTGGTATAATGGCAAGACTTGTCGAAAGTCACCTCAAGCAAGACCGTCACTCCTCCAAATATTCGATTCCTCTGTCGGGATCATGATATCCTAAAATATCCTTGAGCATCTTATCCAATGCTTCAAAAGCATATTTTGAGTCATCGAGCTTCATCCCATATAATAAGTTTAACTTCCCGTATGAGTTCGACCATATGTGTATTTTGTTTTATGCCGCATGTACTGTTCTCTAATAATTCAAGCGGTATAACAAAATGGCTATGCGCGGTTCTCCCACCTGGTAGTAACAATGAAGCTATTCCTACCCAAATTGAAAGTGTTAATCAGTAACAAATTTTTATCCATTTTAAAATAGTTGACTGTTTAAAATATAGTATAAATTTATACCTGAAGATGCAACAGCGAGCACTATCATGCGTTCTGATCTTAATCTTGAGATGATACTCTTGTATAAAAACGTCTTTCCAGTTCCGCCTGGACCGTAGACGAAGTAAAAGTTCCCTTTTTTACCATGGACAGATTCAATCACCTCTTCATAGATTAAACGTTGTTCGGGATTTAACAATGAATGAAGTTCCTGATGTTCAATCTTACTCTGTTTCATATCATAATTCAACACCTCACGTATGAGACGATTGTCCATGTTGGTTAGTAACCTTGGGTCAGGCACTGGTAGGTCTTGGAATTCAGATAAAGATCTCCCATTTCTATTTAATAACTCTTGGATCTCTATCAAACAATAGTTCTTTAGTTGCTCGTCCGTCAACTCCAAGTCAGGATAATTAAACATTTTCCTTTTCTTGTGTAGAAGATCTTCTGATAGAAACTTCCAATTTTCTTCCCAAAATTTTAAAGGTCTGCTAACATCGCAAAATATTAAAATTGTTACAAATATGTCACGAATCGTGGTCCAAACATCCATACACTTGCTTCTGATATAGCATATGTCCATTCCGTGTCATCATTTAAGAGGCCATATTCAAAACATGTTTCCTTGAAAGTCGAACATAGTTTGTCGTGAACAGTCATGAGTTTTTCCCAAGAATCAGGACCTCTTGCAATGTTCAACAACATTCTAAGATAATATCGGTCTCCAGACGCCGGGTGCGAGTAAACAATCCGCCCGATGCATTTTTGCAATTTGCGCTTTTTCCACAGTTTGTCTTTCTCATGCCACACGTAATGTGTAGGTATCTCAGCATACGTATACTGATTCGCTTCTGTATCACGCTTGTTTAATTCAAACCAATCAGTGAACATGGTCATGTCGATACCTTCTCTTTGAATTAGGGCGTGAGCTTTCCGAGTCACGTAGTGTGATTGCATCTTGATTCGGCAAGTGGTAATTCACTTCATAATGACGGATATGAGAAATGTATGTCGATGAAAACAAACGCCACACCGCCTCACATGGAGCTAAAAACGACAATTCAAATAGTTCTTTATTTCGTCCACCTCCAAAACTTGTACATTTGTCAGATCACCATCATTTTTAACATTCTCTTGTATAACAATTGTGGCTCTATCGGGACCTTTATTTAAGTACTTGAATAAGTACTTAATTGCTTGATCTGTTGCACCATTCCACGTTAATGTGGGCTGGTATTTCATGAGGAGATAACGGTTGTGAGGCACCACATATCATATCGTATTTGAATTTCCCTTTATATGGTGGCGTTATTATTCCTCCGTGATAAATAGCATAACCATCATTATCAACAATTGTTTCAACCACAAAAGGTTTAGGAAAATGTTTTGAGCACTTACCCTCAGTTGTACATGGGGCTTTTTTTTCATCTTTACCGCAAGGTCCATGTAACATAAACTCAGTTACTACTTTATACCCATCCGGATCATTGATTCGACATGGTATCTCAGCTGTAATTATATCATTTATCTGGGATGGGGTTTTGCATTTCAATTCTTCTTCTAGCCACAGTAGGATATGAGCATGTGGCAGTCCACGTTTTTGAAATTCTATGACATACACAACTGAAATATAATTGTAAACAAACATAAGATAATACACAATGTATATATAAAAGAGTAAACAGATTAAAATTATGGGTTAATTTTTGTTTACCTCCTCGTGACTTGCCAAAATATGAATTTTGTAAGGTCGTTTAACGATTCGATAAGTTTAATCTTGAACACACGTGTTGCCACTACGGGCGGTCATGGACTTTTGGCCCGGGCGTGCTTTAGCATTTCGCAATCTCGGGCCATTTGGATTAGCGATGAACGTGATGAGCAGTGCGGATTCCCATCGTCCGGCATATAGCCATTGCATCCCGGTAGTTTTGCATCATATACCTTGGACCGCTTATAAAACTTCTTGGCGAGCGATCCGTTTTCCCGTCTGCTGCACTTGTATCCCCCTTGTTACAACGTCACAAACATTATGATATAGATCAACGCGTAACGTATCTTGATTTTTACGGTCCATTTTAGCCTCTGTTCTTCAACAACCGCATATGAATCCACCAAGTATTGTTGGAATAATCGCCCACCTCTAGCGATGTAGTACCTTGGTTATTTCATTGTTGTATGATATATGAATATTATTCTTTCATTGTGACAAAAGCCCTTTTGGTCTTAAGGTACAGACATGTTGTTGTAATATGGTATCTTTTCATGAAATCCTTCCTCCCCATATGGGAATAACAATGGATATTGAAGTGACATGTATTCTGAATGCAACTCAGAAATACGTTTCAAACCTTCATCCGTGTTACTTACAATAATATCTCTTGTAGGAATACCATCACCAAAGTCATTAGTAATTAGAGCTGCTATTTCGGCCACGGTTGGTGCGTTGTATTCCCGAGATGTAGTATGACCACTTATCAGCCGTAGTTGAAAGGTGGTTGCATTGTGGTTCTCGCACCAATCCCGAGCCATTCGAAATGCCTTAGTAATTGAATTTGATTGATCAAACATTTTAATCAATCTCGCTACTATACTTGGATCTAACACATATCCCCATCTTTGTCTATAAAAGCTCTCATTCGGTTTTCACTTCATTTCCAAAGTCAAAAAGTATAGTCAGTGCATATTTAGGTTGAATTCCGTGTTGGAAGAAGAGAACCTATTCGATGATAGCTCGCCATTTACTCTAAAGGTATATGGACCCCCCGTGTTAATTGAATGGTCTATTCTTGCTCCAAAAGATGTGTAACAAAACATGCCATTATATACCCTGATCTGGTCTTTGAATCTTAATCTTGCATGATTATTATAGTCCATAAACTATTTAAGAGGTGAAGGCATTTCATTAAATCTTGGAAAAAGAAGTTTTCCCTCTTGACAGCAAATGGAAAAAGTTGGGTTGGAGGCGCTCTTTGATTTATCGCTTCTCTCCTGATACCACATAATCGCTTTGCAATTTTGACACTCAAATGATGGATGGCCAATATTATGGTAAACAACGGAACACCTTGCCAAAAAGGTAAATTTTATTGGGAATAACAACATTTTATCCATCAAATAACATAAGGCATCAATTATTAAATATGAAACTACTTGCGGATGCATGTCTTGCGTCTCAGTGTGCGTTTTTTTTATCGCTGCGTTGTGAGAGTGTCCCCGTATGAATAACATTAAGGTATTATTCATTATTACGGAAACAATTGTGTGCCAAATGTAATTTGGTTAGTTAAACACCGATTTTCTTTTTTATACATAAAGGGTTGATTTGAAGCATAAGCCATTTGATTATTGTCATATCGGTAAATCACCCCGAGCGTGTTGTTTGTCCTAACAAATTACGGTGAAAACGCGAATCAGGTATCAATTGTTGCAACAATTTTGTACTATAATAACGCAAGTGAATGTTTGGAGCTGGTGTATACTTGTAAATGATTTGACAATTTCATTTAGCCGTAAACCACAATAGCTTCGTGTTATTCCACTTTGACTGATAATTGTTTTCGAATCAATAACGAAAGATTTGTGCAACATGTCTGACAGGGATGGAACCTGAGCATGATCATTTTCTGACCAGAACGGAAAAACAAATATGGATTTAATCATATACATAATTGGAAGGTATAGTATTTTGTTAAATTGAAATGTACCGTATTCATTTAGTATTTGGATGATTTGTATCAATTATGCAACACATAACCTTGCGGTTTGGAAAGATATAGAAGCAAGATGTATATTAAAGCATCTCTTGGGATTCTAGTGTTGAATCGATGCAATAAGTGTCTTGAACAATGAACAAGCTTCTATGGTAAGTATCTGTGTTTTTATGATTCTTATTATTGCTTTAATAATGAGACCGATTTTTTCCAATATAAAATAATAACTTGTTATGTATAACACAAATTCGTGATGGTTCATCTATATAACATATGGAGAAAGTAAAAACTCTTAATTGTTATAAAGTAATGTAGGAATAAACATGTTTTATAAATTGCCTTATAAGATAAGTTTATATCACACTTGTTATGTATAAAATAATAATGTATGTGTAAATTAAACATATGTAGTGGATGGTATAAATACATATAAATAGAAGGAGGGTTTCAAACTCATATAATTCATACCAATAATAAAGTCAATTTTAGGCAATCTTGGTGATTGCATTAAGCAGCATAACCATCTTCAATATCTTTATCATTTGAGATTTAAAACAACACCGTCCTAACATTTGGGTAATTTCCGGAGGTTTTGAAAAACTTTTTATTAGGTATTCACAATGAATCAATGACATGTGTTCATGAATTTAGATGACCCGTTATGTACTTTAAGTCGATCAATTATTTAAAGGGTTATATGAGTGAATGAAAATAGGGGATAATATAGGAGAGTTAGAGAATTATACAGAAATAGGATTCATTAATTGGATGTTTGGTTACATGTTCATCACATGAAAGGGTTATAGGAGCGATTAAAAAAGGGGATACAACAGGAAAAGTAGTAAATTACATAGAGATTAGTTTCATTAATATAAATCTCTGATTCATTCACATATTTATTTTGTTCATGAGACATTACACCTGGTAACCATGTCTGATGGAGAAATTGAAAAAAAAATCCTTGCCGACTATTACATGAGTCATTACATTTGGTAACAATGTCTGATGGTCTGATGGAAAAATCAAAATAACCATAATTGCTTTCTTGGTCATCTGGCACTACTAACACACGTATCTATTTGATCTCATGTAGCAATTGTCCAAAGCCACATTATGTTCATCTTGTAGGTACCTGAAATGGAGTTTAGCACAAAAACAAACAATATTTCGTTTGATGGCAAACCAAAACATATTGTCAGAAAAAAATAAAACCAAATGTAACGGAACGGATAATTATTGTGTCTTCCAAACAACAATTAAAACAAAAGTAAAACAAGATCCCAAGAGCAGTTTTTATCAAATATATTATTATTGTCAAAAGAATTCGTTTTATAAAGGCTTGATGGGGCGCTCATTGGTTGGGGTCATTCGGATTCTTCAACCACAAACCTGTTTACAAAATATATAGGGAGAAACGTGTTATTATGCAGGCAAACGTAAAAGGGTTAGCGAAAAAAAAGTGACAGTCAATATGTGCTCACCGTCTTTGTTTCTTCTTGACGGGTAGGGTGTTATCATCACCATCCTGCTCAATGTCTACAGTTATCAGTTCAATATCCGCGTCCGAATTCTCAATATCAACACTGCATACAACGAAACATGATTATTATGTTAAATGTATTGTAGTAGTAAGATAGATAGGGTAAAGATATTTTGTTGTCACCCAAATGTTTTAAGGTCGCTAACCTATCATCTTTATTATCATTTGCATGATTGGTCTTTATCAGCCGTTTGAACGATGGGCTGGATGTTGAAGATGTATTATTACTTGCAATATCAGACTCATCACCTTGTACATCATTAACCGGCAGCAGTTCATGGTCTGTCGTTGAATCATCAATAACCACCCTGCAAACAATGGAATTCAATCAGTATGTGACTTTATACAAATACATGTCGTACTGATTTTTTTTATTGGTTTTGACTACCTTTTCCGTTTCCTATCCTCTACAGGCTTGGACGGTGTAGTGAGGGTTGGCGACCGGGCGGGTGACTTGGATGATGAGCATGTAAGAGCGGTTTCATTATCAACGGTGCTTGCGCTTGTGGGTTCAGCTGATGGATTATGCGGGTCAACTTGCCAACACGTAAAACTCTCGAATGTTCCATATTCATAATATGTGTGAGATTTGATTTCAAACATGTGTTGTCCCAATGAGGTCGCCTATAGGTGATGGCAAGTTTGCATGATCGCTCAAACCCCGTAGAGTAAGTCAGTGAGTAATGGAATTGATCCGTATAAACCGCCAAGTCTAACGGACTTAAAACAAATTTAAACACAAATGCAATGAAGATCGAGAATATGGGATTCCCGGTCGTTATGTCCCACTTGAGACTCAATGGTGTGTTAAACACATGATCGATCGATAGAATGACCACTAATGATAGCTATCGAAAGGATTAGGATTGAATAATTACACTCATGAAAAAGTTTATAAAATAAAGCGACTTAAATACAAATTAAGAAAATTAAAAGATAAAGATATTAAATAAACGCTATCACTATATTTAAAGTGATGAACGTTTAAAACCTAAAACGTACGTTTAAATTAAAAACTACGTGAATGTACTAAATAAAAAGTGATATCTAAGAAATAAAAGTCTTAAAAATATGAAAAATACATTTTTACAAACCTAATGATAAAAGAAAATTATTAGAAAAGAAAAATTATTTTTACAACTATTTATTTAATTATTATTAATTAAAACTAATTTAAACTATTTATAATTACTCTAAAATAGAAGAAAATACAAAATAGGCTAGAAAAATAAACTTATGATTTAGAAAATCTAAAATATGATAAAACTTATTTTAAAACTGAAAATATATTTTTAGACTTTTATGTATTTATTATTAATTTAAAACTATTTAAAACTAATTAAAATGCTAAAAATACTTTTAAACTACGAAAATTATGGAAAAATACTTTTTAGGCTTTTATATTTTTCTAAACTTATGAAAATTTAAAATTATTTTTTGAACTTTTCTCAATTAATTGCAATAAAAGCTAATTAAAATGATTAAAACCGAATTTAAATAAGAAAAATACTAAACAAAGGTCTAAAAATTATGAAAATTTCAGGAAAATCTAAAATGATATCCTAAAGTTATAAAAATATAAAAACAAGAGCTTATATGGAAGAAACAAGGGTCAGTAGTGTAATCTAAAAGGAAATAAGACTTTAATATAAGCTAATAAGCAAGACAAGGCACCAACCGATTATATAAGCTAAAGTATAGTGAAACTACTCTAAGGCAACTGTCTACATCTAATCCTAACACCTAATGAGCATCTAACCAAGGATTAGCTAACTGCCAATATAAGCAAAACAGCCGGCTCGGTCCCCACTTTAGCGCTACATCACCATCCAATAAGCTAACAGGAAAACAAAAGGTGGAGATCTAAAGGCCACCTGGCAAAGAGTGTATATCCAAAGTTTCAGCTCCTAAGGACTAGAGATGAAGAAACTACAGATCAAAATAAAACTGGCCAAATGGGACATGACTATCAAGTGTGAATCGCTAATGTGTACCAAGTTTGAGCTACTCTATAAGCCAATTCAATAAGCTAAAGCTAAAAATAAAATGTGGATTTGAAGAACACCTATCGACTATATCTAAACCAAAATCAAACCCTAATTACTTGAAATGATCATTATGCATCATCCGCAAGTTCTGCAAAACTAGATCAGACCTGGTCTTTTTGACTTTTTAAAACAGATAAGAAGTTTGACCAAATGAGTTTTGATCCGATTTCAGGACCGATATAGAAGTAATAAGGTTAAATGAGATTATAGCAAGTTGTATTTATGAAATGTAAACACAAAATCGCCTTTTGAAATCAAAATCCCAACAGATGCATAGTTAAAACAATTGGCATACAATTTTGACTATGGACATGTGCAGGCACATAAGTAAGATAGATAATAGATCAAATGAGCTTCACAAGCTTATCACAACAAGATTCTATCAATGAACAATCCTCTAAGACAGTATAAGTACCAATTCCAAACACCCTTTTAAAACTGAATTACAAACTAAAACAGATAAAGATACTTAACTTACTACTATAACTGATCAAAATAAGTTTACATTACTTAATTACAACTTATTAAACACATAAAATCAAGTTATGACCACAGATACACTTATAAGCAAAATATGCCACTTTTGACTTGAAAATTGAAAACTTGGAAACTTACTCACATGAGCCCAGCTGGTGTGCAGATTAAAACCAACCCAACATCAATATACTACTAATCTATTTTAACCCATCCAACATCAGATCAATCCCGCCATCACCATTTCCATTCTTGGCCAATTTTTGACTTTTGTTGACCATGAAGCAAAGTTAATTGAAACTCGACTTACAAGCTTATCAAAATCTAAAGTGAGTGAAATAAGCTTGTTTTAACTTAAAAAGATTCCAATAAGAGCTTATAAATAAGAGAATGAAATTGAGATTTTCAACAGTAAACCATAAACTTGGAAATTATACCAAACTTAAAATTGATTCTCAAAAGTACAATACAATGATATTTAAACTTAAAGATGATACAAATAAACTGAAAACTACAACATTTAGGCTAAAACTAGAACATTAATTTAAAAACGACATTTAAGAAAAATTAAAAACTAACTAACCGCTCTTCATGCTTCTTCTTCTTTTCTTTTATACAAACTTGCTTCCCTTGACTTTCTCGAGCATTTCCCACTTAAATTCGAGCCATTGATATCTTGGAGCATTTTGACCATTGATTGAATTTTGGCGCCAAACGTGTTAGCAATGTGTAGGGTTGAGTGAAATGGGAGAATGAGCATTTAATGGTATTTGTTTTGTGTTGAGGTGGAGGGGACAAGATAGTGATATGTTGAGGTGGGGGGGATGGATATGTTGAGTGATTTCAGAGAGCAGGTTGGGGAAGAGAAGAAAAAGGGCGCCAAGGGTCTTTGTTTGACCAAGTGGGTATAACCCTTTGACCGGGTAAGGATTGGGTTGACTCGGGTAAAAGGTGGGTTTGGGCCAAGGTTGGATAGTGGATTTGGATTTGGGCTTTGTATTAACATTGTGTCCGCTTGGTTGGGTAGATAATCAAGGACCAATTTTGTAATTTTGCCAATCTTCAAGGACTGAAAATGCCATTATTCCAAACTTATCATAAGGACTAAACTTGACATAAATGAATAGTTCAAGGATAACTTTGCATAAAATTTCATTTTAAAACATCCAAGGACTACTTTTGCAATTTTCCAAAGTTTAGGGACCTAACTCGCTAATTGACCAAAGAATCATTCAAGGATCATTTTAACAACTTAAAATACTTCAGGGACCTTGAATGATCAAATTCCATATTTTGAATTCCGTGGACTAGATTTGACAACTTTTAAAACTTGAGGACTAAACCGCCAGCTTTGCAAATTTGATACGTTTTCATCCGATTTTGATATTTTGCATTTAAAACACATAAAACACCGATTTGTAATATTTTGATCATTTTGATGTGTTTCGAGTGTTTCGAAGATTTTGCGCTTTAGATTGTACAAAATGATGAGTATTTAGACACTCATCAATCCCCACATCGAGATATTGCTAGTCCCTAGCAATGATTTGAGAAAACATAATGGATTTTAAACTCTTTACCAAAAGCCATTACTTACGAGTAGCCAAATGTTTCAGCTCAAGTAAGAACCATGGTACACCGATAACCATGTGATTTTGAGCAAACCACCGCCTTTCAACGGATTTGATTTTGTCTTTACCGAAGCCGTACCTTCCGGACTAGCCAACTCTTAGATAAATTATCAATATTATCTTTGGTGAGCCGATTACCAATTATGGATTTTCCATCGCTTTACCACAAGCCATAAACTTGCGGCTAGCCAACTCTTCACTTTTTAGGATATGGTGAGTTGAAAACCATACAATTTGGGCAAATTGCAAGTCGTAAACGGATTTGATATATCTTTACCAAGAGCCGCTTGCTCTCGGATTAGCCAATCCTTTAGTCTATTAGACATGGCGGATCGATAATTCAATCTGAGTAAGTGTAAACACTTACTCCAAAAAATTTTGGCCAAAACGGGAATTGGGTAGATAATATATGAAATTCGTGAGAATTCCCCCACACTTAGAAATGAATATTGCCCCAATATTCAAAGTACCGGTTATGCCGAAACAAAGAACGAAAAGGGAAATACTACGGCCATTATTTTAAAAGATTTTTTTTTTTTTTATATATATAAATATAACATGTGGGTATTACCCCACACTTAGGTGGTAGAAGGGTAAGAAGATGTAAATATGGGTGAAAACCCATATAGTGCGTATATCGTTTTTGATTTCCAGTCGCTAGCTTGACTCGACCCCAATTCATTGGTTCATGGGAAGCAAAGTGAAGAAACAATCTCACTCGGACTTTTGTTCAAGATGTTTGTATAAACATTTGAAACGCGAAAGTTCCACACCGATGAGATATAGAGAACCGCTCATAAATAATAAATGAAAATGCGGGTCAAAGATGGTGTCCTCATTCCCAAGGAGAAAAGGAAAGAGCAACCACACCATTTGTGAAGAATGGAATAAATATGTGCATCACAATGCATGTCCATTCCTCATCGAAAGAAGTAAATCACCATTTTGACATTTTAAGCTTAAATTTGAAGCTTTATGGTGATTGGTAACAAAATTTCCGGGAGGAGAGTGGAAACGGTTCTTCAATCAATGATTTTCAAGAAAAGGATGTCTCCTCCGAATCAAAATAAGTATTGTCAATTCCTGTTGGAATCGACTCATCACTAAGAAAATCATCGACCTCCTTCCAAAGTTGTCATCTTCCTCATCCGGGGTGAGAGAAGGAATGGAAGAGTCGGAAATGGGATAAGAAATGAGTGGATGATCATTATATAGGAGATTTCTAGTTTCTCCAAGATCGGCTTCAAAATCAAAGAGATCATCGTCACTTTCGATGAAAGTGGATGATGTGAGTGAGTTCATCGGTGAACTCCTCAAGAAGAGGATCGAGGCGTGGAAGTGATGCCTCAACATACTCGATGTCTCCATAAGATTTACAATCATCGCTGAAATCAAGAAAGTCTCAAAATGATCATTAGAACACTCAAGAGGAAAGAAGAATCACATAAGATCAATAGTTCCTGTGACTCTCTCGGGATCGGGACAAGGTCCTCAACACTAGACTTTATAAATTCGTCCGATTCCTTTTCGTGAACAAGGTCAAGATGCTCATCCCCATGTTTAGAGAGTGAGTGGGAGCTTGGTGTGATAACAACAGACCGAGGAGTTTAGACGGACTAGCATACATATGTTTAATACTTTCCATTTGTTCTTCCGCTAGTAATTCCATCATAGTCTTTTCTCCCGGCTTTTCATGGAAGGAGTCTCAACCGATGAACTTGATGAACCGTTATAAAATTGTAAGATATCAAGGATATCTTCATCATCATCGCCATCGAATGAAACGAATCGAGAGCTAGATTTGGCCGCTTTTTCTTTTGCAATTGACTCCCAATAGATTGTTCAAAGGCAATGCGGGAATCTAATTTAGCTACCGCTTCTTGACTAACAAAACTTCCATGGATTTTCATTTGGATTATCTTGGGAGGACATAGCCGACTCTCCTGTTCTTTAATAACTCCGAGTCTTCATAGAAGGTCCGTCGTAGTTTCATGAGGAGTCGCTTGAATCATTTGAGTGCGTGGAGGTTGGTCTGGATACGAAGAGTTGTAATTGTTACAAGGAAATGGGTTCCTGCTTGACAATCCGAGCTAGAGTGAGGACTCCACAATACTCACAACAATAGAACTGATGTGGTTGTGAGTGGTATGTGTTGTAGTCATAATTGTTATCGTGAACCCGCTCATAGACAAGCGTGTTTCCGATTGACAATCGAATCGAATGTGAACCACCACAAGACTACACAACAAGAAACTGCCGAGTCTCACAAAGTGGTAGCCGATGGAATAAATCGATCGTGTTATGGTAGGAATAGGATCTTGGTTATAGACAGACCCGCTTTCCCGATTCCACCATGCTACAACCGGGGCAATTGCCACCATTATGAGGACCACCACACCATTGACAACCAAGAGGGTGAGGATAAGACATAGATAGAATCAAAGGTTAACAGAGGGTAAGAAATGAAGAATCAAAAGGCAAGAGGGTAAAGAGGAATATTTTGGTATTTTGAAAACATGATGATAAAAACAAAGAATGAAAATATTTTTGGCGTTTATAACACTTTAGAAAAGTGTTAATGAACTTTTGGATTTTGAAAACTTTACAAAAACTTTTACAAAAGATGGACTATGCACAAGAATGGATCCGAAAAGGCTAAACACACGCTAAAGCTCTCCCAATGGCGCCAAAATTGATCCGTATAAACCGTCAAGTCTAATGGACTTAAAACAATTTTAAACACAAATGCAATGAAGATCGAGAATACAGGGGATTCCCGGGTCGTTATGTCCCACGGAGACTCAATGGTGTGTTAAACACATGATCAGACGATAGAATGACCACTAATGATAGCGATCAGAAAGGATTAGGATTGAATAATTACACTACTGAAAAAGTTTATAAAAATAAAGCGACTTAAATACAAATTAAGAAAATTAAAAAGATAAAAGATATTAAATAAACGCTATCACTATATTTAAAGTGATGAACGTTTAAAACCTAAAACGTACGTTTAAATTAAAAACTACGTGAATGTACTAAATAAAAAGTGATATCTAAGAAATAAAAGTCCTAAAAATATGAAAAATACATTTTTACAAACCTAATGATAAAAGAAAATTATTAGAAAAGAAAAATTATTTTTACAACTATTTATTTAATTATTATTAATTAAAAACTAATTTAAACTATTTATAATTACTCTAAAATAGAAGAAAATACAAAATAGGCTAGAAAAAATAAAATTATGATTTAGAAAAATCTAAAATATGATAAAACTTATTTTAAAACTGAAAATATATTTTTTAGACTTTTTATGTATTTATTATTAATTTAAAACTATTTAAAACTAATTAAAATGCTAAAAATACTTTTTAAACTAAGAAAATTATGGAAAAATACTTTTTAGGCTTTTTATATTTTCTAAACTTAGGAAAATTGAAAATTATTTTTTGAACTTTTCTCAATTAATTGCAATAAAAGCTAATTAAAATGATTAAAACCGAATTTAAATAAGAAAAATACTAAACAAAGGTCTAAAAATTATGAAAATTTCAGGAAAATCTAAAATGATATCCTAAAGTTATAAAAATATAAAAACAAGAGCTTATATGGAAGAAACAAGGGCTGTAGTGTAATCTAAAAGGAAATAAGCACTTTAATATAAGCTAATAAGCAAGACAAGGCACCAACTGATTATATAAGCTAAAGTATAGTGAAACTACTCTAAGGCAACTGTCTACATCTAATCCTAACACCTAATGAGCATCTAACCAAGGATTAGCTAACTGCCAATATAAGCAAAACAGTGGCTCAGGTCCCCACTTTAAGCAGTTACATCAGCTTATCCAATAAGCTAACAGGAAAACAAAAGGTGGAGATCTAAAGGCCACCTGGCAAAGAGTGTATATCCAAAGTTTCAGCTCCTAAGGACTAGAGATGAAGAAACTACAGATCAAAATAAAACTGGCCAAATGGGACATGACTACTGAAGTGCAGATACAGTTAACAGGTACCAAGTTTGAGCTACTCTATAAGCCAATTCAATAAGCTAAAGCTAAAAATAAAAATGTGGATTTGAAGAACACCTATCAGACTATATCTAAACCAAAAATCAAACCCTAATTACTTGAAATGATCATTATGCATCATCTGCAAGTTCTGCAAAACTAGATCAGACCTGGTCTTTTTGACTTTTTAAAACAGATAAGAAGTTTGACCAAAATGAGTTTTGATCCAGATTTCAGGACTGATATAGAAGTAATAAGGTTAAATGAGATTATAGCAAGTTGTATTTATGAAATGTAAACACAAAATCAGCTTTTGGAAATCAAAAATCCCAACAGATGCATAGTTAAAACAGTTGGCATACAATTTTGACTATGGACATGTGCAGGCACATAAGTAAGACAGATAATAGATCAAATGAGCTTCACAAGCTTATCACAACAAGATTCTATCAATGAACAATCCTCTAAGACAGTATAAGTACCAATTCCAAACACCCTTTTAAAACTGAATTACAAACTAAAACAGATAAAGATACTTAACTTACTACTATAACTGATCAAAATAAGTTTACATTACTTAATTACAACTTATTAAACACATAAAATCAAGTTATGACCACAGATACACTTATAAGCAAAATATGCCACTTTTGACTTGAAAATTGAAAACTTGGAAACTTACTCACATGAGCCCAGCTGGTGTGCAGATTAAAACCAACCCAACATCAATATACTACTAATCTATTTTAACCCATCCAACACTGCATCAATCCCAGTTTCATCACCATTTCCATTCTTGGCCAATTTTTTGACTTTTGTTGACCATGAAGCAAAGTTAATTGAAACTGACTTACAAGCTTATCAAAATCTAAAGTGAGCTGAAATAAGCTTGTTTTAACTTAAAAAGATTCCAATAAGAGCTTATAAATAAGAGAATGAAATTGAGATTTTCAACAGTAAACCATAAACTTGGAAATTATACCAAACTTAAAATTGATTCTCAAAAGTACAATACAATGATATTTAAACTTAAAGATGATACAAATAAACCTAAAACTACAACATTTAGGCTAAAACTAGAACATTAATTTAAAACGACATTTAAGAAAAATTAAAACTAACTAACCGCTTCTTCATGCTTCTCTTCTTTTCTTTTATACAAACTTGCTTCCCTTGACTTTCGAGCATTTCCCACTTAAATTCGAGCCATTGGATATCTTGGAGCATTTTTGACCATTGATTGAATTTTGGCGCCAAACGTGTTAGCCGGTGTGGGGTTGAGTGAAATGGGAGAATGAGCATTTAATGGTATTTGTTTTGTGTTGAGGTGGAGGGGACAAGATAGTGATATGTTGAGGTGGGGGGAATGGATATGTTGAGTGATTTCAGAGAGCAGGTTGGGAAGAGAAGAAAAAGTGGCGCCAGGGTCTTTGTTTGACCAAGTGGTATAACCCTTTGACCGGTAAGGATTGGGTTGACTCGGGTAAAAGTGGGTTTGGGCCAAGGTTGGATAGTGGATTGGATTGGGCTTTGTATTAACATTGTGTCCGTTTGGTTAAGGTAGATAATCAAGGACCAATTATGTAATTTTGCCAATCTTCAAGGACTGAAAATGCCATTATTCCAAACTTATCATAAGGACTAAACTTGACATAAATGAATAGTTCAAGGATAACTTTTGCATAAAATTTCATTTTAAAACATCCAAGGACTACTTTTGCAATTTTCCAAAGTTTAGGGACCTAACTTGCCAATTGACCAAAGAATCATTCAAGGATCATTTTTAACAACTTAAAATACTTCAGGGACCTTGAATGATCAAATTCCATATTTTTGAATTCCAGGGACTAGATTTGACAACTTTTAAAACTTGAGGGACTAAAACTGCCAGTTTTGCAAATTTGATACGTTTTTCATCTGATTTTGATATTTTTGCATTTAAAACACATAAAACACTGATTTGTAATATTTTGATCATTTTGATGTGTTTCTGAGTGTTTTCAGATGATTTTGCAGTTTAGATTGTACAAAATGATGAGTATTTAGACACTCATCAATCCCCACATCGAGATATTGCTAGTCCCTAGCAATGATTTGAGAAAACATAATGGATTTTAAACTCTTTACCAAAAGCCATTACTCGGAGTAGCCAAATGTTTCATTCAAGTAAGAACCATGGTACATCGATAACCATGTGATTTTGAGCAAACCACCAACTTTCAACGGATTTGATTTTGTCTTTACGAAGCCGCACCCTTCCGGACTAGCCAACTCTTAGATAAATTATCAATATTATCTTTGGTGAGTGATTACCAATTATGGATTTTCCATCGCCTTTACCACAAGCCATAAACTTGGGCTAGCCAACTCTTCACTTTTAGGATATGGTGAGTTGAAAACCATACAATTTGGGCAAATTGCAAGTCGTAAACGGATTTGATATATCTTTACCAAGAGCCGTTTGCTCTGGATTAGCCAATCCTTTAGTCTATTAGACATGGCGGATCGATAACTAACTGAGTAAGTGTAAACACTTACTCCAAAAAATTTTGGCCAAAACGGGAATTGGGTAGATAATATATGAAATTCGTGAGAATTCCCCCACACTTAGAAATGAATATTGCCCCCAATATTCAAAGTACCGGCGGTTATGCCGAAACAAAGAACGTAAAAGGGAAATACTACGGCCATTATTTTAAAAGATTTTTTTTTTTTTTTTTTTATATATATAAATATAACATGTGGGGTATTACCCCCACACTTAGGTGGTAGAAGGGGTAAGAAGACAGAAATATGGGTGAAAACCCATATAGTGCGTGCTACTGTTTTTGATTTCCGAGTCGCTAGCTTGACTCGACCCCGAATTCATTGGTTCATGGGGAAGCAAAGTGGAAGAAACAATCTCACTCGGACTTTTGTTCAAGATGTTTGTATAAACATTTGAAGCACGCGAAAGTTCCACACCGATGAGATATAGAGAGAACCGGCTCATAAATAATAAATGAAAATGCCGGGGTCAAAGATGGTGTCCTCATTCCCGAAGGAGAAAAGGGAAAGAGCAACCACACCATTTGTGAAGAATGGAATAAATATGTGCATCACAATGCATGTCCATTCCTCATCGAAAGAAGTAAATCACCATTTTGACATTTTAAGCTTAAATTTGAAGCTTTTATGGTGATTGGTAACAAAATTTCCGGGAGGAGAGTGGAAGCGGTTCTTCAATCAACAGATTTTCAAGAAAAGGATGTCTCCTCCGAATCAAAATAAGTATTGTCAATTCTGTTGGAATCGACTCATCACTAAGAAAATCATCGACCTCCTTCCAAAGTTGTCATCTTCCTCATCCGGGGTGAGAGAAGGAATGGAAGAGTCGGAAATGGGATAAGAAATGAGTGGATGATCATTATATAGGAGATTTCTAGTTTCTCCAAGATCGGCTTCAAAATCAAAGAGATCATCGTCACTTTCGATGAAAGTGGATCGATGTGAGTGAGTTCATCGGTGAACTCCTCAAGAGGATCGACCGTGGAAGTGATGCCTCAACATACTCGATGTCTCCATAAGATTTACAATCATCACGAAATCAAGAAAGTCTCAAAATGATCATTAGAACACTCAAGAGGAAAGAAGAATCACATAAGATCAATAGTTCCTCGTGACTCTCTCGGGATTGGGACAAGGTCCTCAACACTAGACTTTATAAATTCGTCCAATTCCTTTTCGAGAACAAGTGTCAAGATGCTCATCCCCATGTTTAGAGAGTGAGTGGGAGCTTGGTGTGATAACAACAGACCGAGGGAGTTTAGACGGACTAGCATACATATGTTTAATACTTTCCATTTGTTCTTCCGCTAGTAATTCCATCATAGTCTTTTCTCCCGGCTTTTCATGGAAGGAGTCTCAACCGATGAACTTGATGAACCGTTATAAAATTGTAAGATATCAAGGATATCTTCATCATCATCGTCATCGAATGAAACGGAATCGAGAGCTAGATTTGGCCGCTTTTTCTTTTGCAATTGACTCCTAATAGATTGTTCAAAGGCAACTGGGAATCTAATTTAGCGACTCGCTCTTGACTAACAAAACTTCCATGGATTTTTCATTTGGATTATCTTGGGAGGACATAGCCGACTCCTCCTTAAGTTCTTTTAATAACTCCGAGTCTTGATAGAAGGTCCGCCGTAGTTTCATGAGGAGTCGCTTGAATCATTTGGTACCGTGGAGGTTGGTGCGGATACGAAGAGTTGTAATTGTTACAAGGAAATGGGTTCCTGCTTGACAATCCGAGCTAGAGTGAGGACCTCCACAATACTCACAACAATAGAACCGATGTGGCCGCGAGTGGTATGTGTTGTAGTCATAATTGTTATCGAGAACCCGCTCATAGACAAGCGTGTTTCGATTGACAATCGAACGGAATGTGAACCACCACGATACTTTCACAAAGAAGAAATGCCGAGTCTCACAAAGGTGGTAGCCGATGGAATAAATCGATCGTGTTATGGTAGGAATAGGGATCTTGGTTATAGACAGACCGTTTCCTGATTCCACCATGCTACAACCGGGGCAATTGCCACCATTATGAGGACCACCACACCATTGACAACCAAGAGGGTGAGGATAAGACATAGATAGAATCAAAGGTTAACAGAGGGTAAGAAATGAAGAATCAAAAAGCAAGAGGGTAAAGAGGAATATTTTTGGTATTTTGAAAACATGATGATAAAAACAAAGAATGAAAATATTTTTGGCTTATAACACTTTAGAAAAAGTGTTAATGAACTTTGGATTTTGAAAACTTTACAAAAACTTTTACAAAAGATGGACTATGCACAAGAATGGATCCGAAAAGGCTAAACACACGCTAAAGCCTCCCGGCATGGCGTAAAATTTGATCTGTATAAACCGTCAAGTCTAACAGACTTAAAACAACAAAACACAAATGCAATGAAGATCGAGAATACAGGGATTCCTGTCGTTATGTCCCACGGAGACTCAATGGTGTGTTAAACACATGATCGAGACGATAGAATGACCACTAATGATAGCTATCGAAAGGATTAGGATTGAATAATTACACTACCGAAAAAGTTTATAAAATAAAGCGACTTAAATACAAATTAAGAAAATTAAAAGATAAAATATATTAAATAAACGCTATCACTATATTTAAAGTGATGAACGTTTAAAACCTAAAACGACGCTTAAATTAAAACTACGTGAATGTACTAAATAAAAGTGATATCTAAGAAATAAAAGTCCTAAAAATATGAAAATACATTTTACAAACCTAATGATAAAAGAAAATTATTAGAAAAGAAAAATTATTTTTACAACTATTTATTTAATTATTATTAATTAAAACTAATTTAAACTATTTATAATTACTCTAAAATAGAAGAAAATACAAAATAGGCTAGAAAAAATAAACTTATGATTTAGAAAAATCTAAAATATGATAAAACTTATTTTAAAACTGAAAATATATTTTTTAGACTTTTTATGTATTTATTATTAATTTAAAACTATTTAAAACTAATTAAAATGCTAGAAAATACTTTTTAAACTAAGAAAATTATGGAAAAAATGCTTTTTAGGCTTTTTATATTTTTCTAAACTTAGGAAAATTGAAAAATTATTTTTTTGGAACTTTTCTCAATTAATTGCAATAAAAGCTAATTAAAAATGATTAAAAACTGAATTTAAATAAGAAAAATACTAAACAGTGTCTAAAAATTATGAAAATTTCAGGGAAAATCTAAAATGATATCCTAAAGTTATAAAAATATAAAAACAAGAGCTTATATGGAAGAAACAAGGGTCAGTAGTGTAATCTAAAAGGAAATAAGCACTTTAATATAAGCTAATAAGCAAGACAAGGCACCAACTGATTATATAAGCTAAAGTATAGTGAAACTACTCTAAGGCAACTGTCTACATCTAATCCTAACACCTAATGAGCATCTAACCAAGGATTAGCTAACTGCCAATATAAGCAAAACAGTGGCTCAGGTCCCCACTTTAAGCAGTTACATCAGCTTATCCAATAAGCTAACAGGAAAACAAAAGGTGGAGATCTAAAGGCCACCTGGCAAAGAGTGTATATCCAAAGTTTCAGCTCCTAAGGACTAGAGATGAAGAAACTATGATCAAAATAAACCGGCCAAATGGGACATGACTATCAAGTGCGAGACTGAGCTAATGTGTACCAAGTTTGAGCTACTCTATAAGCCAATTCAATAAGCTAAAGCTAAAAATAAAATGTGGATTTGAAGAACACCTATCAGACTATATCTAAACCAAAAATCAAACCCTAATTACTTGAAATGATCATTATGCATCATCTGCAAGTTCTGCAAAACTAGATCAGACCTGGTCTTTTTGACTTTTTAAAACAGATAAGAAGTTTGACCAAAATGAGTTTTGATCCAGATTTCAGGACTGATATAGAAGTAATAAGGTTAAATGAGATTATAGCAAGTTGTATTTATGAAATGTAAACACAAAATCAGCTTTTGGAAATCAAAAATCCCAACAGATGCATAGTTAAAACAGTTGGCATACAATTTTGACTATGGACATGCAGCACATAAGTAAGATGAGATAATAGATCAAATGAGCTTCACAAGCTTATCACAACAAGATTCTATCAATGAACAATCCTCTAAGACAAGATAAGTACCAATTCCAAACACCTTTTAAAACGAATTACAAACTAAAACAGATAAAGATACTTAACTTACTACTATAATCGATCAAAATAAGTTTACATTACTTAATTACAACTTATTAAACACATAAAATCAAGTTATGACCACGATACACTTATAAGCAAAATATGCCACTTTTGACTTGAAAATTGAAAACTTGAAACTTACTCACATGAGCCCAAATGGTGTGCAGATTAAAACCAACCCAACATCAATATACTACTAATCTATTTTAACCCATCCAACATCAGATCAATCCGGCCATCACCATTTCCATTCTTGGCCAATTTTTGACTTTTGTTGACCATGAAGCAAAGTTAATTGAAACTGACTTACAAGCTTATCAAAATCTAAAGTGAGCTGAAATAAGCTTGTTTTAACTTAAAAAGATTCCAATAAGAGCTTATAAATAAGAGAATGAAATTGAGATTTTCAACAGTAAACCATAAACTTGGAAATTATACCAAACTTAAAATTGATTCTCAAAAGTACAATACAATGATATTTAAACTTAAAGATGATACAAATAAACTGAAAACTACAACATTTAGGCTAAAACTAGAACATTAATTTAAAAACGACATTTAAGAAAAATTAAAAACTAACTAACTGCTCTTTATGCTTCTCTCTTCTTTTCTTTTATACAAACTTGCTTCCCCTTGACTTTCTGAGCATTTCCCACTTAAATTCTGAGCCATTGGATATCTTGGAGCATTTTTGACCATTGATTGAATTTTTGGCGCCAAACGTGTTAGCCAGGTGTAGGGGTTGAGTGAAATGGGAGAATGAGCATTTAATGGTATTTGTTTTGTGTTAAGGTGGAGGGGACAAGATAGTGATATGTTGAGGTGGGGGGATGGATATGTTGAGTGATTTCAGAGAGCAGTTGGGAAGAGAGAAAAAAAGGCGCCATGGTCTTTGTTTGACCAAGTGGGTATAACCCTTCGACCGGGTAAGGATTGGGTTGACTCGGGTAAAAGGTGGGTTTGGGCCAAGGTTGGATAGTGGATTGGATTTGGGCTTTGTATTAACATTGTGTCCGTTTGGTTAAGTAGATAATCAAGGACCAATTATGTAATTTTGCCAATCTTCAAGGATCGAAAATGCCATTATTCCAAACTTATCATAAGGACTAAACCTGACATAAATGAATAGTACAAGGATAACTTTTGCATAAAATTTCATTTTAAAACATCCAAGGACTACTTTTGCAATTTTCCAAAGTTTAGGGACCTAACTTGCCAATTGACCAAAGAATCATTCAAGGATCATTTTTAACAACTTAAAATACTTTAGGGACCTTGAATGATCAAATTCCATATTTTTGAATTCCAGGGACTAGATTTGACAACTTTTAAAACTTGAGGACTAAAGCGCCAGTTTGCAAATTTGATCGTTTTCATCCGATTTTGATATTTTGCATTTAAAACACATAAAACACCGATTTGTAATATTTTGATCATTTTGATGTGTTTCGAGTGTTTTCGATGATTTTGCGTTTAGATTGTATAAAATGATGAGTATTTAGACACTCATCGTGAATGATGTAATAGTGTGTAAGTAGGCGGGATTTATAATCGTACCTCATCCTCATCCGACACTAACGCCAAGCCGGAACCCGATCAATCCAATGGATGCATCATCAAAAGGACCACCATACCGCTTTCGGTATCATCGATATACCAAGTTCAAGACGATACCGAAGGAAGCATTCAAAGATATGGTAAATGACAAGGTGAGCAATTTTATATAACACATTCAAACAATCAAAATATAAGTTGCAAATATGTCATTACCTTATTACCGGTATTCAACTGGTCTCACTGCATGACTAGCACCAAAATCTCCCATTCTTTCTAGTAGCCCTTTCCTGCAGCTTGTCTCCCCACACGATGGGAAATTCCATCCCTTTCTAGTATGCACATTATCAATCTTGGCCTTAATTATGAAAGCGGCAGACTGTGTATAAATTAGATTCGTAAATGTCATGCACTATAAAGATAATATAGAGATGGCAACTACATAATAATACATACATCATTCCTTTTATTTCGGGCCCACATGAGCAGATTCTCGATTGATCCTTCTCTTGGTTCAGAGTTGTCTACGCGCGAAGCTCCCTTTGAAGCATCAGTTATGCTAACAAACAGTTGTACGATTTGTTAAATTTTGCTGGTTTTAGGATATATTCAATAATAAGAATTAGCTTCTTACCAAATCTTTGAATTCAATTCTTTAATTGCAGGAATATCAATGGAATCTAGGAGTCAGTGGATGAACTGGGATAGATAGAGCTTATCTAGAAGGTAATATTAAAGGTTAAATGTGTAAACGAAAAGTGTTGAACATGCAAAAGGTAAATAGTCCATAAGCCACTTACTGTTATATTGCTTTGCAGAGGTTGAAGTCACCACAACAGGACACATGCCAACGTGCGTCGCCTTCTTCTCAATCAACACATCAGCAAGCCCTCCCCACAGGGTCACCCGTATGGACTGGCCCCTGATTACAAAGGGAATCGAAACAAAGAGAACATGTAAGTTTCCTAATACACATTGGCAAAAAAAATTTCATTTTCACAACATCCTTTGCAACAAATATAAATTTCAACCTATGATTCGCCAGGTAGAAATCAAGGTTTTGCCCTGCTTGGTGTAGTTCATCCTACCAACGCTTGTCACATAACCTACAGCATCTCAAAAGTAAAAGCTTTTATAGCAACAATATTTAAAAACAATTAATTTTAAGATACCTAAACAAACAACACATTACCAATGAGATATTTGTTTTATGTGGGCTTTATATGATCAAAATCAACCAATTGTAACGGATACCTAACAAATCCCTTAGATATAACCAAAGATTTCCTTATGCTTGTTGATCCATTAAACTCAAGCATGAACGTATCGTCCTTCCTGATACGAAAATCTTCTTTGTTTTGCATGACTACAAAATTTTAACCAATATATAGCACCTTTTAACTTCAAGAAATTGTGAGCTACTGCTGCCTTGGCGATACAATGGATAACATTTCCACAATAAAAAGTATGTAAGAAAAAATTGACAAACAATGAGACATTTGATAAATTTTGTATTACATATTGGCATTATTCGTGTTTTTCACATGGTGATGGATGTCAACATACTTTAGCATCGGACACCAAGAAATCGAGGTCAAGTATCGGCTCAAGGAGCATTTATATCCCACATCCTACAAAGCATCACTACGATCGTGCGGTCTCATCCAGCTTCAATTGGTCCAAGAATAATAGTGCATTTGGTCCTCCGATTTCTCGCCATAATTATAGAGATAACGGTCCTTTTTACTTGTATGCCTACCCAAATGACTGCAGATAATGGGTTGTAAGGCTTATTTATCAGGTTCCATTTAGTAGTGTTTTAATTGTAGATTGATCCATATTCTTTGAGGTTGCAAATTGGCGCCCTTTTGTGTTTCCAAAGATTGAATACGTGTTTAGTGTGAACGTCCTCATTCAACTCGAGGCTCTTCATAAACCAAATCGAATTTTTCATTCAAGTCGAGCCTCTTCATAAACCAATCAATTTGCATCAATATGAGGGCATACTAAAACGAAATCATTTGTAGTTATTTTGGTATGCATAAACATGTATGTACCGTACTTTTGGTTGTGCACAACCCCCCTTGCGCATTAAATTAAGGGGGATAAGCTTTAAGTAGTATAGATAATAAAAAAAAATGACTTAAAATAATAACTGATAAAAGTGAGGATCTACACATTAAGTCATCTGTTAATTAACACAACTTAAGGTGTGTTTGTTTCATTAAAATGTTTTAGGTCTGAATCTGACTACTACATTTTACCAGTAAGAGGTGACTAGAAAGTCTAAATCTGAACGAAATAATGTTGTTTGTTTTTGTATAATTGATGTCCGAATGATGTGCTCGTTTCTGTAATTTATTTAATAAACCAACGCAATGCGATAATAAATCATTTATGTAAATATGAAGGAAGATTTTTTATCATAAATATAACATAGTTAATAAACCATCAAATATATTATATTAACACAAGTCTTCAATCTCTTATCTAGTAAAAGGTAGTTATACAAGTCTCCCACCTCTTAGGGGGGAGGGAGTGGGATCGGGTAGGGTGATCGGGTTGTGTTACCCGATCGGCAACACCGTTCCCTCCTCATCGGGTAGCATGATCGGGTAGGGTGTTCGGTTTGTGAGCCCGAGCGGCTTTGGTGAGAATGTTTGAAAATTTTGACCGTTTGGGGGACCGTTGGGGGAGTAGCCGTTGCTACTTTGCCATAAAAAAAAATTTCCCTTTAAAACCAAACCTTACAAACTCATTTTTTCAAAATAAAAACACACAAAACACAAATAAAAACACACACCAATCTTTCAAAAACACAAAACCATGGATCCATGAAGAGGTAAAAAAACTTCCACCTCGCGTCAAGGTCGGTCTCAACCCTTTCAACCGCAACCACAACAAACTCCGTTTCCAAACCAATTTTATTCTCAATCATCCCCGAATCAATTTTACGTTCCACAACCCCCATCTCCACATCAATTTTACCAATATAATATGGGTCCTCCTCAAATGAATCCATAACACTACAACATCACTACTACAAGTGAGTTCTCCCCGTTCGAAAACAATGACGATGACGTAGAGTACGTACCCGAAACACAACAACTACCAAACGAAGAAGACAAAGATGAGGACGTTCAAGAAGTCGATCCGGAGGAAGAAAAGCCTTCGGTAGGGAGGCCCTGAAGTTTGGTCGCCAAGACAAGAGGAGGCTTTGGCGAAAGCATGGATTCAAATCTCCGAATGTGGTGTTGTCGGTAATGAACAAAAGTCCGACGGTTTTTGGAAACGGATTCTCAAGCATTACGAGGCAACTATGGGTTCGAGTTCACGAACTTTTCATGCGTTGAATACCAAGTGGAAAACAATGAACACGGCCATGGGTATTTTCAACGGCTACTACCTCCAAGCGGTACTAGCTATGCTTTTTATTTTACATAATCTATACTTTATTATTTACAATTACATTATTTTGTTTAAGCTATACTTTTTATTATTTTGTATATAATGTAGAAACGCATAAGGCTAGTGGGTGCAACGACTTGGACGTGGTGAGTAAGTGTCGAGTCGGATTACTATACAAAAAAAAATACAATTTACTCATAGCTTGGCGTGGGAGGTTGTCAGAGGTCATGACAAATGGACGGAGCAAGAATGTTTTCAAGATATTGGCGTTGCGACAAGCAATTCATCAAAAAGAAAGTCGGGGGAGTATGAATCGGCAAGCAACACCATTCCCGACATGAATGAAGACCCCACCCCTCCACTTGAATCAAGAAAGATGAAAAAGAAGCAAGGCCCATCCTCCTCGCTTGGCCTCAAGTATTGCGGATGAAATCAACTCCTACACACAAAAGAAGACGCAATATTTGGAAGAAAAACGAGAAGGATGCGTTATGAAACAATTGTTGGCTACACAACTCGAGGGGCGAAGTTCAAGAATACACAACGGAGATGAAGTTTTTGAGCCGCATGATCACATTCGTGATCCCGCTATGTTGGAATTTGTTCTTACCTAAAACGCGAACTCATGGCCAAACACGGATGGGCTTGCAATTTTTAAGTTGTAGTTTCAATTTTTTTTTTAATTTCAACTTATGTAATGTTTTTTTTAAGTTGTAGTTTCAATTTTAAGTTGTAGTTTTTAAGTATTATGTAATGTTTTATTTTTAATGAAATGGTATGTTTTATTTTAAATATTGTATGTGATTTTATGCAAGGTTGCAAAAATCGTGAATCAGAAGTGGTGCGCGACCCTCAGTAGCTTGTAATCAGATAAGCGGATTAATCGGTGATTAATCGGATTAGCATTTTTGGCAAGTTTGTGTATTTCGGGTAGTTTGGGTATTCCCGAAAAGATTTTTCTTAAAACATCTTGTAATGAGATATAAACAATGACTATAAGTGATTACATTTGTTCGCAGGTTGCAAAACAATGAAGCGGTGATTAATTGTATTGACATTTTTGGCAAGTTTTAGGTATTTACGGCAAGTGTTGGTATTTTCGGCAAGATTTTCCTTGAAAAACATCTTGTAATAGATATAAACAGTGATTTTAAGTTATTATAACTAATTTACATCGAGTTTAGGGTATTTCCGATAAGATTTCCATGTTTTCGACAAGTTTGACCATCGCTAACCTCTGTTGACCATGTTTGACCCATTTTTTAGAACGATTTACACAAATCGGAAAAGTCAGTGGCCCAGTAGCACATAATCGGTGATTAATCGGCCTTATAGACCTTCTTTTGCAACACTGATTTTATGTATTAAAAAAAAAAAATCAAGATTGCAAGACTACCCTTCCAATCGGGTAGTGTTAGGGTAGAATCGAGTAGTTTGAGTGGAAAGCTTTTATTAGATAGAGGTGATGTGACACCCAAGATATTAGAGCATCACTCTCTTCACTTATCGAAGTAAGACGTTATATGTTTAACCTGATCTGACTTAAAAGAAAAAAATAAATAAACAAAACGTCGCTCTCCTTTTACCGATAAGAATAAAAGAGCCGGTAAGATTTTTTTCTAAAAAACAAAACACTTAAAAAATTAAACAATCAAGCCCTTACTCCTTACCTTTGACCAAACACCAATCTAAAAATGGCGATCTACACGTGTCAGATCCGCCCTGTGTAAAGTAGAAAACCACCATCCACTTCCTCTCTATCCATCTCCCTCTAACCAAAAAAAAAGAATAAATAAATGGCGGTGATGAACAGTGCAACGGAAGAAGAAAAATCACCCAAAAATGATCTAAACACCAATAATAAAGATATAAGTCTTTACAGTGTTTTCAACAACCTCATTGAATCTTTTATTATATCGGTAGAAGAAGATCCAAATATGAAAAAGAAGAAGAAAACGTTGGTTGAGTCGTTTAGCGAAGCTATTTCCAACACTCGCCGCGATATCCTTTTATGGACTCGTCAAGGAGCCTCCTCTTCGATCTCTTTTGTCCTATCGGTCAGTACTCACTTTTTATTATTCTTTTATAAAAAAAGTAGTATCGTTTTTGTTACGTGAAACCCGATAATATTTGTATTTGTGACACATATGATAAAAGAAAATTTGTGCTAACACCCTGCTCAAAATCCTAGGTCCGTAAACAGAAGGCTTGTATTCCTACTTTTTCTAAACGCTCCAAATCAAAATGTTACGTCTAGTTGCATTTACGAGCGACTAGTGTTTCCACTTACTAAATGTGACTATACATCTATGTTACCAAACGCTTTATCAAATCAAACACCTATTGCTTATTGTTACCGCTATCTTCGCCAAACATACCATACAAATGTGAAGTAGGAGGATATAACAATACTCTTTGATATAGAAATGAGATAGATTAATTCTATTTTATGGACAAAAATCTAGACGAATCTAAAAACGATATGGTGTACCCGTGACAAATGAAGAAACAACAACTGGTCATTCAGTATTTTCTCAGTATTTTCTTGAATTTGTATGACGAACTTAGTAGAATGTACATTATAGATATATATTAAAAATTAGTATTTTTTTTTCTTTGGGCAACCATGGTTTCCGACCTTTTGGCCAACTAATCCACACGGTTTGAACCCACCGCCACACCGACTCAAACCGGTAAAGCCCTCCTTTTCAGGATTGGCATGGCCACTTGTGGTTGTTTGCACCTAGTAGGAATTGAACTTGAGACCTACAGTGAAAGTTAACTACATTTAAAGTTGGTGCCATGGGTTTCTTTTTCTAATCATTATGTGTTATAGACATGGTTAATAGATGTTTCATTGTTGACACACTTATCATTTATTACACATTCTCTACTCTCGTGGTTGATACACTATGAATGTCATACAAACTAAGACCGTGTGCAATCTTTGAGGCCGTATTTGAATCCCATGTTTTGCAGGCGGGCATAGTCACTCTTTTAGCTTTGACAGGAATGCTGGCGTTTATGCTCTTCGTTATTGCAGCAACTGTCAATGCAATTGTCATCTCATCCCTCATATCCTTGGCGGCAGTTGGAGGCGGTCTAGCTATTTTCTTCTTTTGTTTGACTGTAATCTACATTGCCATGCTGTTTGTTGCTGCCTTTGTTACCTTCACAGTTACAGTATCAGCAATCATAGCTGCTCTATTCGCTGCAGGTATGAGTTTTGCCATTTTTGTTCCATTTTTCCATGTTTTCAAATTTGATCAATTTGACCCGTTGGATATAGAGTATAACCCGAATCAACTTTTTTCCTTGGTTAAATAGATATGAATTCCAGTATAAAGTTTTAGGTTTGTTTGACCATTTGGCTCTAGTACTGAGTGGAAAATGAAACCCATGATGTTTGTTTTCTTATCTTCCTGTGCGACACTAAATCTATGATATGATTCAGGGTGGATTGGGTTCATCTGGATGGTGTGGTTGGCGGTGTCAAAATGTGCCCGTATTGCAAAGAGTTATACTAGACACGCATACACACCAGCTAATGTTTCTGATGAAGGCAGCACAATTGTTAAAGAGCCGGTAGCCACGCTAAATTAGTAGTTATGGATATCTGTACCACGTCAAATTAGTAGTTATGGATATCTGTAGTTGTTATGGAAGTTAAATAAAGTCGGTGACACTGTTGCAGACTCTGAATCTATATGCATTTATGTTTTTGTAATAATAGTCTTTGATATAATACGGAGTATTACTTTTACAATACTTTCATTTCCAGCACTTGCACATATGTTGGTGGTCTCTGTTAAACTGTATATATATCACATTTGTTAGCCTACCGATTTGGTCATTGTAGATTAACTATATAAGTAATTGCTGAAGTCCTCGAGGATAGGCTAAATAATTTCATGCCAAATATCATCAGCAAAGAGCAGTCCGCCTAAATAAATGGTAATTGAATCATCCTTTTCTCTTGGAATTTAATATTGATAGTCTTCAAGGTGTACATGTAAAACTTTTGACTGTTTACACCGGGAGCAAGTTATACCATTCTGAGTGAATTTGGTTTGGCATTTTATATGGTACATTTTCACAACCTTCTAATACCATGTTCATGCTTTTGCAGATTTGCTTTTACTTTGGTATCACAGATAAAGAAATGATAACTGATTGTATGTGCTCATTTTTGTAGGAATCGGACCTTGCAATCACTTCTCAATGTAGATCTCTGCCTACATCTTTTAATTTGTTCACTGGTAATACATCTAATTTGTTCAACAGTTTTTTCTCTATTTTGACTATTTATGTCAAACTAATATTTTCAACCTCAAAGGGCATAAGATTAGTCCTGGTAATATTTTCATAGTTAATAAAGAGATTTGTTGCTGTCAACTTAGGTTACATTAGCCATATCAATTTATTATGCTAATATTTTGACTTATAAGGTCAAATGAACTGTTTCTTAACTTCAAAGGTGATGATGGTTCTTTAAAATTCCATTAGTATGTTGATAGCTACATTTTAACCCTTACATAACTAGATTGAGAATTATCGGTGACTACTGTGATTGCAATACGCCAATAGCCTTGTCAACTTGATGAAATAATAGTTTGTCTGACTTAGACATAAAGGGTGCAAACATATGTTTCTTTGGAATCAAGGGAATCATGAAGGCTTTCTGTTTTTTTAATGGGTCAAAACTTAAACATGCCTTGTGAGTCGTTTTCGTGACATCCCTCCTGAATTGATGGTGAATATATATTATGAGCTCCTTGTATACATCCGGCAGCAGGGCTTTAAGGGGGTGTTTGAATTTGCATTTTGAAAGTGATTATCTTATTATGGCACTCTTAGCTGTAAAATTTGGTTTTTGATGTTTGTGCAAACAGATTAGGTTTATAGTTATTTGATTATCCCCAATAATCAGTTTCATACAAACTCTAGCAAACTAATTACGCAAGGTATTATTTAATTACCTAGTTACCTTATTCTAACATAGATCAAGAGGCTTTTACAATTTTACTCCCCTCGCAGAAAACGGCATCTCCTCTTTCACAAAAAACTAATCCAAAGTTTTCTAACACTTTAGCATTTAGCAACTGATATCACTTCCAAAATGCACATCAAAACACCCTTAGTATATTACCCACTTTCCTTTTTTTAAGGTCGTTCTAACATGATCCAAACGCAAGTGCTACATGTCCCTCAATTTGTCAGAATTGTCATGGAGCCTTATTCTGCAGTGGTCTGCTAAATGATTCTAGCAATGTGCTTTGATCTACATAAATGCCAGATTATTCATTAACCTTTGTAAAAACATATGCGAACTATTAACATTACATTATTCGCAATTATCAGAAAACATCACCTATTTTTTTTGTAATTTCTCGTTTTTCCATTTATACCAATTTTGACTTGTAGTCATACAAATGTAAAGATCAAAATCCAAAAGGACATGAACATGTTAAGACCGACTTAACTTCAAGTAAGTTTGAATAATATCTTCCTGAGAAAGATCTGTAAAGTAACCTTTCCCAACAGCCACTCCCTCATCTGTCGCTAACTGTTCAACGGCAGCCTGAACTTGATCGCCGCCAATTTCACTTGGTTCAAGAAGATTACAAGCAACCTCAATAACATCACCATGAACCAACGCCATTGATTGAACTGATTTAAGCCCACCACCTCTTCCACTTACCCTTTTGGCTATTTTACGAACCGTGTTGATGTCATTGCAAAAGACAGGAACATTGTAGTTATCGACCCATTTGGTTGCTCCTATGACTATGACCCTTTGGTTTGAACTGCTTGGGTTGGACCTTCATCTGCTTCAAGTTGTAGAAGCTTTGATTGCAGTCCACCTGACCATTGGTTTCGGTTGCGTTTGGTTTGAAGTAGCCAAGCTCCTTCTGATGAAATCGAGTGATCTTTGGGCATTATGAGCAGCTCCATATGTGTAGGTTGGGACTGCAGGCTATGTTTATAAATGTTAGCAAGAAAACTAATAGGGTCACTGTTTCAATTTCATAGTGTGGTTGACTTTCAATTTCATATGTAATCATTAAATTATACATGAAACATTTATCCTAAATGACTGTAAAATGCCAAAAGAATGCTTTAAATTACAACAATGGGAATGTAAGACTGTGTGAGCGCTTAGATGCTTAAAACCATCATATACGATAAATTTACTTGATAATGCTCATTCTTGCAAAAGCATGTTTTTCTTGCACTCTTGGAACAACGCATGTTTGTGTACAAGACAAGTACGGTATGACTTACAGGAAGAGTGGCCTAAAGTTAAATTGCACCATGTGGTTCGGTTTTCACAGTTTAATACAAAGGCATGTTTTCCTTCTGTGGTTGGCTATTCAAGGTTGGCTAAAGGTTCAAGATAGAATTCAAGTGTGGCAACATAATGTGGACTTGCAGTGTGCACTCTGCAAAGCTTGTATTGATACTCCATGAGCATTTATTCTTTCAATGTCCTTATGCTTAAAAGTATGGCAGAGTGTCAAGGTGAGAATGTTTTTTCAAGGATTGCAAAGATCATCTGAAGAATATTGTTGGTGTTATGGCAGTGTAACCTTTCAAAAACAACATAAGGAGCATACTAAACAGACTGGTTCTAGCAGCATCTGTGTATTATGTATGGCAGGAAAGGAACTACATGACATGTAGACAAAAAACTAGAACTGAGGAAGTATTGGTTAAAATCATCTTTGAGAATGTGCAGGATAAGCTTATAAGCCTTAGAGTAAAGAAGACCAAAGTTGTGCTTAAATATGCTGATGTATGAGAGCTAAAATGGATAATATTTCCACCCATTTCATATAGTATATATAGCATAGGATGATAACCAAAATGCCTTTGGTTTTGAGTATTTTGATTCCCTAAAGAACACCATCATTCATCTATTACACTAAATTCAAGTCTTTGCTACTCCTACATTTATCAAAAAAGTTCAGACTTTAAATTTTACTGAATGACAAAACATAAATAATTGGTGGGAGTACAATCATGTTCAGTTTGGGGATGCTCATAATATAGGTGACAAGTTGGGGTGGTTGAATCGGTTCAGTTGTGGGTCAAAATGTGTTCCTGTTGAAATGTGTCATTTTTAGTACGGCCAGAGTCGGTTTGACCTGACCAAACTTTCGCCTGTCTTGAAGCTTTTCTGTAAATAGTCAGTGTGCTAGATATATTAATAAAATGTATATCATGTCAATAGTAATCTAGATCTCTGAATTAATAACATTTTGGGGGACTTTAAACAAGTTTGACTCATTTGGCATGTTCTACTTCTAGTCATCATAGTAACGGTGTTTACATCAACTATTCCTAAACATTCAATATTATGAAAGAACGCAAACCTTTAAGTACAGAGCCAACATCCTTAGCAAGAGCTTTAGCAGTTCCAGCAACTTGTTCAAGAGATGTTGAAGCTAACGGATGGAAACATAGATGATCAACGACACCAAGACGCGGATGACTTCCACTATGCAACTCAAAATCAATATTCTCAAAAGCTGCTTTCACCATTGAAAAAACAGCATCTTTTAAGGGACACGAATCTGATGATAGACTCGGATCATGTTTTGAGACAAGTGTGTATCCTACTCTGTTGTAAGTCTCATCTTCAAACTTATTGATAAGAGTGGCCTCGGGAAATAGCTTTGCAGCCCGTTCAATTGACTCCAGAGCAGACTTATTTCGTGTCTCGGATATGTAAACTTTACAACAAGAAAACATCGATTTAAGCATTTCGTTTTTCTTTCTCAGCAAACTTTTACATAGAAAATCTGCATATCATTGAGAAAAAACCAAAATGCTCAAGGGAATCAATATTTAAAAAGTAAAAACTAGGAAGCAATGCAATACAAATTGGCATGAATAACTGAAGTTAAGATACACAAGTTATGCCCAAAATTTGCAATAAAAAGTACGGAAAACTGTCAAGAAAGGTAATATAACTTATCAAATTTGTCAATGTGAGGCATCCTTTACTTTCTCGCTTATCAGAAGGTAACATCAGATAAATTTTTTACCAAAAAAGAGTGAATGTCTCACGTTAACAAATGTTAGCAGATGATAACAAGAAAGTGGTGGATACCCCCACATAGCTAAATCTCGTACTTTATGTTACCTTGACATGTTCCAAAAAAAATATTTTTTCACTTTCATTTCAAATTTGATCACTATACTTACAAAAACTCATTGCTAGGTGGGTGTTTGGGATTCCTTATCAAAACTTCTTATCCACTAAACTGTAAGGAAAAGCTGTTTTGAAGGCACATAAACAGTTTTAATAAGCAATCCTGAAAGCCAAACACCCTCTTAACCAAAACCTGTAACATGTTTATAAAAGTAACCAATCCATTTAAAGTAATGTGACTAGATTAAACCTATAGTATGAATCTTTAATCTGATAAGAACAAAATGGGTATGTTTAGTATGTAGTAATTGGCACATTATCTGCTTAAATTTGCAAAAATAATAAACAAAAACAAATGAAAATGTATAAGTTACAAGAAAGAACTGATATAAATACGTACAGGGTCGTTCAATGGTTTATATTTCTTTAAAGAATTGAGGCTTGAAAAGTTGGTAGAATGTGGAGAAAAGGGAGGATTGGTGTTTGATAGGTTGTGGGTGAGAAATGGGAATCACCATATCTTTTATATCCATACATTATCTCTACATTCTTGTTACCAAAAAGTTGTAAGTAATTTGGTTAGTGGGGTGTTTTGGTTAAAGTACGGTTCATTAAATATGTGTTTATAAACGACGCTTAAACCGCACTTTTCCATTAACTTTTGAAACGCAGCTGGCGCATTAAACGCAAATAATCACTTCTTATCCAAACACTATAAACTGGATTATCGCATTTTGAAACACAATAATCATATAATCCACTTCCAACGCAATCCCAAACACCCCCAAGTGGCGCTTTGATTAGCAAATGTGGAATTAGGTGGGAACCGAGTTGGGATAATTTATGAGCTACTCGAATCGAGCTAAAAGATACTTGAAACCGACTCATATAAGTAACGTTGTGTTCTCAAGTGGAGTGAAAAAGGAAAAATATAGTTTAAAGTCGTGTTCTCACTTTAAATGAGGTATATACAGGAGGAAAGAAAGAAAGAGAAAGTGAAAAATGAAGAAAAAAGAAGAAAATTGACTCGTGTAAAGGAATAAAGAAGGAAAGAGAAAGAGGAAAGGAAGAAAGAGAAAGAGAAAGTGAAAAATGAGGTATATAAAGGAGGAAAGAGAAATAGAAAGTGAAAAATGAGGTATATAAAGGAGGAAAGAGAAAGTAAAAATGAGGAAAGAGTTGTGTTCTCAAGTGGAGTGAAAAAGGAAGAAAACTGACTCGTATAATTAACGTTGTGTTCCACTTTCTTTCCTCTATAAGAACGCTGTTCTCGAGTGGAGTGAAAAGGAGGAAAGAGAAATGAAGGTTGTGTTCTTTACTCCTTTTTACTTTCTTTCATCCCTTTTATTTCACTCGGAACACGCTTAAAATCGAATTACTAGCGTCGAGTCGAGCACGAGTGTCAAAAGACTTTGTTTTACTTTCTTAACTCAAATGATCGGCTCAGTGATTGCGGCTTCGGGTTATTTGAGATATTTTATGTGTCTTTTATATTCCTTTAAAATTGTGGTGAGGTTTGATCGATTTAGAAATTAGTAACAACAACAACAACAACAAACCCAATCCCACGCGGTATGGGAGGTATAATGTAGACAGATCCTACCCTACCCTGTGATAAACCCGGAGTAGAGCCTGCCCAAAGAGACCTCCTACTGGTGCAAAGTGCGGGTGAGAAAAGAGAAGAGAGCAAAAGGGATAAAAAGGACAAGAACAACATGCGTAAGAGGCGAAAAGGAATACCAAAACACGCAGACACGCTAGCAAAAGTACAAAAGCCTACCCTAGAACAAAACCTAAAGCCAAGGCACAAAGAAGGCAAGCAAACCTAAGGGGCAGCAAGGCAAGGCGGATCAACATAAGAGACCTAAAGCTAATGCAAAAAAAAAAAAAAAAAAAAAAAAAAAAAAAAAAAAAAAGCACGAGGCACTCGAAACCAAGAAGCAGAGCAAGGCGACAAAGAGACAACTAAAAAGCCAAACACTAACAACTACCAAAACAAAACAGAATCAAAACAAAGAACCCGACGAAAGGCAAGGGAGCACGGAAAAGCACAAGAAAGGAATCGAAAAGCGTAGCCTACAAAACCAAGGTCTAAGGCACGAGAGTAAGTAGGGCAACAAAAGGGGCAACACATAGCAAGGCAAAATAAATGCACGGGCCTAAAGCTAAGGCAAAGCCAAAACAAGGCACTAAAACTAAAACGCGAGGGCAAGGCGACAAAAGACGCCTAAAAGCCTAACACCTAGCCCGAACTACCCATAGATCCTAATTCTATCTCTCCACGCATTCCTATCTGATTCATGTCCTCAAACAAGAGCAGATCCTTCATGTCGAGCTTAAGTCTATCCTCCCACCTGAGTTTGGGTATACCCCTCCTTCTCACACCATCAACTACTAGCGCTTCGACTCTTTTTACAGGCGCTGATTGTGGCCTCCTCCTGACATGACCGAACCGCCTCAACCTTCCTTCTCTCATCTTCGAAATAATATTCCCGACCTCAAGTTTTGCTCGAAACACCGTCGGGACCATGTCAAGCAAGGTTTTCCCACAAGTCCATCTTAGCATTCTCAATTCGCCACCTCTACTCTATAAGCATGAGCATTGGAGATGGGCCAACACTGCACTCCATACAACATAGCCGGGCCTAATAGCCACCTTATAAATTTTTCCTTTAACTTAAAGGGACTTTCCTATCACAAAGGACTCCGACGCCGCCTCCATTTGGCCCATCCACCGAATCCGATGGGTCACGCCCTCGCCTATCCTCCTCGATATGTGAATCATCGATCCTAAATATCTAAAAGACTCCTTAGGTGGAAGGATCTGGCCACCGATGCGAATATCCATATCTTCCTCGGTGGCGACACGGTCCTCCCAAACTCACATCTCGTATTCGCCTTCTCTCGCCACCAAGACCATTATCCTCAAGAGCCTCCCTCCATTTCTCCGCCTATTGTTTAACCCTTCCACGATTCGCCACCAAGACTATGTCGTCGGCGAAAATCATGTTTCACGGATGCCCCCTCGAGCCTCTAGATAACTCATCTAGAATCAAGGCGAAGAGGTAAGGACTAATGGCGATCCTCGGTGGAGCCCAACTTCCACCGAGAGAACTCGATATCCCCACTGTGGACCTTACACGAGTCTTAGCCCCTCGTACATATCCTTAATGACTCTCACGTATCTCCTTTGTGTTCCTTAGCAATAAGAGATCTCCAAATCAACTCACGTGGACACTATCATACGCCTTTTTCCGTGTCAAGGAACCCATATGCGTGTTCCTTTGTCTTTTCTTGTACTTCTCCATGAGACTTCGAGGAGGTGGATTGTAGAATCCAAGATCCGGACTCAACTAGGTATCAATGATATCGATTGATTGAATGCACAATGGAATAGTAATAACACAATCAACATCACTAATAAGGTTTTCTTTATTAATTGAATATAAAACTACTATTATCACATTAATGTACACACGCTATAATCGCGTGTCTAGACTCTCATTGAAGAGTTCTATGTATTGGATGAATGTAACCTAGACGCCCTCTTTATATAATAGAGGAGGTTACAAACCCTAACTTACTAATAAAGCTAACTATTACATATTAGGCCCTCATTGTTTCTTCTTTCTTCATTCTTGCTCGTGGGTTTTATAATCATCAAATCTGCAATTCCCAACAATCTTCCCCTATTTGATATTACAAAACAACCTGCATGAAAAAACAATGCTAAAAACATGTCATCACAATAATAAGCTGCACATCATGAAATCTGCAATTCCCAACAATCTTCCCCTTTTTGTAATCATCTAATAGGGGTCTTGTGCAACTCGTAAACGCTTCCCCTCAAGTGATGCATGTAGATGGTAAGTAATAAGCTTCCCCTTAAAATATACTAACCATCTCTAATTTTTTTTATTTTTTATTTTATTTATTTTTAAACAAAAGAAATAAAGCGCAGCAGCAGAAAAATCAAATCAGCAGCAGAATCAAAATAGTCTACCAGTAGGAACGGAGAACCAGTAGGAACACCAACGCATGCATCTTATATCTTGTACTATCCACGTGACTCCAAATCTTGATAAACCCTCAATATGAGACACTGAGCACTATAATGTAACTCCTTAAAGTGATAGCAAATGTGAGCATTAAGCACCTTCAATCAGAGTTCACACCCTTCACTAACACCGAGCACTACAACGTAACTCCTTAAAGTGCTAGCATTAAGTACCTTTAATCAGAGATCTCACCCTTCGCTAGATTCATCAAGTCTTTGTCACACTATTAATGTACGAACAAGTTATCTCGAAAGTGTTCATCACGCACTTTGAGATATGATAAGACACGCACCGATCAACCAAAGGAACTCCGGAACAACCAAAGAAATCAACCAAGAGCAACCGATCAATGTAAACCAATACTACCAAGAGAAACCGATCAATGAAACCAAATAATCTACCAATAGAACCGGCTACCAAAGAGGAACCGATAAGTAATCGCAGGAACCAATCTCGAGATCAATTATAACCGAACAAAGGAACATGCGCCTTTAAACAAGACTCAACCAATCAAACATGTCACCCCATATGAATTAAAATACAAAACAAGACACATCAAGACAAGAAAACAAAAATATACACCAAGACAATAGCAATTTGACTGTTCCAATCCCACATGTATACCGCCTTCGTCGATCACGTAAAATAATACAAAGTCAAAATAATGATCAAGACAATGAAATCAAGATTAATCTCATCGTCCCATCTGTCAGTCCTATATGAATGTACCCACGCGACCATTTGTAAGAAATGAAATCAAGACAAACATATAAACCAACTCACGTGACCTTAAACCACATGAACCAATAGATCGAGCCAAATAAATGTCACTTCATCAAATAAATGTCACATCATCACGTGACCACTGAGCACCAATTAAAATCAAAGACCCACGTGATCATCAAATTGAAATCGAGAAATGGTGACCATCAAGAGAAATTATATACGTGATCGAGGGACCCCATTAACACAATTACCAAACGCAGATACCAATAGAGATCACCGTTCAATATAGTGCATTAATATCATGCGTGATATTGACCCTACGGAATCAAATAAATTAATTTGGAAGAAACCACAAACAAGACCAATCGTTGTTGTATACCCCTATCGATCCCACCGACCAATCAAATAACCCATCATGAGCAACCGAAATAATTTTTTAAATCGAATAATACATGTACATTTCCTACTGGCACGATCTAAATAAAACCATAATCATATCATCACCGGATCTCGCCTTTTTTTTTTTTTTTTTTTTTTTTTTTCATATCTATAGAAGAGTTAGGGTATAAACCATAATTACAGAAAACCTTATAAACCCTAGATCAAGAGCCACGAGGCTCGATACCAATGTAGAATCCAAGATCCGGCTCAACTAGGTATCAATGATATCGATTGATTGAATGCACAGCGGAATAGTAATAACACAATCAACATCACTAATAAGGTTTTCTTTATTAATTGAATATAAAAACTACTATTACTGCTACTAATTTACACACGCTATAATCGTGTGTCTAGACTCTCATTGAAGAGTTCTATGTATTGGATGAATGTAACCTAGACGCCTACCCTCTTTATATAATAGAGGGAGGTTACAAACCCTAGCTTACTAATAAAGCTAACTATTACATGTTAGGCCCTCATTGTTTCTTCTTTCTTCATTCTTGCTCGTGGGTTTTGTAATCATCAAATTTGCAATTCCCAACATGGATAGCCTCGATCGATTACCTCCCCGGCATAAAACCAAATTGGTTCTCGTGACACCCTAGTCTCCCTTCTCAACCTTCTCTCAATAACTCTCCCAAAGCTTCATTGTGCGACTAAGAAGCTTAATGCCCTTTAATTTCTACACACTGCACATCTCCCTTGTTCTTGTAGATGGGATGACTTCACCGAGTCTTCATTCTCCGGCATCTTAGCACCGAGAAGATCTTGTTGAAGAGGCAAGTCACCTAATCAACCACCTAATCACCCGACACCTCCATGCTTTGTGTGAAAGGGTAAGTCGAAAAGGCGATGGTGAGTGATCACATTACAACACTTTTTCCTCGAGTATCCCCTTCCGTCATCAAATGGAGGTGCTCATTTTGTTCGAAATAGTGATGGATCTTCGCGAGAGTTTGTTTTAATGCTAACGCCTTAACATGTGTAAAGGGGTGAGTGTTTATGTGTATAAAATAGAAAAATATGATATATTAATGGTGGGTGAGGACTATAGAGATTTAAGGGCCTGCTTGATTTGTAGATGTGTTTAGGATTAAAATTTGGATTTAGATTTAATATAGGTATAAAATTAATTATTTTAAAATTTGATATATCATTTATTATTTGAAATAATTGATATTTTAATAAAAGCTAATTACCTAAATAATCATTTTAGATAGTGATTTTACTAAGTGAACTTTTTCAAATGTTTTACACATACGACCAAAATATGTCACAATCATATTTTTCATACGCCTAGCATTACTCGCCTAAAAATACTATTCACCAATTAAACTTTGTATATACACACTCAAAAGGATCATTCGCCCCATATATACTCGCCACAATATATGTACACGCCCATATATTCTCGCCCACATATGTACTCGCCAAACCATTCGCCCAGATAAATACCAGTTACTCACTCAAATATATAGCTACAATAAAGTCATTTACTCACTCAAATATCACATCAACATGTTCAATATAAGTGAGGACCCACATTCGTTTTTAGACACAAGAGACTTTTTTTTTCTTCATAATATAGGCTACATCCTTCAAATACACTCGGCATTAATTATCTTGTCCCTATAAGCAATTTTTCGATATTAACTGTTTTTCCTACACGTGGTAAATTGAACACTTTAAATAATTCAAATGCCCCAGTGTCGTTGTATATATAAATGATTTGGTTCGCCTCATCGTCGCCCCAAATTCGCCTCAAATTTTCCATCGCCCAGAGTTCGCCCAACATCGCTCGAATTTTACATCGCCCATGAATTCGCCCCAATTGATCGCGTATAGCATTTATACTTTTCGATCGTCTGAATGTTGCTTAGAAAATGAGAGATACGTGTAGGTTCAAAAGTTGTCATGAATTGAATCTAATGCATGATATGCAAAAGCTCATTTTCGTAAAAATATAGACGAAGTTTATTTTGATAAACGGGTACTTGTTATGGTCCATTTAAATTTTTTTCTCTTTTACTAAAGAGTAAAAGAAAAAAATTTAGTAAAAGAAAAAAAGAGTGGATGCTAGTGATAGAACTCACTTTTTATAAAATCTTCCTTTAAGTATTGAATTCAAAATGGTAGGACCATTGGGTTTGAAGCCTAATTTTCAAATCTGTTGTGTCTTTTGACTCCAACAAGCTAAAGGTGGATACCAAACGCACCTTTAAGTGTTAGTTGAGTAAGAAAAAAGGAATCATAGTGAAGCTAATGTAGAGTCGAGAGGTTAACTATGAAGGATTGCTATGAGTAAACTCTAGTGTGTATGCTAACCGACTATGTTTTTACTCATATATTCACACACGAACACATACATATACACACGCTACATATAGTGCTCGCATGTATACACACACGCTACATATAGTGCTCGCATGTATACTTACACAATTCTCGTAGGTGTTTTGGAAGTGGTGCCTCTACTTTCAAATAAGAGTGTAACTTTCTACATACTATACCGCCTTTACAAGTTTAGTATTGTTGTTATACAATATTCACACGTTGGTTTAAACAAAGATACATGTGACTATCCGAGTGAGAATGATCAACAACCTCGCTTACTTGTACAATTTAAAATTTCGAATACTACATAAAACATAGTCGAACTATAGGCAGGTTACTTTTAAGATGTTATATAACTAAAATGTTCAATAATGTTATTATACTTTTATATTTTGCAATAATAATACTATCCAAAAGTTTTGTACATATTTTGAGACATAAAAAGTTATTAAACTTTTATAAAAAATATATCTAACTTTTAGATGTTAAAGATGAGCGAATGCATCGTCTTTCATGACTTGATTATTTAACACAATTAAATAATGTGTGTAAAAGCTTTGTAAAACCTATTACTTCATTTTGCAAAATGCTTTTCAAAATAGTAAGAACTTACCACTATAACTAATAGAAGACTCTTGCCAATTAATGCTTAAACCGGTTGATAAACCCAAGTTTTGAGTAAAGCTTTTCAAAAAGTTATGTCTTATAATGGTGAAAAGTCATCAAAAGACTTTTCAAAATAATAATAAACTTTTAAAAAGTTATGCATCATGGGATACTCTTACAAGAATTGCACAAATTAAAATACAATAGTCATAATTAAACATTGTATTTGTATCCCAACTAAAAATCGGTTTATAAAATTTGAAGAAGTTCCAACGATCGACATAGACGATTGATTACCAATGATCGCCTCATCGTGGCAAATCGATCGCTAAGCTTTTTTTTTGAAACATGGTTGCATATGCGATCGACTGTCATTTGCATTTTTTTTGAAACTTTGGCTGTGCTAAAAAAAATGGCGATGAGAGATCTATTTTGGAGATGATGATCTCCTAAAGTTGGGAAGCATAACTTAGAGCATCCGCAGCGCATCGCTTTACATAAGACTTTTTACTATTTGAATAAGCTTTAGAATGACTTGAAAGCATTGTGAGAAAAGCTTTGTAAATGACCTTAGAACACGACTTGAAACACACCAAGCGTTTGATAGAAAAAACTATGTTGATTCTCATTAATTGAATACCGTTAAAGCCTAGATTTGTACTTATTTATTATATAAAATAAATGAAAAGCTTTTGATATTAACATTTTGCATTAGAGCAATGACTTTTGGATTTCTAAAATACACTTCAACATTAACGATTTAATGACGTTTTTACGACTACGATCGCTTCACGCTTATATATAAATCTTCACTTGACCTCGAAGTTCAGAACCTATCAAACACAACCAAACATTCAAAGTTATGTGTTAAAAATGTTTTAAAAAAAATGAAATTAAAAAAAATGTGTTAAAATTTAATTATTAATGAAATTTTAGTTTGTGTTAAAATGTTTATTAAAAAAAATAAATAAAAATTGATCACATTACCTTATCGCAAGACCCAATCGTTTGAAAATCGTTGAATAGAGAAAGTTAACGACAAAAAAAAAAAGGGATTGAGTTGCATTACTCTGACCAGCCTAATGCCTTATCTTTGTAGAATCCAGCCCATTTCCATTTACCCAAGTACATTAGAAATACTGTAATACTTTAACGTTGACACAACACAAAGACTGGCTTTATAGTCACGTTAATAAACGAATCCAATGCTCAACTACAAACACTTCACTCTCTAGTCTCTACTCATCTATTTTGTAAATCTCTTTTCTTTTCGTTTTAAACCGTTCTTCACAAATATCTTTATTTTTCAGTTTCCTTTTTCTCAGATCTCGTTAATTTTTATTTAATTTCTTGTTGAAGACCAAATCAGATATGACTTTATGTCTTTTATTATCGGACAGATGTTTAGATCTCGATAAGGGATATTTTTTGTCGTATGAAAACTATATGTTGTTGAGTTTCAGAATAGTAGGTACCGGATTGTTACTCTTGCCTCAGAACTATTAGTAACAAGCGCAGGTTCTCTTGAAATGCGTTATATCCAGTATCACACAAATATATGATCGGTTTGACCTTCTGGTGACTCAATCAGAAGGGTCTACTGGTACCGCGCCATGGAACTGTCACAAGGTACAAACTTTGAATCTTTTTTTATCTATATATTTTCTTTATATTTTTTTATATAGTTTGGGATCTGCTTATGTTTACTGTGAATCTCTTTCTTTACAAGAAAGGTTTATATTCACATTTGAAATGGTTTTTTTTAAGCAAATTACCAAAATGAATCATATACACATTGATATTATCAAAGTGAACTTTTTGCTTATACTTTATCAAAATGACCAAAACATGTCATTTTCGTTTTCCATTGCCCCACATACCACTTTTATAAACATGTCACAATCATAGGATATACTTTATGAGACTCGCTTTCCATCGCCCCACATACCAAAGTTTGAACACTTTTATAAACACGTCACAATTATAAGATATACCAAAAGCTAAACGCAAACCAAAACCCAAGACTAGTATCCTTTGAGATGTATGCGAAGCAGGCAACATAATAAACCTTTGATTTCATTTAGTTCGCTACTTTCTAGCTACACAAAATTCGAGAAGACACATTTAGACACTTTGTTAGCTTGATTTTATAACAAAACCCACCGCAAAACGCATCTACAAGACACATTTAGAAGACAAGATCCTTTGAGATGTGTTGGTTATTATATGCAATTCAAATCAAAACCAAAACCCCACAATTAAAATGACCTCGCCTAGCTCCTCGCCTCAGCCCTCGCCAGACCTCGCCCAAAACAAATCCCTCGCCCATTCACGCCCAAACCCTCGCCTCGCCTAGACCTCGCCCAAAACAAATCCCTCGCCCATTCACGCCTAAACTCCTCGCCTAGCCCACCTCATTCGCTTAGACATCTCACCTAGCCTCAATTAAACTCGATACTACCATTACACCACAATTAAATGACAAAACTACCCAAGTCAAACTCCCCAAATAACAAAACAACCACGACCATTCACCCTCATTCAATTCCCCATCTTCCTCCATCCTCCACTACTCATTTATTCATTTAAACCACACCCAACTCAATCTTTTATAAAAGCACACCTTAGGCGATTGGTCGATCACCGTGATACTCCAATAATAACAAGTCCTTGATATTCGTTTGTGTTTTTTGCCGACCCACATACCTCATGCATGATATGTGACTTTATGTCCCAAGGTTATCCTCTTTTTTGTGGGGTTCTCCCTTTTTGGTTGGCACTTTTGTGTTAGTTGCAAGTATTTTATTCACAATGGCTGCATGTCCGGTAAGTTTTTATATACAAAAGTCAACAATCAATTCGTAATTAGTGGGTTCTCTCTTTTGGTTGACACAAAAAATCACTCAGCCTTAAACATGGGTTTAACGTTTTATGGAGTTATTTTAAACACATCTTAAACATGGGTTTGTAAATTTATATTCATGTGCAAATGCAACAAAGATTTAGTAGTAAGCGGTGCGAGCCGTGATTTCAAGCTAAGGGAGGCCGATATAAAATTTTAGAATGATAACGATATAATTCTAACCAATATATCAAAGAATGAAAATCTGAAAAAGTAAACGAAGAGCCAAATGTCTACAGTAGAGAAACACGTGTTTTACACTAATACAAAGTTGTAATCAATCTTGGTAACAATTTCAATAACCGTTAGCAACTTCACGATTAGCATTTGGCCTCCTTACAACACCTCTTCGTTAGTTAATTTATAATTCTTGATTTCCAAATAAGTGTCATTTGTGAAGGCTATGGATGTGACGAAGATCTAGAACATCAGGGATGTATTTGACAAGTCCAGTAGCTAAAAAGTTTTCCTCACCGTATCACCATCTTCAAATCCTATGTCTCGTGAACTAACATGCAAATAGTTTACTCTGTTTCATTTATATTATGAGTTAATACCTAATATGATCATTAATAATTTTAAAGGCAACACGTAATCAAGCATACAATAAGTGATAAATTGCTACAAGCAATGAATACTTTAATAGTTATCAAGTAAATGAAGTGATCATTAATGAAAGAACAAAACTACTTATTAAATCACAATTTAATCTTTCAAAGAATTGAAGACACAATAATTCAAAAAGTGAATAAGTAATTGTGATCATTAATGAGAGAACAAATCAATAAAAGCATCAAATACCTTATCGAAAAGATAAAAATTCTTTTGATCGGTTTATTCACTTGTTCCACCGCCTTCCTCTCGACTCTCGAGTTTCAAAGAAGCTACAAATGTTTTATCCAAGAAATGCAATATTGGTAGGGCCGATTGTTCCTATTCTTTAAATATTGGGATTTTAGCTATATTGTAGTGGACTTGTTAGGTTAGTTGGGAGGCCTAGACCCACTAGTCCCCCATTGCCTCCGCCTCGGTAGTAAGATAATTAAATTATTATTATTATTATTATTATTTTAATCCAATCAACCAAATTTTGATAAGAGAATGTGTTTCCTTTCAAAGAAATCTACTGTTTATTTTCTACAATATCGTTTCTTATATTTTAAATCGTAATTATAACAAATAACTTTAGATTTGTCACAAACCTTAAACTAAAATCCAAAAGTAATTAGTGGTTATTTTGTTATATTTTAGTGGTTAGTTATTAAAACAAGTAGAAGCACATAATTAGTGATAGAATTGGAAACTCAAATAATTGACATTTTTGTTGTTTGCTTTTTTTGTTTTGTAGACTTATGCGCAGGTCACCATTCGTAGTCGCTTTAGGTTGTTGAAATTTTTAGAACCATGCATGGTGAGATAGAGTTGTACGCATGTTTAGGAATCATTGTTTTAGTGATTGGTTAGATGTACCGTATCTTGATCGAAACCTAATTTAGTTCACGGTATGCTTCTTAGACAAGAAGTTAATGAAGAAATTCATAATCAATCTCATATGTTAAGGTTTAATTTAGGTGATTATTATTGCAATTTTGGTAGTAAGGAATTTTGTCTAATGACCGGTTTAAAGTTTGGTGCCTATAATCCTAAAGACTTTGAAAACGCCTACTCCATTAGTACAACGATATTCCTCGATGCCAAAATGTAGTAACACTTTTGGATCTTAAGACATTATTTGACGCTTCGATTTTTAAAGTTAGAGGAGCAGGATGCTCTTAGGTTGTGTTTAGTCATTTTGTTGAGTTTATATTGTGGGTCGGGAACCTAAACATGAGGTTTAAACCTTTTGTTTGCGTTGGTTGAAGATCTCGATGCATTTGATGATTTCCCATGGGGATCATATTGTTGGGTTCCAACGACATGCTTTGAGAAACGCACTTGGATACATATTCTTAAACATCTTAAGATTAATGATAGTAAAGTTAATAAGTTAAGAAACCCTAAAAAGAAGGTTACTTAGGGAGGATCGGGATGAAGAGATGGATGAAGGAAACGGGATGAAAAACCGATGAAGAGAAGTCGATTAAGTATACTTTGTATGGTTTTATTTGGGGTTTTAAGGTATGTTTTTAATTGTTTTTTTTCCTGCTTTTTGAATATATGTTTAATAATTTTAGCCTTACAAACTTAATATTTTTTAGACATGGATTCAAGAGGTATTGCGAAAGTAATCGGTTTTGGATAAAAGGAGCAAAATGTTGTACCTAGGGGCGTCTCTTGGCGTGTTAGAGTCAAGTTTCTTAGAGCATCGATTATTTTTTGGCCATAACGACAATGATGTAAGTTATAACACATTAAAACTAAAATATTTTTGGTATATATATTTTCGTTATTATACTCTTTTATTAAAACTTATAATCATAATTGTAATTTTTTGTTGCACATAGTTCCAACAACAGAACTATCTATCCGTGAGACGACTCTAGAGCTCCAAGTCCGCTTTTAGATAGCTAGTACACAATTTTTGCTAATGCAAAGCCCAATGATGTTTTACCACAAATGTCGTTTAAAAGAGGCTACATAGATGGAACCTAACACGATTATGAGTGCAACAAATGGGCCACAAGCTCCATCTACTACAAACAGACCACCAGGTCCACCTTCTTCAAATCGTGATGGTATTAGTTTACAAAAGTTTTTGACGAGATTACGGAGATGAAGAAAATCATCCAAATGTGCGGTGTAATTTTATTAATAAACTTAGTTTACCTATGTTTCGTTTTATGATTTTAGGCACTATTGACTAATGTATACTTATTCAATTTACAATTTACAATTTAGCAATTTCATGCATGGGTGCAACGTGTGAAGGATCTTGAGTCTATACTTAAGCAGAATACAAAGGCTCTCACAAAGACATATTATAAGGTCGATGATCGATACAGAGGTTCGAGGTGAAGAAGCTTTTGATGTTAGGAAGGATTCTGGTTTTAGGTTCGATGCGTCTCAAGATGCGGGGAGTTTTGATTTTGAGCATGCCGGATGGTTGAATCTCGCTCAGACCCCCTCAGAACAATTACGTGTATTTAGCTCACTTGCCCCACGCGAGGATACTGTAAGACTATATATTGTTTTTTTGTGTTTTTTTAGCATGTATCATCTTCATATATGTTAATTTGGTTACGTTTAATATTTTCATTCACCCTCTCTACATGTCAATCATGAGACATCCACCACTTTGTGTGACCCGTATCTGTCACCATTCGTGCAATATTCTGTTTTTCAAAATGTTTCATCATCTGTTGATATGGTATGTCTATTTTTTAACTTCCATATTATATGTTATTTTTTAAATGTTTCTTTGTTGAGATAAAAACTTTTGAAAATATAGCTTCCGTATTATTTTATTTTATTATTTTTAGCTTGCATATATTTTTTTTAATCAATCAATAATAATAATGTCACTAATATTAATAACGTCACTAATATTATATGCTATTTTTTAACTTCCATATTATTTTATTTTTTATAGCAGGTTAAGGTAGAGGTATCAAATGAAAAAGAAGTACCCAACAACCTCTCACTACTCACATTCCCAAACCCCGCAAAGGAAGAAAACAAAAACAAGAACAGGTGCATACGATCCGACGCCTCCCAATCTATCCTTTATTATCTCACGTAGTTGTCGGGTTGAATAAAAAAGACCTCTTGTTACTTCTCGTTTTCGAGAGTACTATACATCAGATCATTTTGGTGCTTTCCCGTACCTTAAGAATTTTAGGTTTTGTAAAGGTTTTTGGGATAGCATGTTATTTCTTAATCTCTCGAATGGTGATGGTTATCTCGACGATTTGGTATGTCTATTTCCTAAAATATTTATATATAAAATATACAAGTTGTTTGTTATTTATTTGTATATCTTTATCATTTTTTTATAGCATGTTGAGGCATACTTAAGATATTGCTTCCACAAGTTTGGACATGAAAGTAAATGGGCATGATGCAATTCTTTTTTGATGATATATTTGATTAGAGGTGATGATAAGGTTTTGAAATACGCTAATGGAACATGGTATCCTAAACATTGGAATGATTGTGAAGATGTACGTATTTTTTATTCACCTTTTTTATGATATATTTGAAATATTACATCTTTTTCTTTTATATACCTTTGTATACTAACTAGTTATAATTTTTTTACTTTAGATATACATGCCTATTCATGATTCTACATATGGTCATTGGTATCTCTCAGATTAAAGATCCCTTCAGAAGGTTTTCTTTTATGATAGCTTAGAAGATGAAGATTTCTAGTAATGTGTACTTTACACATTTGAAAGAAATGATTGGTGTAAGGTTTCCTTTGCTCTTGCACGCAATAGGATGGTTTGAGGCTAATGGTTTTGATGATACCGCTATAAGATTACTTTCCATCATCCCGAAAATGTGCCTCAGCCATCCGGTGTTTTGGAGATTGTGGACCACTAATGTTGATGTTTATGAAGACTCTTTTACGTGGTTCTACAATTAACCTAGTTGTCGATACCATTGAACTTGGACGAGCCCGAGAAAGCATGGTGGAGGAGTTATATGATACTGTAGTTTATTTTGATCCTTCTCTAGTGGATGATGAAGTTACTCCAATTTCTTTGTTGCCCTTCTCTTCTTGATGAAGAAGTTACTCTAATTTCTTTCTTTGGTGCTTTAGTAGTTTTTTCTATTTGTTTTACCGAACGATATTTATGTAATTTTTATGTATTTTCGGACATGTTTAATATTTATCCAAGTGCATGATTTCTAGTTGACAATCAATCTTATTTTTCAAGGAAACACATTTTACGTGCTCTATTAGAACAAGTTACAACATATTTTACATTGCTCTATAAGAACAAGCAAATGAAATATTTGAATAGACTACATTTACGAAAGAAATGAAACTACATCTTAGAATGAATACGATACACCAAATTTGATAAAAAAAATATCATGTCGTGATATTTCAAGCCATCAATATCCTCTATTTTAACACGCTTTATATCTTAAATTTGCTACTACCAATTGAATTGAATGATGTCTTAATATTCAATGTAAAAATAGGCGATGAAATGGGCAAATGAATCTACATTTTAGCAATAAATTTGATACACCAAATTCGATAAAATGTCATGTCCGGATATTCCAAGCCATCAATTTTCACTATTTTTAACATGCTTTATATCTTAAATGTGATACCTACCAATTGAATGATGTCTTAAAATTCAAGATAAGATAGTCAATGAAAATAACAAATTCTATATGATACACCAAATTTGATAAAAAAAAAATGTCATTCCAAGCCATCGATACTCACTATTTTTAACATGCTTTATATCTTAAATTTGCTACCTACCAATTGAATTGAATGATGTCTTAAAATTCAAGATAAGATAGTCACTGAAAATAGCAATGAATTTGATACATGAAATTTGATAAAAGTGTCATGCCGGGTTTTCCAAGACATCGAATTACTATTTTTGACATGTCTCTATTTTTGACATGTCTCTATTTTTACATGTCTTAAATTTTGCGAACGATGTCTTAAATTTGAACATGTCTTAAAGTTTAGAGTGTCTTTGAGTATTTAATGTAAAACATACGATTTCATAAAATGTCATGGGCTATCTCTTTACGACATCTTCTATAATGAATATTCACTATTTTTGATGCATTGAATTTTTATTTATGGTTTGTGTCTTCGGCAAATTTAATACACCGACATGTCCACTTCGATTCAAAATTTTAGACATCATTCAAATTATTTAAGACATGCTCAAATTTCATTTTTTCATACATTATTCACATTTTTTGATACATCTCACTTCTAATATCGAAATGGATACGAGTTTAACAAAAGGAAAATTTAGATTGTGCATTGTTAATGGTGATCAATCACTCTAACGCTCTTTTATAAAAAAATCACTTATAGTAGTTTTAGGCAATACGTCGGGAATAATTTTGCTCTAGATACTAGCGGGTTATACGCTTATCATACCATCTTCCTTCCGGTGACCATGTTTACGATATCAACGATGATGAAGAGTTGAGGTATTTCAACATGAGAAGAGACACAAATGTTTTAATGATCTAAAAGATACTTTCAAGCACATGCCAGAGATTTTTAGCAACACCAATTTTGAAGCCAAACCAAGAAACTCAAAAATAATGATTCTTCAAAACTTGTTTTCTAGGATGTTGGTTTAAATCAAAAGATGAATGTGTATTGAAAATCGTTGAAAAATGTTTTTAGATGGTTATGAATACAAAGTTAAAAGAACAAATCCTCAAACATTTAATGTCTATTGTGTGGTGGAAAATGTTTATGGAAAATACATTATGGAAGTTATAAGGGTAGTACGATGTTTGTTACAAAAAAAATTGTAGACAACCACACTTGTCCAAGAACCATAACACGTCAGCATCACAGAAATGCTAACAAAGCATTAATTGGTTACCTTGTCAAAGAGCAATTAGTAGATCCCAATCGGGAATATAAACCAAAAGATATAATAAAGGATATGGCTGTATGTTTTGGAGTCAATATTTCCTACCAGCAAGCATATAGGGGGTTGCATAAGGGGTTAGAGATGCTTAGGGGTGGTCTTGATGAATCTTTTGAGAAATTGCCTTATTATTGTCACAATTGAGAAAAGAAAACCCCGCTCTCGTGACAAATATAAAAGTTGACAACGAAGGAAGATTTGAAATGTCATTTATTTCCATTGGTGTTGTGGTGTTATTAGTTCAATAAATTTTCGAAAATTCTCTTTTTTAGCTAACTAAAGTCATATTTTTCATGTTGGCACAGATTCGTAGTTTTGGAATCATTTAAGACCAATGATCATAATCGATGGTGCTCACTTAAAAGTGACTTCTACAACGGAGTCAATCTTCTAGTCGTAGGTATGGATGGTAACAACCGATATTACCTATCGCTTATGGTATTTGCCAAGGTGAGGACGGCCCCGGATGGACATGGTTCCTTGAACAGTTGAAGTTTTGCATCGGTGAAAAAGGTTTGACAATCATAGATCGACACCCAGGGATCATTCAGGCTTTAAAAAGGTTTTCCCAAAAGCTTTTCATGGTTATTGTTGTCGTCATTTAATGATGAACGCCGGCATAAATGCTCAAAGATTCAAATCTATATATTGGAAGATGTACAAGGCGTACACGATCCCTGAGTTCGACGGTTACTTAGCCATGATACAGGTTGCTAGACCTAATGCATATAACAAACTTAAAGATGCACAATATTCAAAATGGTCTCGGGCTCATTGTGTTGCTAATCGTTATGATTACCTAACATCTAATAGTGCAAAGTCCGTTAATTCATTAACCCGAAAGCTCGTAAACTTCAGTTACATTGCTCTTGGAATTCTTTAGAGATCCACTACAGAGGTGGTATTACGAAAGGAGGGACACAGAGGTATTTTTTACTATCATTTCAAAATGTGGTATTATCGAAATGTTTTTATATAAAACACTAAACTGTATAGTATTTATTTTTAATTATGTATATGCTGGTGAAAATGAGCTTACACCTTGGGCAGAAGCTAAAGTGGCATTTAGAATACAAAAAAATTATTCATTAAATGTCTTCGGTATCAATGTTGATAGATACCAAGTGGATGATAAACATGCAAGCTATGTTGTTGATATAAGTAAACGTATTTGCAGTTTCAGAAAATGGCAACTTTGAGGCTTGCCTTGCAATCACGTAATAGCTATTTCAAGATTTCTCAATATTACCGATTTGGGTATTTGGGTAGAAAAATGGTTCATAAAATCTACATATAGAGCAACATATGAAGAATCAATTAATCCAGTCGGTGATATTGAAGCATGGGACACTCCAACTTATGTCACACCTATTTTACCTTCTTACCTAGGTAAACGTTCAGCAGGGAGACCTACAAATAAAGATCGTATCCCATCTAAAGGAGAGATGCCAAGAGAAAAATATTGTACTCGATGCACAAAAATTGGGCATTCTAAAGATAGATGTCATGAACCTACATCTTCACAAAGATCGACATACGACATCTTTATGTAATTATTTGGGTGTTATTGAAGGTTAATCGAAAAAACAATATCTTTATGTTTATTGAAAAAATATGCAACTTTATATAAGTGATTGATGAATCTCAGTTATATGTTAACTAAAAAATAATTGCAATTTGTAATTGAAAAAACAATACGTGTTTGTTGCAAAAACAAGCTTAATTGAAAAACAACAAACAAGTTACGTTGAATAACGAATGAAAATAACATAAAATTACATTGAAAATAACTACACATTCCTAACCTTCTTAGAGCATGAATAGTGGGTTGCTTTGGGAACTTTGACATTTCTTTTCTTTGGCTTGATCTTTGTATGAGTGAATTGGTATCTTGTAACGTAAACGTTAATTAGTTTCTCTTCAAGTGTTATACATGGGAACATGTCACACCGGATATCAGTATCAGTGACCAAAGGTAGCAAACCATCTTCCAAAGTATTATTCGGTTTTTGAAAATAAAAATATCTAGGTGTTTTTTCATCATGGCCCAATTCCCTTACAAGTTGATGCAATTCATCCATGCAAAATGTATTCATATTTAGAAAATTAACATAAGCGTAAACACCCTCGTCGAAGGTGATACAACCAAATTTAGTAGAGAAAGTACCATAGTGATGTAGTCTGATTCGCTCCCAGACGGTCAAGTTTTGTCACACAAGCTAGCCACTTGTGAATGGCTAACCGTAACAAACTTAAAACAGTCTAGAAACAAATGCAATGAAGTCCAGGAGAGTATAGTGTTTCCCCGGGTCGTTATGTCCCAACGAGCTATGCGAGAATAATCAAACGTGTAGTGATCGAGAAGATTTGAACGGATAAGGAGATATGATTGATTATGACTAAAGAAAAAGTATATAAATTACAGGGGCTTAAATGCAAATTAAAGAAAATTAAAAAGATAAATTATATTAAATAAACGCTATCACTATTTGTAAAATCTAATGTTTTTGATTTTTCTTTTATAAAACTTAAATTAAAAAACTACGTGACGTAGACAAAAACTGTGAAACTGAAGCAATATTAATCCTAAAAATATGAAAATGACATTTTTACAATCCTAATGATAAGAGAAAATTTTAAGAAAAAGAAAATTATTTTTATAACTATTTATCTAATTATTATTAATTAAAAACTATTTTTAACTATTTAATAATACCCTAAAATACAAGAAAATAGGAAATTAAGCTAGAAAAATGAAATTATGACTTAGAAAAATCTAAAATAACTAAAAAGAATTTTCAAAACTAATTTTATATTTTTCTGATTATTTTTCTATTTTCTATGAATTAAAAACTATTTAAAACTAATTAAATTGCTTAAAAATACAAATTTAACTAAGAAAAATCTGAAAAATATTTTTTGACTTTTATATTTATCTTATCCTAGGAAAATTGAAAACTTATTTTTTGAAACTTTTCTCAATTAATTGTATTAAAAGCTAATTAAAATGGCCTAAAACTGCTTTTTAAATTAAGAAAAATAGCAAAATGAACTAGAAAAATCTGAAAAATTCAGGAAAAGTCTAATTTAATATACTGAATCTAAGAAAAATAGAAAAACAGTGGCTTATGTGTATGAATATGGAACTGCAATGACAAGTGCTTATAAATAAGCACTTTGAATAAGTCAAAGGGGACCAAATGACCACCAAACTTATACAGAAGCTACAATATGCTCAAAATACCCAAATGCAACAAGTTACAACAAGCTTAAACCTCTGGAATACAAATTGCTAAGATTTGATGAATTGAGCTTATGAGCTAAAAACAGTTTGAGACCACTACTTTGAGCTTAAGCACAAGCTACCCAACTAGCTGAAAATGAAAATGTAGTGGAACCTCAAGAGGACCTGCTAGCTATGTCTAAACCAAAGATGAGCCCTGGATGAGCTCTGCTGAGCTTGGTACAAGCCTAGCGCAAAACACATGCACACTCGCCATCGAGAGTGTGTGCAGGCACTTAAGCCCATTTTAACAAGCTAATTTGAAGCTTATAAAAATTCACAAAATATACAAAATGATAATAAGAAATTAAACCAGTTGAACTTTTTAAACCCCAAGTTTCACTTGATTTTCCCAGTAATGAAGCAATCAAAATCAACTCATTGGCTCAAATGACTTTTTCATGTTTTGACTTTTGAAGCGCTTTTATAACTTTGACTTTTATGAACTTTGAGACCAATTTGTGGGTGATTGTGATGTATAATGATGAAATGGAACTACTACAAGCTATGTCTCTCGTATTTTAAACACAAAACAAGTCTTTGAATTTCCAAAATTCCAACAGTTATGATCTTAAGATAGATTCAAGAGAATTTTGACTTAGAGCTTTTGCAGAGGTAAAATGATGACAGTGTTGAGTATATAAGAGCTAAACAAGCCTAGAACTACAAATCTTAACCACTGAACTAACCTTAAACACAGCTAAACCAACAGATCCAAACACACTTTTCTAAAACTGTTATGCAATTTTAAACTGAGCAAACTGCTGAACTAGTACAAACCAATGATTAATATGACTATAGTTACACTAATTACTACTATTTAAACAGATTAAACTATTAATGACCACAGTTCAAACACAAGCACAATATGTAAACCGAGTTAAAATGGAATTGAGACAAAACTCACAAATGCCCGACTTGGTAGTGCAGCAAACCGGATCCCAAACTATCCTATTCCATATCAAACCAACCTAATCCAAGCATCGCATCAACCCCATTCCATTTCCAAACCGCTTGAACCAATTATGTTTGCACGCTTGACTTTTGTTGACCCAATATCAAACTTTCTTGAACTTGACCAACAAGCTTACTAAAGCTATCGAAGCTTAGATAAGCTTATTCTAATTATAAATGAGCTAATTTAAGCTTAACTTCAAAAACATGTGAACTGATTTTTATAACAGGAAACTTAAAATCATGAAACTTGGATCAACTTTGAATTAACACTGAAAATGAATTACAATAGACTCAATAACTTTAGTTTAGTACATAAAAGCTTAGGATTACAATTAAGAGAACTAATTAAGACAATGAAATTAAAAACGACATACATAAATTTTAAAAACTAACTATTACTTTCTTCTCTTGCCTCTCTTCTTTTTATATCCAAAAGCTTTCCACCGCCTTCCGATCACATCCCATCCGAAATCTTGGCCATTGGATGTCTAGAAATGATATTGGCCATTGGATCATTTTATGGAAAACTGGTTTTGACCGTGGGCTCGAACTAGCAACTAGGGGGTGGCATTAATTGTGGTGGGTTGTGATGATGAGGGGAAGGAATAAAGCCAGGGTGATGGGAGATGGGTGAGAGTTGGTTGCAGACAACTTGGGGAAGGGGATAAGCCAGTTGGGAGGGAAGGGGTATTGTTTGACCGGGGTTTGACCAAGGGTCCAAAAAGGGAGGGTCAAAGGTTGTTGGCAGGGGTCTAAAATGCATATGGCAGGGGTCTAAAATGGGTAAAGGGGTCATGGCTTAGCTTATTTTGACAAGGACCAAACTGCAATTATCCAATTCTTGAAGGACCATTTCTGCCAATTTCTCAAAACTGTTTAAGGGTCACTTTTGACAAGTTTCAATAGTACAAGGACTATTTTGACATTTTCAAACTTCCAGGACCAAACTTGACATTTTGAAAGTTTAGGATTTAAGTTGTAATTTTGTAATTTTAAATCTTTAAGGACCAATTTTGACAACTTAAGAACCTTTAGGACTTAAAATGATATTTTTCTTTATTTTGATTTACCGTGGACCTGCTTTTGACAACTTTTGAAACTTGGGGACTAAAGCGCCAATTATGCAAACTTGATACGTTTTTCACCGATTTTGATATTTTGCATTTAAAACACATAAAACACTTACTTGTGATATTTTATCATTTTGATGCATTTACGAGTGTTTTCGGATGTTTTGCGCTTAAATGAGTAAAAAATGATGAGTATTTACACACTCATCATAGTCTAATAGAAAAACTAGTTCATCTTCATCACCATCTTCACCATATTTGCTTCAAAGAAGTTGTATCGACCTTGATTTCCATTCACGAACAACCATATTATGAATGAATATTATGAGTTTTGAATGTATACAATGAGCAAACATTTATGGGTATTTATAAGTAGAAAAATGATTCATCAAACAAAAAGATAAAAACTCATTCATTTCATTTATCTCGCTCATTTACTCGCCTAGACCTTCCTCCTCGCCCAAGAGATACCCTTAACTCCTCGCCTAGCCCATCTTTCCTCGCTTAACTCCTCGCCTCGCCCAGCCCCTCGCTTGGCGAGCAATCTCGCCCGACCGCCCGCCCACGCCCAGCCCACGCCTAAACATGTTATTGGCTAGCCTCTCGCCTGTGCCCACACCATAACTAGTTGGACACGCCCTCACTTGTTACTAGTCTGTACCACGCCCAAAGTTCTCGCCCTAGACACTCATTCGCCTAGTTTCTCGCCTCGCCCACACCCAGGAATTCGTTATACACGTGTACGGTTTAAAAACTATTATCGTAGGAATCAAACGTATAATATTGAAAGTTCATTTTATAAAAATGTATAGGCGAGGTTTATATTTGTAAAGTACTAGTAGAAAGAGTTCGTTTAAGAAATTTTCTCTTTTTTTTGCCTTAATTACAAAAATGAACTAATACTACACCCGTATTAAAACTGGTCCAACTTTTCTTACATCACAAACTTTTTTTTTAATTTATTATTATTTTTTAATACGAACATTATACACCATGTGTTTACCAATTTTACCCAATTGATTTATCTTTTCTAATATGTCCTGTTTGGCGTGCGGCGCTATCATCCTTTAGCTGCACTCTCAGCCAATAATATACAAACACGTGGCGTTATTAGATAAATATTAAAAAATTACCAACAAATACCATACCCCATTTACGAAACCGGACCAATTTTCAAGATCTTACGAATATAGACTACCGTGCGCCCAACATGGCGCCCGCACCTCCCACCTAAACCAATCAATTTTCGACACGTAGACATGTGCGCTTCTTTGTATGCGTGACACGAGCATGAATTATTAGGGTTTGTGCATTATTATTGACTTCATCTTCATAGTTACTAAAACCCGGATCCCAAAATGTTAGAAATTGTGTTAGTGTTGTGATGATCCCGGATATCTTACTAGAATCGTGTTAAGTTCACTTTCCGTATAAAGTATTTCAACCTTATTTATGCCTCGGGTTGCACGAAATCTCTATCCGGATAATTCTAGAAGAGAAACACTTTGTGTCTAGGCACAAGATCACAAAGCAGGAACAAGAGAGGAATTGTATGTGTTTTTCGTATTTTCAAAATGAGGCTTATGAATATGCTAATAAACAAATGAAAATGACAATTTTATGCAGTTAAAGTTGGTTAACCAACTTTCATAATCGTTTTTCAACAATACAACTGTTGGGAAAAGAGGGAAAACGGTAAGTCATTTGGAGCACCAAATAAACCGCTTAGGTCGGGTAATTCATTTAAAGCGACCAATAGCTCTTGAGTGTTCGAGCTATTCCACAGTCTACCGCATTTGGTTTAAGCTTTTCACCGGACCGGCAATGGGACCTCACAGGGCTCGCCCCTTGACCGTGATTTTTTCATGGTCGAAAACATATTAGCTCAACGAGCGTGCACTTCACACTTCTCTAACTCGTATCTGAGCCGAATATGAAATCTCATTAACCTCTATTAAATCGTCATTACCTAAATGACCGTCGATGATACTAAAATCACCAACAAATCCCCCCTATTTTAGTGTAATCATTGATTTACTAAAACACATATAAATATATATGTAATTATGTTATGAAAAACAAAACGAAACAAACAAATGCATAAATGAAAATGTCTTGCGATTGAATTTTCATCTTAGTATTTCCAAATATTTGAAAATTGAGGTGTCGTAACGATTGAACTCGTCAATCCATTTGAATACCTGAAGATACTATACACATAAGTTTCTACAACTCTCTAATATTCATTACCTGACACTATTACAAGCCATGTGTCCCAATCCATTGATGAACATACACAAAGCCAAGTCCAAGCTTCTTGAAGCGGCAAAACTTCATGTTCACATAGGTGATTCTTTTAATCTTGCACCTGCATTTGCAATTTTTTAAAAGTGTCATTAAGAAGGTAAACTTCAACCTAACCATCACTTGCAGGTCTGAACACATATCTCGGGAAGATAAATACACGTGTTCCAATCTCTAACTATGAGCTTTCCACATTGAATTCAGCTTCTAATGTTGTACTAGAAGGGAATTGGATATCTCATAGGTAGTAGATTTATATGGACTTTAGTCCCATCCCTATCACAAAATTAATTACTAAGTCCCTAGCCAAACGCTTTGTCAAGTGGTCTGCTAAATTATGTTGTGACCGAACAAACTTAATAGAAATTAGACCATTCATGATTAACTCCCTAATCATAATGTGTCTAACACCTAAGTGTCTAGACTTGCCATTATAGATTTGACTATATGCTTTAGCCAATGTGGCAACACTATCATAATGGATAGAAATCGGTGCTATTGGTTTCGCCATATTGGAATCTCATGTATCAAGTTTCTTAGCCAATCGACTTCTTTACCAAAGAACAACCAAAGCTACAAACTCAGATTCTATGGTAGAACCATGATGCATGTTTGCTTCTTGAAAGCCCATGAAATGGTACCTCCCCAAGCAATAACAACCATCCACTAGTAGAAGATGAATCTTCAACATGATTTATCCAACTAACATCCGAATAAGCTTCCAATATGGAAGGATATCCAACATATGATAAACCATAATTCATAGTACCCTTTAAGTACTTGAATACCCTTGTTATGCATGCCAATGTTGTCTACCAGATTACTAGTAAACCTACTTAGTCTACCAACCGCATATGCAATATCGTGTCTAGTGCTCGTCATAGCATACATCAAGCCCAATAGCTCTTGAGTATTCGAGCTGTTCCACAGGTCTACCTGCATTTGGTTTAAGATTTTCTACCGGACCGGCAATGGGACCCTCAAAGAGGGGGCTCGCCTTGACCCTTACATTTTTGTCATGGTCAAAAACATATTAGCTCAACGAGCGTGCACTCTACACTCCCCTAACTCGTATCCGAGCCGAATATGAAATCTCATTAACCTCTAGTAAATCGTCATTACCTAAATGGCGGTCGATGACACTAAAATCACCAACAAAAAATACACGCACACCATAGTCGACCAACACCCTTATCCATTAAATATTTTCGAATAAAAAGACTAAAAAAACTCTTAGTTCTTTATTGTTTGGACCGATTAGCTTAATTCTATATAAAAAAAACACAAGGTTTCTTAGTTTTTGGGTTTTTTTGTGCGCGAGAAGGGATTTTGTGCACCGATTGTTTGAGGTTATTGGTCCCCGTTATTAGATGGATAAGTTAGTTGGCCCAAGCCCGACTTGTGGGTTGGGTCCATTAGGGTTTCTCTATATTACTTTTTACTCTTTTTATAGTGATCAATAATAAAGTGTAACCTACGGGATTTACAATGTCTAACATGGTATTGGAGCGAGTCTGATCCTCATATCTAGGTGTCTATGTTGAGCCCCCTTATTTTCTTGTATGCTATTTTATTTGTTTTTTTTATAATTTTTCTATTCCACACGAATTTCATTTGTTTTTCAACTGTTCAACTTCGATCTATTAAAATTGTTGTAATTTGTATCTTTTTTAGATTTATGATGAGAAAGTTACCATTCGTAGATGAGTTAGTATGTTAGAAAAACTTAGAACCATGTACGATAATGATAGACTTGTTCTCATGTTTAGGAATACTTGTTTTGTGGATTGGTTAGATGTACATTTAGTAGACCATGACTGTTGTTTAGTTCACGGTATGCTTCCTGGAGAAGAAAAAGTAGACGGACATTTTCGCACTAAATATGATAGGTTAAGTTTAATGTTGGTAGTTATGTATTCCATTTTGGCCTTAAGGAATTTTTTATAATGACCGGTTTAAAGTTTGGTCTCTATACTCATAATGACTTTGAAAATGCCCTTACAATATTATGCATATCCTCTTTCAAGGTGAACAATCATAAATTTCTTATTATGTAAATTATACAAATAATTGGATTGTAATCTCTTATAATTTCCTTATTATGTAACAGCCAAGACAAAAAGATCATGGATGTGGATATTTTATGTGGAAGAGTCAATTTTATGAACACTTAAGAGCAATCTCTTCTGCTTCAACATCTCAAGGTTCTGGATCTGTACCAACAGAGTGCTCAAACTGTAATGCCAAAGATCTTAGGATAAAAATGCTAGAATCACAAAAACAGGTGCTAGAGACAAGAGTAAGGATGCTGGAGGCAAGAATTGAAATGGCAAGGAATCCCGGCGACCATGACCACGCATGTCAATCAAATGAAATATTAGAGTGCTTAAACTGTAATGCCAAAGATCTTAGGATAAACATGCTAGAATCACAAAAATAGGTGCTAGAGACAAGAGTAAGGATGCTGGAGGCAAGACTTGAAATGGCAAGGAATCCCGACGACCATGACCACGCATGTCAATCAGATGCAATATTTCATGAGCTGTTAGGTGACATGGAAAATCTTCGTATGTAGTAGTGTTGTTGTTGTTGTTGTTTGTTGTGTTATTGTTGTTTAATAAAATGTTGTTGATATCGAACATGGCATACACCCGTCTCTTGGTAGGTCGAACCACACCCAAGATTTTTATACATCAAAGCAAACGAAATACATCAAACGAAACAACTCGACAAGCAAACGAAACAACTCAACCACATACATTTACAAACACCCCTTTAAACAGCAGCGTATTTCAGTTGGTATTTGACAAGGAAACGAAACAACTCAAACACCCCTTTGTAATGTAATTCATATATATATTTTACACTTGGTATTTGACATTAATCATCTGCTTGTTAAATCTATATCCAAACACCCCTTTAAACAACAAGGTATTTCGAATAAGCAATTTTTCAACATTAAATTACATATAATTGAAGGAACAATATCACAATTAATAAACACGAAGGCAAACCTTTTATTCAACATGCAAGAGTTCTCAACTACACACATTTCATACAGACTCAAACGAAACTACTAGACAAGCAAACGAAACAACTAAACAAGCAAACGAAACAACTCAAAAAAAAAAAAAAACAACAACTCGACAAGCAAATGAAACACACGACATAAACAATAATAAACACCGCAGTTCATCGACTTTTCCCTTTGCTAGAACCTACACCACCTTTTTTTCCCATTTTGCTAGAACCTGCACCACCTTTTCCTCCCTTGCATTCTTTTGCTTGATGAAATTTTCAAATAAAGCTTCAAGATTTTATGGCTTTTCCCTCAACCATTTCAGAATAACATCTCTTATCCACGGGCTAATGTTCTTATAAGAACCATATTCCTCGATAATTTCATCGCCATATGTATTAAGAACTTCATCAAAGAGTGGTAGGTTCGATAAAACCTTTGACCACTCCTCTTCCGGCGTGTAACCAGCCATTGTTGTGTGCGTTTTGTGTTTTGTGAGAATTGACAATTGGGTTATGTGTGCGCGTCTTGTTGTATTGAGGAAGATTGGTTATTTATAAGTTAAAAGTTGGCGGGATAAAGTTACAATAAGGCGGGAAAAAATCTAGGCGACATGTCGTCGGTAACAAACTAGCGAGAAAAATTCCCGCCCAATTATTCCCTATTATTTACAAGCGGGGGAATGCAAATTTGACATAAATCTATCCCGAATGTGACAACTCGCAATTTAAGGTCATTTTCAAAATTTACTATTCATCTCGGAATTTACTATTCACGGTTACTATTCAAAATTTTACTATTCATCGCTTTCGAGTCGAGTAATATTCGAGAACGTGTTCAAAATTTTACTATTCACGAAACACTATTCATTCCGGAGAAAATCACTACTCATGCTTCACTATTTCATCGTTTATCGTAAACTAGGTTTACGAGTATCAAATTCGCGTAACCTTAATGGTTTAGTGCGAATTCATGAACAATCATCAAGGACATTTCATATAGACTAGGTTTAGTCTACATATCATTAGCATTAATCGGTGCCAAACCGTCAAGTTATCTCACACAAACTAGCCACTGTGAATGGCTAACCGTAGAAACTTAAAATAGTTCGGACACCAATGCAATGAAGATCGGAGAGTATAGGGTTTCCGGTCGTTATGTCCCAACGAGCTGTGCGATGAATCACCAAACGAATAGTGATCGAGAGGATTTGAATAGAAAAAGGGATTGATTGGTTATAACTAAAGAAAAAGTTTATAAATTACAGGGGCTTAAATGCAAATTAAAGAAAATTAAAAAGATAAAATATATTAAATAAACGCTATCACTATTTGAAAATGATGTTTTTTTTGATTTTTCTTTATAAAACTTAAATTAAAAACTACGTGACGTACAAAAAGAAAATGTGAAACGAAACAATATTAATCCTAAAAATATAAAAATGACATTTTACAATCCTAATGATAAGAGAAAATTTGTAGAAAAAGAAAATTATTTTTATAACTATTTAATTAATTATTATTAATTAAAAACTATTTTTACTTATTTAATAATAGCCTAAAATACAAGAAAATATGAAATAAAGCTAGAAAAATGAAATTATGACTTAGAAAAATCTAAAATAACTAAAGAGAATTTTCAAAACTAATTTTATATTTTTCTGATTATTTTTGTATTTTCTATGAATTAAAAACTATTTTAAACTAATTAAATTGCTTAAAAATACAAATTTAACTAAGAAAATCTGAAAATATTTTTTGACTTTTATATTTATCTTAACCTAGGAAAAATGAAAACTTATTTTTTGAAGTTTTCCGATTTAATTGTATTAATTGCTAATTAAAAAGTACTAAAAAGCTGCTTTTAAATTAAGAAAAATAGCAAACTGACCTAGAAAAATATGAAAAATTCAGGAAAAGTCTAAATTAATATTGTGAATCTAAGAAAAATATAAAAACAGGGGCTTGTGTGGAGGAATATGAAACTGCATTGAAAGTGCTTAAGTAATAAGCATTCCAAATAAGCCAAAAGGTACCAAATGGGCACCAAACTGAAACAGAAGCTACACTAAGCTATAACTACCCAAATGTAACTTGTTACAACTGCTCTAAACCTCTATTGTGCTTAATGAACAAATTTGATGATTTGAGTATAAGTGCTAAAAACAGGTTTACCTCCTACTTTTAAGCTTAAGCACAAGCTACACAATAAGTCGAAAATGAAACCGGTGTTGGAACCTAAACTAGACCTGGTTAGATATCTATAAGCCAAAGATGAGACCAAGGTGAGCTCGATGTAATTGTTACAACCCACAAGACCTTGTGTAGACTCAAGATTCATCGAGTCGGTGCGAGCACTTTAGCCCCATTTGACAAGCTAATCTTAAGCTTGTAAAACTTACAAAATTCAATAAAATCACAATAAGTTACTAGACCAATTGAACTAGAAAACCCCAAGTTTCACTTGATTTGACCCAAAATGAACCCATGAAAAATCATCCAGGTGGGCTCAAACCGACTTTTTCATGTTTTGACTTTTGAAACAGTTTGGAGATTTTGACTTTGATGAACTTTGAGACCAATTTGTGGACTGATCTTGATGTTAAATGATGAAATGAACTTAATGCAATCTATGTCTTTGATATCTAAGCACAAAACAAGTTTTTGCTTTTACTAAATCTCAACAGTTAAGCAAATAAGACAGATTAATGATGATTTTGACTTTGAGAGTGTGCAGGCACAATGTAATGACTAGAATGAGTACAAATGAGCTAAACAAGCCTAAAACAGCAAGTCCTAACTACTGAACAAACCTCTAATACAGTTATGCTATGAAATCCAAACACCATTTAAACCACTGATATGCAATTTTAATTGAGCTAAACTCTGAACTAGTTATTGCAGACACTTAAACTGAATTTAATTATCCTAATTACAATTTAATAAACAGATAAAAACCACTCCTAACCACAAATACAGATTATGCAGTGACTGAAAATGAACTTACATATGGTCCTAGCCACAATGGCTTGAGATCAATCAACCAAAGAACCACTAGCCTATTTCTATCAACCCAAATCATTCTAATTCAACCCATTTCCATCTTTGCATCACAATTATCCATTCCCATATCTCGCTTGAACCAATTTTCAACAAGGTTTGACTTTTGTTGACCCAATGCCTAAGTTGCTTAAATTTGAGTTATAAGTTTATAAAAGCTATAAGCGACTTATATAAGCTTATTTGGATTGAAAATGAGATTCTAATAGCTTGGATATAAGAATTGAAACCGAATTTTGCTACAAAGGACCATGAAACATGAAATCTTAATACAAACTTGAATTGATACTTAAAAGAGTTTCAATACATCGAAATTACTAAGTTTGATTCAAATAAACTTGATGTTACAACCGAGAAACTATTTAATACATAAAAGCTTAAAACGACATACATTTGGAAAATAAACTAAGTACTACTCTCTCTTCCTTCTTCTTGCTTCTTTTATACACCAAACATGCTTCTCTCCTCTCTCGATCAATTCCCACTTGAAATCAAGGCCATTGGATTACTTGAGCCATTTTTGGCCGTTGGATCAATTTTGGCGCCAAAATGTATTTTTCAGTTGGGGTTGAGTGAATTGGAGAGGATGCATTAAATGTATCTTGGAAGGTTGTTGAGGTGGGGAACAAAGAGAGTGGAGGATGAGTGGGGATGGGATGTAGAGTGTTTGCGAGCTAGTTGGTGGGAAGAAAGAAAAAGGCGGGGTGTTTGTTTGACTTATTTGTTGACCGGGGGTTAATATTAAAAGGAAGGGGTCAAATTGAGGGGGGGTCAAAAGGCTTATGGCAGGGGTCCAATTGGTTTTGACAAGGGTCCAAAGGCTTAGGGGCTTTAATAAACAAGGACCTCTTTTGTAATTTCTGAAAATACAAGGACCAATGCTGCCAATTTTGCAAAGTTGTTCCAAGGGACCAAAAGTGACAAGTTTCAATAGTACAAGGACCAAAATAGACATTTTCAAATTTCCAAGGACTATTTTTGACAATTTTGAAACTTGGAGGACCAAACTTGTAATTTCTCAAAACTTTTGATATTTTTCACCAAAGGACTAATTTTGACAACTTATGATTTTAAAAGGACCTTTGGTGATTTTTCTTTAGAATAAGTGCTCGGGGACTATTTCGACAACTTTTGAAACTTGGGGGCTGAACCGCCAATTATGCAAACTTAGCTCATTTTTCATCGATTTTAAACATTTTGCATCCGAAACATATAAAATGCAATTTTGAGATATTTTCAAGATTTGAGAGTTATGACAAGGAATAAACGATTTCATTTGAGAGTTATGAGAAGGAATCGGTTTATTCAAAGAATCAACAAAACCAACATGGTGATCCGAATGACTATCAAGTCTCGAAGAACATTTTGAAAAATCCGGAGGTGGGACAAGTGGTGTGCTCACGAGGCTAGCAATTTCCACCACTTCCGTTATGGTCTCCGGTTACGGTTCTTGAAAACGTGAAGATTAGGCAAGTCATTCTTGCTAGTCACCGTCTAAATTTCGCATGTTTGCTTTTACCAGTAAATTGTGAAAGTTTAAGATCAATTTTAGGCGGCTTAGGAGCAATTGAGGTTAGATCTTTGGATAACCGTAGGTTGGACGTGTTAGCACCTCCATTATCGAGAGGAAGTACCGGTCCTTTGTCACCCGGTTTCTCGTTCCATTTCCCTACGCGAATTAATGGATCATCACGAACAACACAATTCTTGACATTTGTGATAAAGTCAAAGTTTTCAACCGTCCCGAATTCGTCGTGATCGAGAGATTCCATGAGAATAGAAGAGTTAGAATCAAATGGATAGAGGGTAAAGGGATAAAGAATCAAAAGGGTAAGAGGGTAAAGAGGAATATTTTTGGTATTTTTGAAAAACATGATGTGAAAACAAAGAATGAAAATCTTTTGGGTTTTGATTTTTAAGATGTTTTTGGATTTTTGGATTTTTATAAGAAAATATAAACATATAGATGGTATGAACAAGGAGTGAATATTCTAATCACTAACTGCTAAACGTAAGATAATTAGCACGACTCCCCGTGACGCCAAAAATTTGATCGGTGCAAACCGTCAGTTATCTCACAAGCTAGCCACTTGTGAATGGCTAACCGTAAGAAACTTAAAGCAGTTCGGACACCAATGCAATGAAGATCGAGAGTATAGGGTTTCCCGGTCGTTATGTCCCAACGAGTGCATGCGATGAATCACCAAACGAATAGTGATCGAGAGGATTTGAGCAGAAAAGAGATTGATTGGTTATAACTAAAGAAAAGTTTATAAACTCGTGGGCTTAAATGCAAATTAAAGAAAATTAAAAGATAAAATATATTAAATAAACGCTATCACTATTTGAAAAATGATGTTTTTTTTGATTTTCTTTTATAAAACTTAAATTAAAAACTACGTGACGTCACAAAAGAAAATGTGAAAGCTGAAACAATATTAATCCTAAAAATATAAAAATGACATTTTACAATCCTAATGATAAGAGAAAATTTGTAGAAAAAGAAAATTATTTTTATAACTATTTAATTAATTATTATTAATTAAAAACTATTTTACTTATTTAATAATAGCCTAAAATACAAGAAAATATGAAATAAAGCTAGAAAAATGAAATTATGACTTAGAAAATCTAAAATAACTAAAGAGAATTTTAAAACTAATTTTATATTTTTCGATTATTTTGTATTTTCTATGAATTAAAAACTATTTTAAACTAATTAAATTGCTTAAAAATACAAATTTAACTAAGAAAAATATGGAAAAATATTTTTTTGACTTTTTATATTTATCTTAACCTAGGAAAAATGAAAACTTATTTTTTTGAAGTTTTTCTGATTTAATTGTATTAATTGCTAATTAAAAAGTACTAAAAACTGTTTTAAATTAAGAAAAATAGCAAACTGAACTAGAAAAATATGAAAAATTCAGGAAAAGTCTAAATTAATATTGTGAATCTAAGAAAAATATAAAAACAGGGGCTTGTGTGGAGGAATATGAAACTGCATTGAAAGTGCTTAAGTAATAAGCATTCCAAATAAGCCAAAAGGTACCAAATGGGCACCAAACTGAAACAGAAGCTACACTAAGCTATAATTACCCAAATGTAACTTGTTACAACTACTCTAAACCTCTATTGTGCTTAATGAACAAATTTGATGATTTGAGTATAAGTGCTAAAAACAGGTTTACCTCCTACTTTTAAGCTTAAGCACAAGCTACACAATAAGCTGAAAATAAAAACCAGGTGTTGGAACCTAAACTAGACCTGGTTAGATATCTATAAGCCAAATATGAGACCAAGGTGAGCTCGATGAGCTTGTTACAACCTCAGAAGACCACTTGCGAGACTCATTCAAGATTGAGTCGAGTCTGCCGCACAGTGGCACTTTAACCCATTTGACAAGCTAATCTCAAGCTTGTAAAAATTACAAAAATTCAATAAAAATCACAATAAGTAACTAGACCAGGTGAACTAGAAAAACCCCAAGTTTCACTTGATTTGACCCAAAATGAACCCATGAAAAATCATCCAGGTGGGCTCAAACCGACTTTTTCATGTTTTGACTTTTGAAACAGTTTGGAGATTTTGACTTTGATGAACTTTGAGACCAATTTGTGGACCGATCTTGATGTTAAATGATGAAATGAACTTAATACAATCTATGTCTATGATATCTAAGCACAAAACAAGTTTTTGCTTTTACTAAATCTCAACAGTTAAGCAAATAAGACAGATTAATGATGATTTTGACTTTGAGAGTGCGCAGGCACAATGTAATGACTAGAATGAGTACAAATGAGCTAAACAAGCCTAAAACAGCAAGTCCTAACTACTGAACAAACTTCTAATACAGTTATGCTATGAAATCCAAACACCATTTAAACCACTGATATGCAATTTTAATTGAGCTAAACTCGAACTAGTTATTGCAGACACTTAAACCGGATTTAATTATCCTAATTACAATTTAATAAACAGATAAAACCACCCTAACCACAAATCTGATTATGCGGTGTTGAAAATGAACTTACATATGGTCCTAGCCACAATGGCTTGAGATCAATCAACCAAAGAACCACTAGCCTATTTCTATCAACCCAAATCATTCTAATTCAACCCATTTCCATGCCGCATCACAATTATCCATTCCCATATCTGCTTGAACCAATTTTCAACAAGGTTTGACTTTTGTTGACCCAATGCCTAAGTTGCTTAAATTTGAGTTATAAGCTTATAAAAAGCTATAAGCAGCTTATATAAGCTTATTTGGATTGAAAAATGAGATTCTAATAGCTTGGATATAAGAATTCGAAACTGAATTTTGCTACAGTGACCATGAAACATGAAATCTTAATACAAACTTGAATTGATACTTAAAAAGAGTTTCAATACACTGAAATTACTAAGTTTGATTCAAATAAACTTGATGTTACAACTGAGAAACTATTTAATACATAAAAGCTTAAAACGACATACATTTGGAAAATAAACTAAGTACTACTCTCTCTCTTCCTTCTTCTTGCTTCTTTTATACACCAAACATGCTTCTCTCACCTCTCTGATCAATTCCCACTTGAAATCAAGGCCATTGGATTACTTGAGCCATTTTTGGCCGTTGGATCAATTTTTGGCGCCAAAATGTATTTTTCCAGTTGGGGGTTGAGTGAATTGGAGAGGGATGCATTAAATGTATCTTGGAAGGTTGTTGAGGTGGGGGGAACAAGGAGAGTGGAGGATGAGCTGGGGGGATGGGATGTAGAGTGTTTGCAGGCTAGTTGGTGGGGAAGAAAGAAAAAGGCGCGGGGTGTTTGTTTGACTTATTTGTTGACCGGGGTTAATATTAAAGGAAGGGTCAAATTGGGGGGTCAAAAGGCTTATGGCGGGGGGTCCAATTGGTTTTGACAAGGGTCCAAAGGCTTAGGGGCTTTAATAAACAAGGACCTCTTTTGTAATTTCAAAATACAAGGACCAATGTCGCTAATTTTGCAAAGTTGTTCCAAGGGACCAAAAGTGACAAGTTTCAATAGTACAAGGACCAAAATAGACATTTTCAAATTTCCAAGGACTATTTTGACAATTTAGAAACTTGGAGGACCAAACTTGTAATTTCTCAAAACTTTTGATATTTTTCACCAAAGGACTAATTTTGACAACTTATGATTTTAAAAGGACCTTTGGTGATTTTTCTTTAGAATAAGTGCTCGTGGACTATTTCGACAACTTTTGAAACTTGGGGACTGAACGCCAATTATGCAAACTTAGCTCATTTTTCATCCGATTTTAAACATTTTGCATCTCAAACATATAAAATGCAATTTTGAGATATTTTCAAGTATTTTGATGCATTTCGAGCATTTTAAACGCTTTGCGATCGATTTAACAAAAATGATGAGTATTTACACACTCATCAAACATCATTATCATCATACTAGTTCATGCATGGTTTTGCATTTTACGTTAAACGTGTAATTTCATATTAAATAAACGCTATCGCGTAATTAATTATTTTGAACATTTGATCCAACACTTCCAAAAATTATTCTGGTATATTTTTATACTCATATTAAGATTATAAAAATAATATTATTAGTTTACCCGATGTTTTAAATTTATTTTATATATAAATTGTTATATTTTTATAATTACGACGGTTTTCGTAAATACTACTTGATAATTATTATTTCACTCAATTTTTGTAAGAAATTTATTTTTATAATTTTTATGACTTCAATATATTTTATTTGGTTCCGTTAAAATTTATTTTTAACTAACGCTACCCTAAATACTTAAATATGTACACATTACCAACAATACTTATACAAATACACATTTACTTCTACTCATATATACTTAAGTAAACAAAATACATCAAGTCTTTTATTTTCCTTATGAATGTCGACCAAAACAATGACTCATAAAGTTTCACAATAAAGATCTTACACTAATATGTAGGACACATGTAATATTTTTAATTATATCTTAACATAACACTACATCACACTTTTCAAATGTGTAAAGTTGTAAAACTCTCTCCATTTTATTCTCATCAAGAACCGCCATAGAGTGAAGATCAAGAAGGAATCCAATTTTTTTAAGATCAAGCAATTATCACCTTTAGTATACTCTTAATCAAGGTTTTGAAATAAAAACCTAGGGTAATTAGGATAAACCCTTGTTCATTTAAACCTCATCAAGTAACTAGTAAGCATTTCATGTTCACTTTCATCTTTCATATTCATATCATGTTCATTTTATCATGCTTGAGAAAAATATGCAAGTTATATGGATGTCTATACCACTTTTAAATTGTTTTAAGAGTTATATATATATATATATATATATATATATATATATATATATATATATATATATATATATATATATATATATATATATATATATATATATATATATATATATATATATATATATATATATATATATATATATATATATATATATATATCATCCTATAATTACTCCTTGAAACATATCACTTTTGGTGATGTCTAGGAACCCATGACACCCTAAGAAGGTGTATGGTAGGATTATAATAGCTTGGAGTTGTTTTGAATTGGTTAGAATAGGTTTGGCGCGAGAAAACTCATTTCGACAAGTTTACTTAAGGGTCTGTCCATATTTTGAAATCTGGAATTCTCGACAAGAGATAAAAATTTTGGGCTAGATATTTGGAAAATATACTTTAAAACGAAAACGTGGTCGCTTGAACGGGTTAAAACGGAGTTATAACGAAGAAGATATGAATTTTTCAAGTTTAACGACGAAAACTATAAAAATCAGAAAATTCAGCATATTACTTCCACTTTTTACGAGTAAAAAATGGGTCTTAAGCGTTATAAATTGTGTCGACTTATCAAAAATATATTAGTATACTTTGATACGAAGCTAAGGACATATAAAACGTAGAAAACGGACTTGTAACGATTAAACTACACAGCGTTTAAACAAAGTTGCCGTAACTATATTATATAAGAAAACTAATATATTTCTATTAGACAAATATTACGGCCACGAAGGACCATGTTGAGGGTCGTTTTTAACATGGATGTAATACTTTTCATAACATGATGTCTTCTAGTAAAAGTAAGTTCGCCTAGCATATTTTCCAAAATGTCCAACCGTTCTTCAAGCGGAGTTGTAACGAGTAAGATGCGGTCACTTAAACTTTGCCGAAAACTACCCTTAAACAATATTTTGGATACAAGTACCCTACTTTGCCTATGATTTTCTCCATGATCGAGACCTCTAGGATAAAAACTTAAATGCTAAAACTTTAATATAATGATACAAGCTTTCCAAAACCGTTGAGTTTGTTTCCTAACACTCAATGTGCACCATTTTACGACTAGCTTTTCAAGGCCGTTTTGTCACTTTCATGAAATTGTCAAATGATATTATTTTACTGACTAAAAGTTATAATTTCATAATAAATCATTAAATGATTATCGTATGATATCTTTTCAACATAAATACTTGTAAAGTATTTTATAATATGACGAGATGTCATAAACATATATTTCGATGATAAACATTATTTTCAAATGTACAAGTGGTATGTATATCATATGAGTTTGCATGCACGACATTGTTTCATGATTTACATTAGAGCATATCATTCATAATAGGTCGCGCTTAGAGATTGCGCCGCATTTCAAAGGTATCCACTCTTGTCATCATTATAATTGCATCGGTGTGCCCTACTCTTTAATTGTTTTGAATTACTTTTGGGGAGATACATGCTCAACTATTTTTATGACAATCATGATTATTTGCAAACTATATGTTTATCCGAATCGAATGTTTAGTCATATTCTATATCATAAATCATTGAACTAAATGTCTTGGTATAATCATTGAACTAAATGTCTTGGTATAATCATTGAACTAAATGTCGTGGTATAATCATTGAACTAAATGTCGTGGTATAATCATTGAACTAAATGTCTTGGTATAATCATAGAACTAAATGTCGTGGTATAATCATTGAACTAAATGTCGTGGTATAATCATTGAACTAAATGTCTTGGTATAATCATTGAACTAAATGTCTTGGTATAATCATTGAACTAAATGTCGTGGTATAATCATTGAACTAAATGTCGTGGTATAATCATTGAACTAAATGTCTTGGTATAATCATGGAACTAATGGTCTTGGAACAATTTGAAACAACACTCATATGTGTTATGTCAATTAACTATTAATACATTAAGTTACGCACTATTATGTGAATTCATTTGTCATCATGCTTGAACATAAACTATACACATTTTGGCGATGGGTTGTAAACACAAAGTTGCAAGTTTTGTATGGGCGGAACTTGAACCGAGTGGATTTACAATACCTTTCTTTGCATGAACATTTTCTAAAGGTTTTTCATTTCAACACAAACTCTATGAACTCACTCAACCTTTGTGTTGACACTTTTAGCATGTTTTATCTCGTATCTAAGGCATTCACTTCATGGCATGCATATGGACATATCATAGAGTCGTGGTGACGACGTCACACATGGGATTTATGCACTTTAAAAACATCGCTTGACTTGTACCAAACTTATTTCCGCACAAATTGATTTTCATTTGGGACCTATACTTTGTAAACTCGATTATTTTATTAAATCAAGCGATGTATTTTCCAAACGACACTTTAGGTCGTTAAATATAACCGTGATCGTGATGCTATGACAACAATCCTCGTGAATTCCATTCCACGCAAAATGTAATTGGGGTGTCGTCGGAAGAAAACACTAATTACAATTATTAACGCTAAGCGGGTAATTTTTATTTTATATATTCCGACGATCGGGCGTCGGTACAAATCAATGGGGTTAATTCCGCCAACTATTTGCAAAGTCAAATTTGACCAATATAATGCCGACGAAAGGCGTCGGCATAATTTTCCATAAAAGTTCAACGCAACGGAGTCTTGGTCAAGCGACTTTTTTTTCGTTTAGCGTAAAATGCCGACGACATTGTGTCGTCGGCATTTTATCGTCGCTGTTGTCCCGATTCTTGTAGTGTCACTCCATTAGTACATTGTATATCCACTGGATACCATAATCCTATAAAACTTCTCGATCTTAAGAATGTATTTGAGGATGATCGTTGTTATGAATAAGAGGATCATGATGTTATTCGGTTGTGTTTGGTCATTTTTGTTGAGTTTATATTGTGTGGTTGGGAACCTATACATCATGTTGGTAAGCTCATGGTGTTGTTGGTTGATGATATTAATGCTTTTAATGAGTTCTTATGGTGATCATTTTGTTGGACTCCTAGGTATAATGCTGCTTCGATACATATTTTATAAAATCCTGATAGTAATCCTAGTAAAGCTAGCAAGTTAGGAATCGTTAGAGAGAAGGTACTTGGGGCAATAAAAGGCAAGGACAGGGGGATGAAAAGATGAAGGAAAGGAAGCTGCCTCACTACACGTATTGTTTTGTTTGAGGTTTGAAGGTATGTGTTATAGTTGAGTTATTTTTTACTAGTTCATGTATATGTTTAATAGTTTTAGCCTAATAATCTTATTATGTTTTTCAGACATGAATTTTAGTGGTTTTTCCTGGAACTAATCAATAGTGGACAAAGCAATGTTGTCCTTAGGGGCCTTTCTTGGCGTAGTAAAGTCAAGTTTCATAGAGAGGATTTGGTGATATTTTTTTGGGGTTTACGATCATGATGTAAGTTATAACACATTATATTAACTTGTGTTATTATCCTCTTTATTTATCATATCTTGATTTTTTTTCACATAGTTCCAACACGAGCAACAAACCATTATTGTGGCGAGACTATGACGCTGTAACTCCATTTTAGATAGCTAGTAGACAATTTTTGAAGGTTTTAGGCACAATCGATGTTTTACAATAAAATTGTTTCAAAGAGGAGTGTGGATACAAGTCACCACAAGAGCCACTGCAACAAATTTACCACAAGAGCCTCCTATTGCACATCTTATGGTATTACTTTACATAAAGTTTTGGACGAGATAATGAAATTGAAAAGAAATCATAAAATCATGGGTTAATGGCATGTAATAGCAACATACTTTCCAATCTGTTCAAATATCATATACGAACTCAAAGAAATACCACAATATCCGTCCAACTTTTGCACCGTTAGTCCGTTAGGCATGTAATAGCAATGTACTTTCTCATTTGTTTCATTATCATACGTTTAGTTGCACCGTTAGTCCTTTTGACTAATGTGTCACACCCCAAAATACCGCTTTGCAAATGAATGGGATTCACGGGGATGACCGCCATAGCATCACAGATTACAATTATATTGAACGACCTAAAGTGTCGCTTTGAAAAATACATCGCTTGATATAATAAAACATTCGTAGTTTACAAAAGATAGGTCCCAAAAGATAGTCATCATTTGCGGAAATAAGTTTGTTACAATCCAAACGATGTTTTAAAGTGCATAAAATCCATGTGAGACGTCGTCACGGCGACTCTATGATAAGTCCTTATGCATGCCATGAAGTGTATGCCTTAGATACCGAAAATACATTGCTAAAAGTGTCAACACAAAGGTTGAGGAGTTCATAGAGTTTATGTAAATGTTTTATACGACTACCACAAGTATAGGCCATGTATGACAAATATGACACATAAAATGTTACAATTGCTATAAGCACATGACACCGGCTAGATCGATCATGATGTTCGCCCCAACAGAGTGTTTTGCCAAACAACTCAAATAATGATATTAAATGAAATGCATCCGTTTGACCAGTTGGAATCCACCAACCCGGATGGAGGAGTCACCTCAATAGATCTATTCACTCACCTCGCTACCCCGTAATTAACGGTTCATGATTTACGATATGGGGATATTCAATTGGCAATGAGGTAACTTAAGCAATGTAATGAATTTGATATACTTGGTATCGTAATAAAAATGATGTGCAATGTATTCTCCCCCGTATGTTTGAAATAAAGTATAAACTTGAAAGACGGGGCTATGAAAACTCACTTGATATAATGATATGATGGCAAAAGTGGATACACTGAAATGTGGCGCAATCTCTAACCGCGACCTATTATGAATGATATGATCTATTATAAGCCATGATGTAATGTTATGCATGCAACTCATATGATATCCATACCACTTGTGCATTTTAAAAATAAAGTTTATCGTCGAAAAATAAGTTTATAACGTCTTGACAAGTTATAAATTACTTTACAAGTACTTACGTTGAAATGATATCCTACGATAGTCATTTAGTGATTTATTATGAAATTATAGTTTTCCGTCGTAAAATAATACACTTTGACAATTCATGAAAATGACAAATTTTGAGTGCTCGTATATTATTCGTTATAGCTTCGCTTGACAAACGGTTAAACATTTTGGAAAATAGAATAGGTGAACTCACTTTTACTTGAAGACATCGTTTTCTCAAAATTATTCTATCGATATGAAAAATGGATCCAAACATGGTCACTAGCGATAAACACTTTGGTCTAGTAAAAATATATAAGTGTTATACTTGTATAAAATAGTTACGATATCCCTATTTAAAATGTGTATAACTTAGTCGTTATAAGTCCGTTTTCTACGTTTTATATATCCTTAGCTTCGTGTTAAAGTATACTAATATATTTTTGACAAATCAACTCATTTAGACAATGTTTAAAGCTCATTTTTTCCCTTAAAATAACTCTTAACAGCTTACCATTTTTCAGAAAATTAGTTTTCGTCGTTAAACTTGAAAATATCGTAACTTCTTCGTTATAAATCCGTTTTAACCCGTTCAAGCGACCACAGTTTCGTTTTAAAGTATATTTTCTGGAAATATAACCCAAAATATTTCATGATCTTCTGAAATTTCCAGATTTTGCAAAAACGATCAGACCACAATCTAAAGTTGTCGAAAATAATTTTTCTTGCGTAATACTTGTTTCAATCACTTCAAATCAACACCAAATCTATTCTAAACCTACCATACACCTTCTTAGGGTGTCATGGGTTCCTAAACATCATCAACAATGATATGTTTCAAGGGATTAATTATAGGATGAATAAAACTTATAATAAGTAATAAAAACACTTAAAAGTGGTATGAATCACATAATACTTGAATGATTAGTACTAGAATGATAAAAATAACTCAAGAATGATTATGAAGGATTAGTAAAGATCATGAAAATCTTACTAGTTATATGAAGAGGTTTAAGTAACTAGGTTTCCTAAATACTCCTAGGTTTTTATTGCAAAACCTTAAAGAGAAGTATACTAGTGTTAATATAAGCTCTTGATCTTGAAAATCTTTTGATTTCTTCCTTGTTTTTGGTCTTGGCCGGTTATGGTGATGAAAATGGAGAGGTTTTCTTTCTTGTTGCTAGTATGTGTTTGTAAGATAATAATATCTTGTATTATGAAAGTATTATGCAAATATCTATTCTAGACTTGTATATGTGTTATGTCTAGGCAATATATTTTATTTTTACATAGTGACTAAGGGGTGGCCGGCCATATGGTGAAAATGGGGAGGGTTTGGTATTTTTGATGTATTAATGTATTAAAAGGTTAAGTATAATGTGTAGTTTGTAAGTATAAATAGGTATTTAGTGTAGCGTTAGCTAGAAATCGATTTTAATGGGACAAAATAAAATATATCGAAGTCATAAAAATTATAAAAATACATTTCTTACAAGAATTGAGTGAATAAATAATTATCGAGTTGAATTTACGAAAACCGTCGTAAATATATATACATAACAATTTATATACAAAATAAATTTAAAATATCGGGTAAACTAATAAAATAATTTTTATAGCATTAAAATGAGTATAAAAATATATTTGAAACAATTGTTGGACGTGTCGGATCAATTATTCAAAATAAATGATCGTGCGATAGCGTTTATTTAATAAATAAATATACGTTAATGAAATATGCAAACCCATGCATGAACTAACATGAAAATGATATTACTTATGATATGTAGACTAATTCTAGTCTATATAAAATGTCCTCAATGATGTTCCATGAATACGCAGCTTAACCCTCAAGGTTATGAGTATTTGATACTCGTAAACCTAGTTTACGAAAATGATGAATAGTGAATAATGAATAGTGATTTTTTTCTCCGGGAATGAATAGTGTTTCATGAATAGTAAAAATTTGAAATAACCTCTCAAAGTCTCAAACCGACTTCCAAAATGATGAATAGTAAAATGATGAATAGTAACAGATGAATAGTAAATTCCTGAGATGAATAGTGAAATTTTCAAAGTTTGTAAAATGACCTGAAATTACTAGTTGTCACATTCGCCCACCCAAAAAGGAATTCAGTCCCTGAATTCAGTCCATGTTGGGTTCTACGGTGTTATCGGTGAAAAGGTGAGGATATTTGAGTCGCATCCGGTCTTCCCGCATTTTTTTGAATCGTACCATGCCTTTTCAAGGCGAGACTTTGAACATAACTCTGTTGCCAACTTGAAATTCTAATGGTTTGCGACTTATGGAACATATTTCCAATATTTTGCGTCGATATCGCCGTAGCTTTTCTATCTATGTGTTGTTGCTTGTAATCGATTCTTGATCTGTCTGATTTCTTTGTTGTTTCATGAATAAGTTATGGACTAGTGAGTTGGACTTTCCGATTTTGGCCCGTCAATAAGTGATTGACACCTCAACCATAGGGTGCCTCAAATGGTGCAGTAAGTATGTTCATGTGATAACTATTGTCGTAAGGGAACTTGTTCGATGAAGAATGATTTACCTAATCATTTCCAGAAATCACACATGCTTTGAGTATATCTTCTAATGTTTGAATTGTTCTCTCGCTTTGACCATTGAGCTAAGGATAAGAGGCGGTACTCATGTCCTAGTAGGTTCCATGGAAATCTTGAAATGATTGTCAGAAGTCTAAGGTGAATCAGCTACCTTATATTAGGTATAATTGAAATTTACCAATTCCAAAATGTCAAGTCTGTCGATAAGGACATTATTGAAAAGATAGATTATGGGTAACAGTTGTGATTCCTCTCGTTTCTAGTTCTAGCGAATGTCATGACTTGAGTCTTCCTTGCCTAAGGTGCTTAGTCTCCATTACTAAAATGTTTATTGTTTGATGGTGTCTCTCTTAATTTCTCTTATCGAAATATTTCCACACTCTATGTTGTCAAGTAGGGCTGAGCATCGGGTCGGAGCCCAACCCGGCCCGACCCAACCCGACTAAACCGACTCCCGACCTGTTTAAGTCGGTTTGGTATCGGGTACCAAACAAGCTACTCGGTTTCGGTTTCCATCACAAACGGGCCTAGCCCGAGTGAAAGTTGCATGCTGTAAAAAAGGACAAAGCAATAAAACTAATATTAAAACCTATCCTAATCCTAAACCTACATCACGCCTTACTTTCCTCGCCTCTTCTCCTTTTACTTTTCTCGCTCGTCTCCTTCTCCTTCATCAATCACTATCAACAAGCTCCCTTTCCGTGAATAACATCTTGCACCATCATCAATCACTATCAACCCTAAGTCAAAAGTCTGCGGAGTCCCTTTTCTCAAGGTCAAAGACGCATGATGAGTCATAGAGATCAAGGAGAGATGGTGTTTAGCCACAAATAGATGCTTCTCATCTCCCATGCTCAGAAAGTGTGTCTAAAGCTTTCACTATTATCTTCTTTTATTGTGGTCCAATTCCTAGTACATCCACACACTCGAAACATACCACTCACAATTATTTTTGTTTTTGTAAAGTTAGGTTTGTTTTAATTTGGTTCAGACCTGGGTTTGATACTCTTGTAATCGACTGCAAAGTAAAAAGCATTTGGGTTTTAATTTGGTTCAAACCTGGGGGGTTTTTAGTTATTCGGGTTTTGGCGGGCTATTCGGGTGTAGTCGGGCTTTTTAACCGAACCCGACCCGATACCGAGTAACTAAGAAAATCGATATCGAGTCCCGACCAAAACATAGTCGGTCGGTTATTCGGGCTTGTCGGGTCGGTCGGTTTGTCGGGCTTGTCGGCATCGGTCGGTTTTGCTCACCTCTATTGTCAAGTCACAAAACCCTAAATATTTAAGTGATATGGTGTGGTGGTTGATTTTTCAAGATTTGTTCCGATATTAAGTGCTTCTAAAATAGTTCATCACTGAGATTGTCATCATGCTAGTAAAAAAATAGATATCAGCTCATACTATGTCGAAGAATGTTCGTTCTGATTTCACTTGTAGATGGAGAGTCATTGATTGTCCGATATGTTCAGACCTGTTGCATCTCTTGATATGGAAGTGAGGTTATTTGGAATTTCTAGAGAACACAATGCCTTAGGGGAAGTTTATATCGATAACCTTAATTTAACTCAATTATCCTTTGAGGGAAACTTATTGTAGGGAAGTTCACATATCGTTGAGGCCATGTTTAATGAAATGTTCTGTAGTCTCAGTTAGGAGGCTTAATTTATTTCTACAGTGTTGCTTAGTGTATATTCGCTTTGTACTAAACCTTGTAACTCGGTCTAGCTGGTACTTTTGAAATGATAGAATTTGGCTTCTAGTCCAAAGATAGTGGTTCGGAATGTCTCGTGATGTCTTAAGATTTCCGTTGAATTTCAAATCATCTTACTACATACTTCTAGTCCTTGTTGGTAGTCCTGAAATGCTTTCATTGTTTTCTTGTATCGAGGAATTCTCCTCCTGGATGGTATAGAAAGTTTTTCCTAAAAAGGTCACTGGTAAAATTTTATCTTATCGGTTGAGTGAGTGATGAATGGCGTAGGTATCTATAGAGTGTTATAAAAAGAAATGTTTATGAACAATTTATCTAATTACAAAGCTTTGCTTTTGAATGAAGATTGTTTTAGGAAGTTTGAAAAGATGCTTGTTTCTTTCATGACATAATCCTTCCTGGATTATACATAGGTGATCAGGCTATGTATAATCGAGGAAAAATGATGTGATGCTTGGTTTTGCTTAAATGGTATTATGTTCCTCCGAAGTTTTAGATGGTATTCAACGTTTTGTTTTGTAAGATAATGGCTCAACCAATTTTTCACAGTAACATGAAAATCGTTTCGCGTAATGATAGTAAATAGTTGATAGAACGGTTGAAAATCAATTTATAGGGTGGTAACAAAACAGCTTGTTTTAGAACTTTGTGAAACAATTTTCCTAAGATGGTGGTAAAATAGCTTGAAATAAAATTATATGAAATAATTTCATAAAGTGGTAGCAAAATAACTTGAAATAAAATTTGTTGAATGGTTTGTAGGATACATGGGAGAACCTCGTAAAATGGTAATAGTCTCCTAATTGGTCAAGAATAAAGTTGCCCTAATCCCTAGTAAGATAGCGGTATATTGTTGTGAAATGATTGAAAATTGGGCAATTGGAATAGGGAATGAAATAATTGAAGGTTGTGATTATCATGGAGATAATAAAGGATAAAGACTACATTAGATAGAAAGGTACTTATTATCCATTCTCGTTGATGGTCTAATCATGTCTCAAGTGTAGGAGCGAGGGTCGCCTAGCAACCAGCTTTGAAACTCTCACCATCCTCAAACCTATAAAATGGTGTAGTGTCTATGGTCTTAGTGATAGATGGTAATGGTGTGTCAAATCATGCACGCTTCCCAAGCTGCAAGGCAGATGTATGAGTAGTGTCTATGAGATGTGATGGTACGGATGGTGCTCTAGATGATAATGATGATGATGGAAATCCTAGTGGTAAGTTAGGAGATGATGGTGAATGAAATACTACTCTTTTTCGGGTTGTCTCGCGACATTTCAGAGGTAAAACTGGAGTATGCACTATCGAACTACTAATAGTGGTATGAGTAGCTGATGGTAGTGGTAGTACATGAGTAACGGGTGATCTAAGAATGAGGGTAAGAGAATGTACTCTCTTCCTTGCAATAAGCATCCTAATAGGTATATTAGGACTAAGCCTATAAGTCCTACCAAATGGTATGATCTGTCCCGACAGAATGATAGGAACTGTCCTGATCTTACGGTGAATCAATGGTGATCATGATGGTGTAGGTGCAACCGCCCTCCTCAAAGGGTTCGATCTCCACATCGAATAATATGTGTGTAAGTCCGTGTAGAGTCAACTGATGTTAAAATTGTGATAGGGAATGACAAGGCATTCTCCATGTCAAAGTCTGATGTGAGTATGATGGGATGGGTATCTGAAGACATGAATGTGACAATCGATTTGAAATGAAAGTAAATAACTCACATAATGTGCGTATAAAACCACATGTATAATGAATATGCACTTATGATGAAATGATGAGATCTTATGATGATGTAGTTATAGTATAGGGTCAATGATACAACCTAGTTCTCTATAACTCTTGCTCGATGCCAATCACACACCCCAAAATACATGTTTTGCAGCGGAATGAGATTCCTGGGGATGACTGCCATAGCATCACAGTTACAGTTATATTGAACGACCTAAAGTGTCGTTTGAAAAATACATCGTTTGATATAATAAAACATTCAGAGTTTACAAAAGATAGGTCCCAAAAAGATAGTCATCATTTGCGGAAATAAGTTTGTTACAATCCAAACGATGTTTTAAAGTGCATAAAATCCATGTGAGACGCGTCGTCACAGCGACTCTATGATAAGTCCTTATGCATGCCATGAAGTGTATGCCTTAGATACCTGAAAATACATTGCTAAAAGTGTCAACACAAAGGTTGAGTGAGTTCATAGAGTTTATGTAAATGTTTTATACGACTACCACGTATAGCCATGTATGACAAATATGTCACATAAAATGTTACAATTGCTATAAGCACATGACACGGTTAGATCGATCATGATGTTCGCTCAAGCAGTGTTTTGCCAAACAACTCAAATAATGATATTAAATGAAATGCATCCGTTTGACCAGTTGGAATCCACCAACCCGGATGGAGGAGTCACCCTCAATAGATCTATTCACTCATCCTCGCTTACCCCGTAATTAACGGTTCATGATTTCTGATATGGGAACATTCAATTGGCAATGAGGTAACTTAAGCAATGTAATGAATTTGATATACTTGGTATCGTAATAAAAATGATGTGCAATTTATTCTCCCCCGTAGGTTTGAAATAAAGTATAAACTTGAAAGACGGGCTATGAAAACTCACTTGATACAATGATATGATGGCAAAGTGGATACATCGAAATGTGGCGCAATCTCTAACCACGACCTATTATGAATGATATGATCTATTATAAGCCATGATGTAATGTTATGCATGCAACTCATATGATATCCATACCACTTGTGCATTTTAAAATAAAGTTTATCTTCGAAAAATAAGTTTATAACGCCTTGACAAGTTATAAATTACTTTACAAGTACTACGTTGAAATGATATCCTCGATAGTCATTTAGTGATTTATTATGAAATTATAGTTTTCGTCAGTAAAATAATATACTTTGACAATTCATGAAATGACAAATTTTGAGTGCTCAGATATTATTCGTTATAGCTTCGCTTGACAAACGGTTAAACATTTTGGAAAATAGAATAGGTGAACTCACTTTTACTTGAAGACATCGTTTTCTCAAAACTATTCTATTGATATGAAAAATGGCTCCAAACATAGTCACTAGCGATGACCACTTTGGTCTAGTAGAAATATATAAGTGTTATACTTGTATAAAATAGTTACGATATCCCTATTTAAAATGTGTATAACTTAGTCGTTATAAGTCCGTTTTCTACGTTTTATATATCCTTAGCTTCGTGTTAAAGTATACTAATATATTTTTGACAAATCGACTCATTTAGACAATGTTTAAAACTCATTTTTGCCCTTAAAATAACTCTTAACAGCTTACCATTTTTAGAAAATTAGTTTTCGCCGTTAAATATGAAAATATCGTAACTTCTTCGTTATAAACCGTTTAACCCGCTCAAGCGACCACGGTTTCGCTTTAAAGTATATTTTCTGGAAATATAACCCAAAATACTTCATGGCCTGCTGAATTTTCCAGATTTTGCAAAACGATCAGACCACAATCTAAAGTTGTCAAAAATAATTTTTCTTATGTAATACTTGTTTAAATCACTTCAAATCAACACCAAATCTATTCTAAAAACGTATGAAACGTAAAAATCGTATAAACACGAGAAGAAAACGATAAACGAACAAAACATATGAAAATGTAAGGAAACGATAGAAGCGGGCAAAACATATGAAAACGATAAAAGCGTATAAAACGTAAAAACATATAAAACGGATGAAAACGTATTAAACGGACACAAACGATAAAATGGATAAAACGTAAGAAAACATATAAAACATATAGAAACATATAAAACGTATAAAACTTTAGAAAACGTATAAACGCTTGAAAACGAATAAAATGGACGAAGACGTTTAAAACGTAAGAAAACAGGTGAAACGATAAAATGATAAAATGTAAGAAAACGTACAAAAGGACTAACGTGCAAAGAGATGACTAATGGGCGTTAGTGAAAAGGACTAACGGTGCAAAAGATGACGAAAACGTATGATAATGAAACAAAATTTGCAAGTTGGATGGGTATTGTGCTATTTTTGGGTTCAGATATGATATTTGAACAAATGGAAAAGTACGTTGTTATTACATGCCATTAACCCTAAAATCATATGAGGTAATTTTACCTATATTCATACTTTGCTTAACCGCTTTATCGTATTTGATTGAATAAGTTTTCCGTTTATAATTTAGGCATTAGGTGATGTACTCACATTGGTGAAAGTGATTAAGTGATTGAATGGACGTGTGAAAGAGTTGGAGTCTAAACTTAATCGGAATGAAGAGGTTTCCATGGAGACAGATTATAGGGTTGATGTATGTTGTCAGATGGATTCAGAGGTTCGGAATGAAGGAGCTTTTGACGTTGGGAAGGATTCCGGTGTTATGTTAGATGCTTCTCAAGATATGTCGGGTTTTGATTTCTAGAGTTCTGGATGGTTAAATTTTGAGCAGACCCGGACAGACTCCCCTGTGGTCAAATACCTGTATTTAGCTCACTTGTCAGCTCACTTACCTCACAGGTGGATACAATAAGACTATAAATGTGTTTATTATTTTACATATATATTTGTCATGTATATTGTTGGTTTAATGGAAAAAATATTGATAGATGTGTGTTAAGATCGAACTCGAGACCACGAGATTGCACACTTTACGTATGAGAATTAAAGTTAATAACTAAATATAAAATGTTGTATTTATTTATTATTTACACGGAATATATAATGGACGTTAAGTTAATTAATTGTAATGGACTAACGATCGTTAAATGTTAAAGGAAGGACTAAATATGAAATTAGATGTCAAGTAGGTTCTAGAAACCTTATGGGTTTCCATAACCGATTGGATGGGGTTTCCATAAACCAATTCAACCCTAACTTGGACTCTAAGTTTCTTTGGGTATAAATACAAAACCAAGGGTGTTTGTAACTTATCTCTTGTACTCATTGGCTAAAACCAAAAATTGTTTGTGTGTGTTTTTTGCCATAACCGATCGTACAACCCCTATTGGTTGTCGATCACATTGTTTTTCCAAAACAAATTGTTTTGTGTTCTTTAAACTAGCATTTACTTTAATTCGTTAATAGTACGTGTGTACAAGAACGTGGTACAATCACACTATTGATTGTATCTTGGATTGAATTACAAAATGGTAAGGGGTAATTCTTATAATCCTATAAACCCTAATTAGGGTTCATCTCAATTGCTAGTTTGTGGATTTGATTCTTGTTCGGCTAGAATCAAGAAAGGTACGCATACTTTATGCTTTAGTTAATTAATTATTTATTATACGTTCTTTTACGCTTCAGCACGTGTACTTGATGTTTATTGTTTATATTTATGATTAGTCATGTTATATAATTCCAACAAAGGGCATCACGAGCTTGGTTAAATGAGCAATTAATTACTAAACACGTAAAAAAACGGATATTGTATTGTGTTTTGATATGATTAATTCTAGGGTTTGGTTATTATTATGTAAACCCTAATTTTATGGTTAGGGCTTTTGCCCTAATTGGTTTTAAATTTTTTTTATGTCGACCTAAAATTCTTTTTTTAGTCGATTTATATAAATTTTTTTTATGGTTTATAAAATTGTTTTGTTAATCGATATCTAAACCTAGAATTGTATATATGTTACATGAAATTATAAGTGAATAATTGTTATGTGACATGGAATTGTATGCGATCTTGTGACAACGTGAATAAATTGTTATGTTAAATCCATGGGGTTTGGCATGGATTATTGTCGATATATATATTTAATTGTTAAGATTGGTTATGCTAAAATTAATTGTTAAGTTTTATACACATGTTTATTATTTTGATAAATCTTGAATTGGGGAATACCTCAATAATATTAATGAATCAATTATGTGCAATTTGGTATATTATTAATTATGGGTTTACGCAATCGATTCGTCGATGTATGTGGCTCACTTTCAATTGAGAGATTGAAAGCCCTAATTAATATATACATTAATTAACCTAGACATTGATTATTAATAGGGTTTTATCGAATAAGTTGCATGTGGCTACTTGTTTACACGTATTAATTGTTAGTTATGTGCGCATTGTTTTTAGTGGTTTATTTTTTATTTGTTTACTTATTTGTTTATTATGTGTGACAGTTTTAAGCAAAGGGTGTGAGCTCGCTCCCTCGATCAAGTCCTAACTAGAAATCTCTTAAGAAAAGACGAGAAATCATACAGACTAAACAATGGTGAAATTTGATTTGTTTTGAAGAGTGAAATTTTCAATAGTTTAATTGATTGATAATTTTGGTACAAATGGTCTGAACGGCTCACCCAATTTTGACGGACTGTGTGGGGAGTTTAAGGAGGGGAGCGCATTAAATTGTGACCCTAAAGAAGGAGGTTATTGCTTGTGACCCGAATTCTCCGCTTGCTTTATGAGTCAAATTGGAGCTACCAAGTAAGCCATAAATGTACAAAATCATCTTAAGGAGAATTAGTTTTAATTCCATGCGCCACTTCGGTGGTAATTACCAAACACTAAGTGTTTACACTTATGCAAAAGTACGGTATAATGGACGATAATTAAAGTTAAATTCCTTGATTGGCGAAACCAATACCTCAATCAAAACTTTGATAATTTGATCTTTATGAATTGGTAATAAAAAGTTTTTTATTATAATTATGCTACAAGATGAATGCATGACATCTTTGTACATATTTGATTTGACCACATAAAATCAAAACTAGTACCCTTTATAAATTAAGTTATGTGCCATCTAATTAAAAGGAACACTTGAAGTTGCAATTTACGTCATGTCAGAACTTGGCGAGATTGTGATGGAGAGGTAAATCTTTATGTAAAGTCAGACCTTACATGAACATATTTGCAGTTCTTTAAGTTAGACACTTAAGTTGAGTAGGAAGTGAGACCTGGACTCAAGGCATAAGATGGGATGAAACATGTTTAAATTTGCAATAGCGTTGGAAAATGTAAATCCCATAATGATCTAGGAATTGGAAAATGTTTGCCAATTATTGTTTGACAGATTACCTTATTATGTGCTCCCGTTACTAGCAGATCAACTGATGTAATGGAACTATGATAATTTGGATCCTAGTTTTCGAGAAAATTCTATGGTTATATGAATATTACCTTGGGTATTTTATTTTCTTAAAAAGTTTAATTATCGAAAATACTAAAATTGAATTTTGCAAATTCTTTAAATGTATTAATGCAACATTAAACCATAAACAAAGGTTATTCTGTATTGGTAAATTGATCTACACCGTAAGGGTTTTGGTAGAGTCAACTTTACTAAAAGAATAAACCTAGTCCTCTTTTCATAAGAAAGAGTGAGATTCAATCCTATTCCTTTTCATGAATGAAGAAAGGTATGATAGAACAATTAGAATTGTCTAAATTCTAAATACATAACTCGTAAGCAAATTTTAATAGTTAAGAAAATTGCATATTTTCTGAGTTATTAAATTAGAAGCTAGACTAATTACTGTATAATTGGTAAAAGACAAACTAGCATATTTTATCTAGTTGTTTTGTTTTGACCATTTAAAAGTATTACTTACAATTGTTGGAATAGTAGAACTATTAAGAAAGAAATTGCATGCCCAATTTTTCAAGTTAATTGCATTGATGGATAATTTATCATCTACATAGTAGAATACACTCTTTTAGTACATAAGTAACTGTTATGTATGGACTTTCTCAAAGGTGTAGGGAAGTAAATAGAGCACTATTTTTTACTGGTTAATGAAACACTTACAATGTTGTCAAATCGAGTGGGAGTATTGTGTTCTTATTACTGAATAAGGAATTAATGTAATGATCTCTAATTCAGTGGGAGTTACAAGCTTTGTCATCTTGGTAGTAACCCAAATTATCTCTAGAATGTCTTAAGATAATTACTTTCCAGTTGTAGACACTTATGTTTTCAAGGATAGTCATGTACGTTTCTTATTAGACAATAAAGTGGTTCTACATCTACTAGTTATGCTAATATCAATGATACAATCATATTAGTCACATAAAAAAACCTATGTCGTGTTGTTTATCTGCTACATGATGTTGTTCCATGCACAAGTGGGAGAAATCTATATTGTGTGCAAGGTACAACATATAGGTATATGATTTAACGATTCTCTTGACGGCAAGGTAACGTACTAACGCTCTAATATGACTTGTACATATCTAATTCAAGAAACACTTGGTGTTGCAATTTACGCCATGTCGAACTTGGCAGATTGAAACAACAAAGTAAATCTCCATGTGAAGTCGACCTTGCATGGACATATTTGCGCTTTCTAAATTAGACAAGTATTTAGAACATGTTTCAAAATGATATATAAGACTACTTCAAATTAAATATTTATGTATTATTAGAATGACATAAAATAAATGAAGTAATCTAATCCTACTTCAATTTGTTTATTTATGTATTTTGGAATGACATAAATGAAAAATAATGTAGTCCTACATTATTGTGAAGTAAATAAATTAACTTGAAATTACAATTGAAACCAAGAGTTGTGCTCATAATTACTTTAGTTAAACATGTTTATGATTCATTGTAAATACATAAACATAAAGTCTTTTAAGACTTATAATAAAGTAAGACGTTAACTTGTTATGGTTTTTAATTAAGACATATACAAGAAGTCATTGAGTTGATTAATGATTTATAACGTATAATGGGATTATAACAGTTTATGTTTTCTTGATGACACATGAATATGAAGTGACTTAGTTAAAAAGTACTTGTGTTATAAAGCATGCAATTGGCTTGGAAAGTCTATTATACCATTAAGTTGACTTAGTTGGTAAATAGGTAAGCCAAAAGGAATATGTTTATCTTATATATTGTTAGATTGTCTTACAATATTAATTCTAATGAATACCATGTTCAGTTAGGAGAATCAAACTCTATTTGATTTGTTTGATTCAAGATAACCATAACTTCTTTCTTAAAAAGTAACAAGGTTAGAAAATTGAGTATGGATTGAATATACTCAATATGACTCCAACCTAGAAGATTGATAAAACACCATTTTATTATGGAATGTGATGAATCACATTAAGTATTAAAATTGAAGATTATGAATTTGTTAAACTACTTATGAATAGGTTATTAACAAACTAAAGTCAGGAATTATCAATGTGTATTTTTAATGTCCCAAAAAGAGAACAATGTAGTTTTGCTCTAATTTCTAAGTATATATAGATAGTCTATATATTACAAAAGGCAAGTGGGATTTTTTGTCTTGAAAGATAAAATTACAAGATACATAATCTTCTAAAACACACTAGTAAATATCATGATGAGGTTAGACATGTAAATGATAGACCTCATGATGATGGAATTTTCATTCATAGATATGCAAGGATATCTCGGATATTTGACTTATATGTCGAGAAATATGAGTTCTGTGATTCTAGTAAACCGATAATCATTATGATGGATTACCAAATATTGAATTGGGTAAATTACTTATATTATGAATGTTAAAGATGCTGTCCATAAAGATAATCAATTTTGGAAATTTGGTTTATCTTAATAGTTAAACTAGAGAATGGAAATGAGTTTCTTCAAAGAGATGAAAAACCCTAGTGGTTTGAATTTCTATGTAGAAATCATATGGAGAATATTGTACACATATTTAATGCATGTTTTATGACAAAATTATTAATCATACTTAAGCAATCAATTATGATTGAATATTCTTTTCTAGACATATTAAATATATAAAGATGATAATGGTCATACTTGTTTTCATTAATATGAAATATGACAATGGAATATCAAAACTCTTTCTTGAGAAATTACTTGAGCGAGGACGGTAAGTAATCGAAAGTTTTTTGAATTCATATAATCTTTGGTAGTGTACGAAGTGCAATAATTCATGAATGGATAAATGCATGCATCTATGAAATTATTCTTATGTTTAATTATTAAATCCTAATTTTGATTTATAATTGAAATAAGATAAATTTTAAGTATTCCTGAAAGCTAGTGTGAGTATTATGTTAAGGTTTTAAATCTTATATGTTGTATAACATATAGGAAGTAACATTCCTTGTAAGCTAAATGTTAAGTCTTAGATTGGAATAAAACTTCACTTGTAAGATTTAAGAATTAAAACATATAACCTTGAAATATATGTTTATTATTAATTAACATGTGCAATAAAATAAATGATTCTAATAAAACATGATATATCATTTGGGAAATGGATAAATATCTTTTGACAAGATAGAACATGAATGAATTCTAAGTTTGACATGTAGATTCATCATGTACATCATGTTGTGTATATAAAATTGTTGTATCATTCTTGAACAAGAAGTGATTTGACAACATTGATATCTAACTAAAAGTTATTAGATAACTTGTGTAATGAATATTCTAAAAGAATTACATCCTCACTGAATTGCTCCTAGATTCTATGGATGAACAATATGTCAATTGTTGTGCAAATTGTCATCAGCTACAAACTTGAAAGTTTGGAAGATATCAAACATTACACAATAAGATATTAAGGTTTACGGAGTTTTAATGAACATATTGTTGTTTGTATACAATGATGCTGGTTTAATTGAGATGACACTCAATACTAGTCATGGTAGGATTTCATCCTTGTTAATGGCCATGTGAACTAGTTGTGCTACTAAAAGCGCAGTTGCATTATACATTAAAAGAATAAGAATACTTTAAACTTTAAAATGTTTGAAAGTTTAAATTTTCATAAATTGGTGATAGAGGATGTCACACACTTTATGAATTATTATGTGGATTGGTGAATGCAGTAAATCCGTGATACTTAATAGAGTTTGCTCGTTTCTCTGTTAATAACTTAGATTTATCCGAGGTTGTTAAACCTTAACAAGCTATTTAAGTTAGTTTGGTTAGAGTACATCGATCCAACAAGTGGTATCGAGCTTGTGTGGAAACTCGACTAAGAAACCCTAAAACCTACAACAAAACCAAAGATGTCGATTGATTCTGCTCCACCACCTTCCATCACCTCAATGAGGATTCCCGTAATCAAGAAGGCGAATATGACTTATGGTGTATGAAGATGAGGCAAAGACATTGCCATTACGCACCATGCTCTATGGAATGTAATTGTCAATGGCAATGAAGTAGTTCCGCATCCTATAGATGTTCCTGGACAACCTAAAGCACCCAAACCAGCTTACCAAAGAAGAACCTTAAGGAATCAAGAGAAGGCTCTAAATATTCTCTTGTTTGCCATTCCGGATGGTCATCTTCTCAAGTTTCATGATGCTAAAGATGCTAAGCCTCCGGCCTGCTCAAGACCGATTAGGGAATGAAGCTTCTAAGAAGATGCATGTAAATCAAACAACAGTTTGAAACTTTCATCGAGGTGAAAGAGAGAGTCTTGATGCTGCATATGATAGATTTCAAAATCTCCTTAATATGTTGGAGTTATACAAGGCAGAAGTATCGGTTGAAGATGCAAATCTCAAGTTTTAAGGAGTTTTTAAGGAGTTTGCCATCCACTGACACAGAATGTCTCATCCTTTCTTCTGAGTTTGAGCCTGTTGATGATAACTTGATAGTACTTAGAGTACCAAGAACCAATGATGTGTATAGTCTGGACATGAAGAGTCTTAACTCTTATGGAAGAGCCACCTGTTTAGTGGCAAAAGCAACAACTGAAGAAGCACATCAGTGGCATAGAATATTGGGCCATGTAAATTTCAAGAATATCAACAAACTGGTCAAAAGCAATTTAGTTAGAGGTCTACCTTCAAAGACTTACAAGAATGAACACTCTGCTTGGCGTGAAGAAGGGTAACAACACAAAGCTTCATGCAAGAAGTTTGAGAGAGGACAAGTAGAGAACCTTTGAGTTATTACATATGGATCTGTTTGGTCCGTCTCCGTGGCAAGTTTAAACAAGAAAAAATCATGTAGTTGTTACGATGATTGCAGAGATTCAGGTTGGGTATTTTTCCCGGATTTAATGATGATACTTTTGATGCTATTCAGACATTAATAATAGCATCGAAAACCAATTGAGACTCAAGGTCGAGGTATTAGATGTGACAATGGAACCGAATTCAAGAACAAGCTTATGGATGAATTTTGTGCTAACAAAGGAATCAAGAGGGAGTTCAAGATTGCAAGAACACCACGCAGTAATGGTGTTGCAGAGAGGAAGAATAGACTTTGATTGAAGCAGCTAGAACTATGCTTGCGATTCACAACTACCTATTCAATTTCGGGCCGAGGCTATAAGCATCGCTTGCTATGTACTCAACAGAGTATCACCAAAACCACGATGAAGACACCTTATGAGTTGTCTTGATGGGTAACAAACCCAACATTCGCTTTATGAAGCCTTTTGGATGCCCTCTACTATTTTAAACATAATTGATAATTTGGGAAAATTTGATGGCAAGTCAAGAAGGATATCTATTGGGTTATTGTACCAACAGAAGTGGATTTAGAGTGTACAATAGAGCCACTAAGAAGATTCAAGATTGTCTTCATGTTGAGTTTTAGAAGATCAAGACAATCGGAAGGGTAAAGGTCCCGATTGGATGTTTGATCTTGAGGTTTTAACTCCTTCTATGAACTATGTACCATTAGAGAAGAAAATCAACCCAGCATATGATATAGAAGACTCACAAGATGTTGTTCATAGAGTTCATATTAGACCTGATGTCACCTCGATGCTACAAAGCAAAGTATCAAGTTCCAAAGCAGCAATCGATGCCCCAGCACAGAAAGTAACTGATATACCAAAACTTCAATATCAAGATCAAGATATTCAAGAGACACTTAATCAAATGCTCTTACAAGATGTAATGGCACATTCTTATTCGATGAACAAAGAAGAGCTTATGAAGCAAAAGAAAAAGACTAATATCAAGAAAATATCTTACAAGATTTTGGACAAGATTTTCGATCAAAGTACCTTGCACCGATGACAAGATTTTAGATGATTTGGATGATCCTACCATGCCTAGATTAGAGGAAACTAATGACAGATGAAGGTATTTTCTCGATTCCAATGAAGATGCCGATTTAACTAACTTGGATGATGCGCCCGGAGTTCCACAATCTCCAATCTTAAGGATTCATAAGAATCATCCTCTCGATCAAATCATTGGTCCTTCTATTTCGAGTGATGACAAGACACAAAGCTAAGAGTTTTACTAAACCTCATAATGCTTTACTTAGCTTTGTCTACAAACGAATAGGTCAATCATAGGACCATCAAACATATCTGCTTACTTGCTTTATTTCTCAAGAGGAACCCAAGAATATTGCTCAAGCATTGACAAAAGAAAGTCAATGGAAGCTATGCAAGAAGAATCATACAATTCAAACTTCAAGAAGTTCGGTATTATGTGATCTTCCGATGGGAAGAAAGTTATTGGAACCGATGGGTTTTCGAGTCAAGAGATGAAAGAGGCAATGTCATCAAGAACAAGGCAAGGTTAGTAGCTCAAGCCTGCATACAGAAGAAGGAGTAGATTATGATGAAGTATTTGCTCTCAGCAAGAATTGAAGCTATAAGAATATTTCTTGCTTTTGCTTCATATATGGGATTTTAGGTTTACCGATGGATGTCAAGAGTGCCTTTTATATGGTACTATTACAAAGGAAGTGTATGTCAAACAACCTCTTGGTTTTGAAGATCCTAAACATCCTAACAAAGACTTTATGGTGGTTAAGGCTCTTTATGGTCTTCATCGTGCACCTAGAGCTTGGTATGAGAGGCTCCACATTATTATTACAACATGGTTAAGGAGGGAGCTATTGACAAGACTTTGTTTATCAAAAGAGAAAAGAAGGATATCATGTTAGTTCAAGTATATGTTGATGATATCGCCTTGAGCTACCAAACAATCTATGGTTAATGAGTTTGAGCAATTGATGCGTAAAGAATTTCAAATGAGTTCAATGGGTGAGTTAAATTTTTTTGGGACTTCAAGTTACAACAAAGGAAGGCATTTTCATAAGTCAAGACAAGTATGTATCGACATACCAAGAAGTTTAATTTTGATGATATGAAGTCCACTACACCTATTAAATCAATTAACTCATTGGGCAAGGATGAAGATGGACACCCGCTTGAAGTCAAGTTATATAGATCAATGATTGGTCGTTTTATGTATCTCATCGCATCTAGGCCCGATATCATGTTTGCGCTTATTTATGTGCAAGATATCAAGTCTCACCAAAGATTTCTCATATGAATGCGTTGAAGAGAATTTTTCGTTATTTGAAACAACAACCTAAGTTAGGTTGTGGTATCCTGTGGACTCACCTTTTCACTTAGAGGCTTTTTCGCATGATGATTGTGCGGTGATAATTATGACGTAAGATCAACCATGTGGATGCCAATATTCGCGTAAGATTAGTTTCATGGCTGTAAAAGCAAACAATTGTAGCAACATCATCTACTAAAGCCGAATATGTAGTCACGCAAGTTGTTGTGGACAAGTTCTCGTGGATGCGTAATCAACTTTGGATTATGGGTTCAACTTCAAGAATACTCCTATCAATATTGATAATGAGTACTATCTCGTATTGTGAAGAATCCAAATCTATCATTCCAAGACCAAGCACATTCAGATTAGGCATCACTTTATCGAGATTGCTATGAGCACAAGCTCATTAATGTGGTCAAGGTTCACACGGATGATAATGTAGTGACTTACTCACCAAAGGCTTTGATGTTTCAAGATTTAATCACTTAGTGGTCGTGATTGGCATGATTAACCCATCGAGCTACATTTAAGGGGGAGGACTATTAGTATTAGTATAGTCCCGTATTGTTTGAGGGAGGATATTTATGTATACTTAGCTTCTACGGAGGATTTTAGAAAAGTACATTTTTATGAAAGTACCGCTGGGAAAGTACTACACACGTGGAAAGTAATCGTTTTGTCTTATTGAAGTAATCGTTTCAACGATAATATTGAGGGTAATTCTACTAACGGTAACTTTGTTATTATGGGTCGTGATTTTTCAAATCTCACCTATAAATAACTACTCTCTGATTTTCCTCTCATCTTGATATTATCATATCTTTTCCATAATTCTTCGTCATCTCTTTATTATTCGATTCTATCTTTAATTGTGCTTACATACTCAATCATGGCGAATCGCTCATGCTTCAAAGCACAATATGGTGGCAAATTTAGATAAGACCAAGATAATGAGGTTTTTCATGCTATTATTGATTATCTCACCGGGTCACCAATTAGTTATGCTCTTTTTAGTGGAGCGGATATCATTGAACCATGGATTCAAGAATTTTGGCTACCGCAGGGATAATATGGAGAATGATGAATTTTATATTAGGCTACAGTTGTTGGAAGAACTGAAGATTATCAAGCTTCTATTCGAGAAGACTTATTGTTTAATGATGAAGAAGGGCTATTCGCTTTGCTAAGGAGTTGATTTGGGAAACTTTTGGGCATCTTGGTTACGAAGGGTCTTTAATGTAACAAACTTTCGAGAAACAACTATTTTGTCCTCAATGGGAGTTTTTAGTACATGTGTTGCTACATTGTATTAGTGCTAAAAGTACTTCATGGAGCAATTTGGATCAAATATAGCATCCGCTATGGTGGGATTGGCTACGATCGTATTTTCAATTTTCAAGGTCGATTCTAGATGGCATGCTTTCTCACATCAATCATGGATCAAAATGGTTAATGTATCCGTGTTTATTCAAGTTTTTCGAACAAACAACTTGTCGATGTACCAAAGCCTACAGATTTACTCCGTTATTGTACAACAAGCAAAAATTTTTACCTTTATGGTGAGAAGTGATCTATTCAGAGGTCCAGATACTCCTTTAACTACTTCCATGATGGAAGTTGTTCAAGTCGTTAGAGCCGATGTCGAGGATGATGAAGAGTGAAAGTATCATGCTGCAAGCACCGCATCCGCATCGGGTTCTCAACGCGTTTGCATCTTCTCAAAGTGTCAGACCGCAGGGGTATCGCAACTCAAGGTACCGCTTCCCAAGTATTGAAGTTCAAGAATCACTTGCAGTGTTTACCTTCTCCATCTCAACAACAACTGCTTCGATTCTCAACCGGAGGAACCTTCACCGTTCAAGGAGATGCTTCTAATTCTATTTCACCAAGAGTTAACGTTGGATAATTATGTTTTGACACGGAGTTGGACAAGTTGAAGAAGACCATCATGGCTCAAGCAAAACAGACAAGAGGTTGATGCTCAAGTATAAAAGATTGAAGAATTTTGTTACACCTTTATCAAACGTTATCGCTATGGGTTAAGGAACAACACAAGCGCCAAGGCAATTTAAGAAGAAAACAAAGGCAAAAGGTTTCTAAACCATCTTCTGTCCAATTGGGGAGGAATTTAGAAGAAAAGAATTTGAAAGAAGATGTTGGTAAGGATAAAGAACCTCAAGGTACTGAAGAACATGTTGTCATTCAAAGTACTGAAGAAGAAAGGTCTGATGATCAAGGTACTGAACAACAAAGTACTGCTTTCACTGGTACTCACAGACAAGAGATGGTTACACCAAGGGTTTTAGATTTTGAAGATGAAGCTGGTCCTTCAACTATTCCACATGAAGAACAAGCTGGTCCCTCAACAACTGCTATACCAAAAGAAGCTACACTCAAACCCATTCCTTCTCGTAAGTGATGATGAGTTCATTGCTACAATTTAGAAGATTTATCACAACCAAGAGGTGGTGTTACTATTCGAGAAGTGCAAGAAGAAGAACAACAAAGAACTTCTCAACTCGCAATTGATCCTAAGGATAAAGGAAAAGGTGTTTTGTAGAAGTTAAGAAGAAGAAACCAACTTTAGCACAGCTTAAGAGCTGCTCAAGATGCTTTGAATGAACAAGCACTAGAAAGATTCAAGAGGAAATAAATGCTAAAGATAGAGAAGATAAGGAAGTCAAGAAGCTCGTAATAGAGAAGCGACTAAGAAGTTGCATGAGGAATTGAATGTCAAGCTAGTGAACATTTAGAGTCACTGCTTCTCGTTTATTTATGCCTAGAAAACCAAATCTTGCTAAAGAAAGGAATGCAATGATGGCTTATTTGAAAAGTCGAGGATATAAAGGATTGCGGTCAAGCATGTTGATATGAAAAGATTATATGATGCCGAGATGTGCTTATAAGAAGGATGTTGCAAGTATCAAAGATTATAAAGATGAAGCTACTTGGATCAAGCAAAAGAAAGAAAAGTTTGAAAAGAAAAGGAAAACAAGTTGATGATAAACAGTTTTCAAAGAAAGAAAAGTTGAGTTAAGATATGAAACTAAGGATGAATTAAGAAATTATCTTTAATAGTAGATTTTGAATATTCCGAAGAAGACGATATGAAGATGAAAGTATCTCGATTACTACTTTTGAAGTTGTGGATTCTAAAGAAGGAAGCTATCGATGTTTCATAGAAGATGGAAGTTTCGAGTGTTCAATAGATTATGGGATTTATTGCATATCATAGATAGAGTGGATCTATTCTATTTATATCATGTGGTGAAAGAGTATTTTGAACATCATCCTTTAGAAGGAATTGGTTTAGTTTTACCGAGATCTCACAACCGCATGGAAAACCGATGAACGAGTAGTGATGAAATTTGGAAAATCAAGAGAGTTGGAAATTGTTTCTTCGGAGATTTTTGAAGAACTGGAGTTCATGTTCTAGAGTTGGAAAATGGTACAATGATTCATATGTTTGCCGATAGAAGATATCCTCTTAGCTGATCTTATGAGGAGGATGCTAGAGCATGGAATGGAGGTTGAAGAGGACAATGAAATTGCTTGTATGGTCATCAATTTGTTTATCAATCGGACTACTATTGCGTAAGATAATGAATAAGCGGTATGAGACTTAATTAAATAAATTATTTTTGATAAATCAAGATTTTATTCAAAGCATCATTGATCAAATAGTACTTTAATCAAAGCATCGCTTGCTTTTTAACCGCTATGATTTTGAAGAAAACTATTGTTAAGTAACAAATAATTTTTAAACAAAGGTTGAATAAATGGTTTTGAGATGATAACATCAATAGGTTATTAATCCACCATGGTTACAAAAGGATTGACTAATCCATGAGCAAACGGCTCGTAAAGATACATCAAACTGCTTAGTTGACAACTTGCTAATAAGTTGGATGGTAATCAACTCACCATATCGAATGTGAAGAGTTGGCTAGCCCACAAGAAAATGGCTTGTGGTAAAGGCCGTGGAAAACCATTATATGGTAATTAGTTCACCATGATGAAAGAACTAACTAGTCCGTAAGTGGTACAACTTTTGGTAAAGACAAATCAAATCTGTTGATAGCCGATGATTTGCTAAAATCATATGGTTATCGGGGTACCATGGTCTTACACACCAAAACATTTGGCTACTCAGAGTTAATGGATTTGGTAAAGAGATCTAAACCATTAAATTTTTAATGATTCACCTCTCACAGAGTTAACACACCGAAGTGATGAGAATAGTTTGCAACTTAAACCAATTAATGTACAAATTGTCATATGTTGCCGTGTTGATGAAAAGATGGAGCTTTTGGATGATGTCAGAAAAGAATATTTCTAAAGATACTTTGACTATGTACGAATCTACAAAGATACAATCCAAAGATAAAGACACAACTGCTCTTAAAGATGAAGTCGATAAAGATAATTATAAAGGAACTTGAAGTCAAACAAGTAGAATTCAAGTTGGGAGGATTGTTGGATATGAAAGTGTCAAGATTGACAGAGTGTTACGTAAAGATAAAGTATCGTAAACTATAAAGCATCTGAAAAGTCAAAGAGTCAAAGTACTACTTAATGATAAAGTCAAAGCATCGCGACACGAGGTCAAAGTAATGCAAGATCAAAGAACTGTTTATTCTTATAGAAAGTCTTGTAATTCTAGAATATTCTATGTTAGATTACTTGACGACAAGGATACATATTGTAAACCGACTAGGGTATCCTTGAGCCTATAAAGGACCCCTAGATTGGCATAATACGACGTGATTTTATTAGAGTTTTAGAGAAGTTCGATATTATTAGAGTTGTTAAAGATCCGCATAATAAGCAAAGTTAGAGTTATTAATAAAATCGCTCATTGTTAAAGTTATTCTTCTTAGCTTTGTTAAGTAAATTCCGCATACTTTATAGAGTTTGCTCGAGTTTCTCTGTTAATAACTTAGGATTTATCCGAGGTTGTTAAACCTTAACAAGCTATTTAAGTCACATACAAGGACTTCACTAATTGAATTCTTGAAATAAGTATTCTCAAAATCACGATAGATTAAGTTGGTTGATTTATGTCTTGTCAACAAGTATGATCACATTACTTGAGGCACAATTCATCAACTGGAATTTTCATGCATTCATCTATTTGGTATTTGGATAAGGGATGTTAAGCAGTTGTTATAATAAATCAAGTACTTGGTATGTTTGATTTTATAATATATTGTATCCTATATTTGCATGTTTAATCCGTGAATAAATTTATTTATTCTAAATCGTCGTTGTCAATTAATGATATGGGAGTATCATTAAACTAAGACAAATCGAGAGATATGGTAGAATATACTTGAAAGTATATTGATGAGAATGCATACCAATTTCGGATGATATTCAATGAATTGAATATAGGACTTATCCCAACCGCATGATTTTACTTTATGGATATTGTTATTAAGTAAATTGTGAATAGTTATCCTCGGACTTGAGATACCGGATAAGTGTCATGAATGTAGTGCACTTCAGGAACATCTTAACGCTATCGAATCGGTAGTCATAAGGGTTGTTTCTGAAGTGTTGCAAAGTTCATGGGTTATTCTTGTAGCCAAGATAGAATTTGTTCCTTCAAATTTATTTTGGAGTTTAATCTTCTTGGGCCCTCGTAGGGTTGACAAGATGTTAGCGTGGCACGCCCAAGATCTCCCCGAATATGTTCGAGAAGATTTGGTAATCTTGCTCAATCACTTATAACGAGAAACAAAATGGTTGAATAAAGAATGACTTAATTCCATATCTTTATCTAACATGGTATTAGAAACAAAAGGATAATAATAATGAGAAATCATTAAAAGGTTTTCCAGGAGCCTTACTCGAGTTGTACTAGAGGCATCAAAGTGTTGCTAGACGCTAACCGATGTGATCACTCTATTAAGATATGTCCAAGTGGGAGCTGTTGGTTTAATGGAAAAAATATTGATAGATGTGTGTTAGGATCGAACTCGAGACCACGGGATTGCACACTTTACGTATGAGAATTAAACTTAATAACTAAATATAAAATGTTGTATTTATTTATTATTTACACGGAATATATAATGCACGTTAAGTTAATTAATTGTAATGGACTAACGATTGTTAAATGTTAAAGGAAGGACTAAATATGAAATTAGATGTCAAGTAGGTTCTAGAAACCTTATGGGTTTCCATAACCGATTGGATGGGGTTTCCATAAACCAATTCAATCCTAACTTGGACTCTAAGTTTCTTTGGGTATAAATACAAAACCAAAGGTGTTTGTAATTTATCTCTTGTACTCATTGGCTAAAACCTAAAATTGTTTGTGTGTGTTTTTTGCCATAACCGATCGTACAACCCCTATTGGTTGTCGATCACATTGTTTTTCCAAAACAAATTGTTTTGTGTTCTTTAAACTAGCATTTACTTTAATTCGTTAATAGTACGTGTGTACAAGAACATGGTACAATCACACTATTGATTGTATCTTGGATTGAATTACAAAACGGTAAGGGGTAATTCTTATAATCCTATAAACCCTAATTAGGGTTCATCTCAATTGCTAGTTTGTGGATTTGATTCTTGTTCGGATAGAATCAAGAAAGGTACGCATACTTTATGCTTTAGTTAATTAATTATTTATTATATGTTCTTTTACGCTTCCGCATGTGTACTTGATGTTTATTGTTTATATTTATGATTAGTCATGTTATATAATTCCAACATATATTAGTTTTGGTTACTTTTGAGAGACAACGCATCTTATCATGCTCATTTTTTTACAATATACATGGTTAGCGCTACACACCCACCACTCTACATGGTCATCACCAGACCAACCACTCTACCTGATCCATATCAGACACCACCCGTACAAAATTTTGTGTTTTACTCGGTTGCATCTCTTGTTGATATGGTAAGTCTATATATCTTTTGTAAGATTTATCTTTGCTGACAGTCTACGTGCTTTTCTTGAATTCGTAATATACATATTTTTTTCTTTTCATTATAGGTTAAGGTAGATGTACAAGACAAAAAAAAGACATGATTAGGAAGAAGGAACCAAAGCTTTTAACTCCTTATACACAAAATCCCCTACTACTAATCCCAGTGGTAAATCCCCCAAACTAAAAACTGATTACCGAACTAGTGCCTATAGCCCCATTCCTCTCTCTTTTTTTCATGTGTTACCCACTCATTTAGTAGGATTAACTCAGCAAAGACCTTTCGTTACTACTTGATTTAGAGATTTCTATTTCTCAAACAAGAGTGACTTTGGTGCTTTCCCGTATCTTAAGAATTTCAAGGTTCGTAAAGGTTTTTGGGATAACATATTATGTTTGAATTACCAGAATGGTAATGGTTATCTCGACGATTTGGTATGTCTATTTTCCTAAATGGTTTCATATTGTTGTTTGTTAATTATTTACATATTCTTTCTCATTTTTCATAGCATAAAGAGGCATACGTAAATTATTGCCACACCAAGTTTGGAAATGAAACTAAATGAGCAAGATACAACACTTTTCGCTCTTGCTTAGAAATGATGATAAAGCTTTGAAATGTGTGGATAGGTCGTGTTATCTTAACCATTGGAATACTTGCGAAGATATAGGTATTTTACTTTACCGCAATATTTTTATTGTTCATGATGAGGTGCAAAATTGTACTGATTTTAAAGGTTATTTAACCCATTATTTAATGCACTTCACCTTCTATTATTGCTTAAAATCCTTTGTATTGTGTTTCTAGGTATTCGACTTTATGTTTGCTGGAAATGTCCAAGTTTGGGCTCATTGGACGAAGATTGGAAGAAAAAGACAAAAGTTTCAAAGCGTGATCGGCATGTCTGACGTCATCACTAGAAGTGCCAAGAAAGTGAAGTTTTGAAATTTTTGGTGACCGGTCAGTGTGTATAGATGGGTACGGTGACGACTTCACGGCCTATAAGCTGACGCTGTCAAGTGGAGTTGGTGGAAAAACCATAAGTCGATGACACCGAAGTGACGGCGTAACAACCAAAGGTTATAGCTATCACACCTATTTTTATTTATATATTCTTGCCTTGTTTGCTTAATTCATGGTGGAACTTTTGGGAGACAAACCCTAACGATTTTAGGGAGATTTTAGTCCTCTTTCCTTATGAACCCAAGTGTATCTATAAAGATAAGCTATTACATTAATCATTCAATTATGTTTATCATTACTTGTTTGATTATGTTTGTTTCTTATTCTTCGTATGCTATGCTAGGCTGAATCTTCTTGTGTTTATATGGGATTGCATGGAATCTTTTATTGTTTAGTTGTAAATAATGTTTTCTTGTTGGCGATTGTGCTTATCTATTGTTTGCGGATTGATTAGATCTTCACTAGTAATAACGTGCGATAATCGTTTATAGTCAGAATAAGAACCACATTACTTAGGAATTATCTTAGGTTATTGGCATAGTTGATTCGCCCAGGGTTCGTTGTAGATTTGTGTGCCAACACGGAGAGGTAGTGTTAGTTGCGAGACATTAACTGACTGGATAAATACATTAACTGGTTGGATATAATACTTGTATAATAGTTAGTTATAGGAGTTGCTTCAAGGCACTGTGCTAGTTGTTATAGGGTGTTAAAGTCGGACCAGTATACAACACTATTATTGGCATATCATCCATAACCACCAATCAAGGTGTGGCAAATTCTGTAGAGACCACTAGGCGACATTAGAGTGTAAATACGCTTTCCCGTTATATAAGTTCTCACAAAATTTGCTTTTCTTGTTATTTATTTTTATTAACTTTAGGTTAATATTAGTTTAAAATCAAATCTCCAAACCCCCCGATATTTACTTGGTTTTAATTAAATCTTAAAAATACCAAAACTAATGTTCTCCGTATTTTAGATCATTTCGTCATACTTTACGAGGCTACCCCACTATTCCCTAAAGAACGATCAACCCTCGGACTTACCTTTACTATACTACGACGGTTAGATACGCTGCCTAAGGGTTGTAAAACTTTGGTATTTGCATCCTTGATCATTTCGGTTCAGATTATATAACATCTTTCGCTTTTACATACTTGTTGGAATCACTCCTAAACCATATTTCAAGTGTTTGTAATTAACATGTAATAGGTTGCTTAATTAGGCTTTTATGTTAGTATTAATGGCAAGGCTTATGTAGAAAGCCCATAAGTCTTGACCCAAGCCCAATAAGGAACGGAAGGGAACTTGTGTGTTTCCCTAGTTCCTTCCCTATAAATAATGTTGTAAACTCCCATTTGGGAGTTGGTTGTTCACTTTTACACATTTCCTACGCCTAAAGGTTCTTAGTCATTCGTGTGTTTGTGTATTGTGTGTTCATCCGATCACTTCTCTCGTCTATTTCTAATCATTGATACTTGTGTTACAATATGGTGACCTAACAGTGGTATCATTCGCCATCTAGTCGGATATATATTTTTGATACGCATAAAAGCTTTACTTTTTACAATCAAAAACTCAAGATTCTTGTGGTTTAAGGTTTATTTAGTGATAAAGTTTAAGTTTTTAGCATCAAGTTGCAAACTTTACGTGTGTAGATAAGTTTTAAAGCTTGGTTTTGTTCGTGTAGTCTAGTCTACGCTTAAGGGTGATTTTAGTTTTGGATCATCAAGTTTCAAACTTTCTTGTTATTTTGGTGATATTGAAGCTTTTTCATCGTTAAAATCAGGTTTCTAAACATTTTTGCGCTTGAAAATCAGTTTTGGTCTAGTTTGGTACTTCCTACGCATAGTAAAACCCTAGTTTTACTCGTAAGCATTCAAAGTCTACGCGTAAGCTCTTCATCGTTTGATCTTCAGTGCTATTGGTATACTCAACGTTTTCTTGCTTGGATAAGCCTAAAAACACTTCGACTTTGGATATCTTTTACACTGGTATAAGTGTAAAGGATTTTTGGGCAAAACCCTAGTTTTACGCATAAGCTAGATCTTACGGGTAGAATTATTTACGCCTAAGCCTGTCTTACGCATAAGGATTATACTACTAAGCCTTTGGTTTACTCCTAAGCTAAGTTTTCCTCAAGTCTACGCGTAAGCTATTCCTACGCGTAAGCTCTATTGTTACGCGTAAGTTGGTTTTCTACGCATAAGGTACTTTCTACGCATAAGCTGATTTTCTACGCATAAGGTTACTTCATCAACAAAGTTTCATTCGACTACAAAGATCCATCATCAATACAAGTTTCAAGATGTCTCAACCACTATACTCTGGCTACTTTCCTCATATGTATCCTCAACAACAACAGCAACAACTCTATCAACAATATCCTCCACCATCACCACAACAAATGCAACAATTTCCTCAAGGAGTAATTCCACCACAAATGATTCAACCACCCCTAGCCTACAAGTACAACCTTACACAAACTTTCAAAATCAGCATCCATCCAAGTATGCTATGAAAGAACCATCTTGGTTTGCAAAGATGTGTGAAGCTTTAAGTAGCCAACAATCCATTCATGAAGCTGGATCACTTGATAGACCTCCAATGCTCACTCCTGGAAACTACAATCAATGGGTGATAAGGTTCTGTAGGTTCTTTGATCTAAAGAAGCCACATGGAAAGTTCTTGAAGAAGGTCATCCTTGAAGGTCCATTTCAGATGCCTACTATCACTGTACCCGGAGATCCGAATGCTAATCCACCATGAGATGATCTCACCAACGTTGTCGGTCTTAATGAACTTACTACTGATCAACTTCTACACTTGGAAGCCGATGAAATTGCAATGCAATATATCCTTTTGGGATTACCCAATCCAATACTTCGTAGTGTTGATGCTCAGAAGACTGCTAAAGCAATGTGGGAGCACATTCATCTTTTAATGGAAGGCACAGAACTCAATCAAGAAGACATGGAATCCAAAATCTACCTAACATATGAACACTTCATGATTGAACCTGGGGAGACATTAGAGTCATATCATCATCGATTCTCAGACATCATCAATGACTTGGAAAAACATAACATCATTATGCCAAGAATTGCAGTCAACACTAAGTTCCTTAGTAGTCTTGGTCCTGATTGGGAAAAGTATGTTATTGTCATCCGTGAAGCGAAGAATCTTCATCATGCTACATACGGATTGTTGTACGACTATTTGAAACCCCACCAAAAGGAAGTTGACAGAGAAAGGATTATCCGTGGAGCCCCTTCTTCGCCTTCACTCCCGGATAATCAAACTCTAGCATTGTGGGCTCAAGCTTGTTATCCTCAATTCCCAACCTTACAAACTGTCTTCACAAACCCTCCACAATCAACCGTTCAGATTACACCATATGATCCCTCACAACAACAATCACAAGAAACTCAATTGGTTCCATACAACAACAACAATGATCATGCACTCTACAGTGAATCAAATGAGGATGCAGATGCCTTTGATGCAATGAATGAAGGATTTATCATGCTTGCAAAAGCCTTCGGACGATTTGCTAACAAATCTAACAACCGTATTTGCACTTCGTCAAATACAAGGAATCAAGCTGTTGTTAACAATGGAAGGGTTGAGGTTCAGAATCGTGGAAATGGTCGTCAGATGAGTGGTGGGCAAGGGTTTAATGTTAATGGAAGGAATAACATGAGTGCTCCATAACGGGTTCAAGTGGTTAATCAGGGAATTGCTCAGACTGGGGTTAATGGTCTCAGATGTTATAACTGTAATGAAAAGGGTCATCTGGCTAATGCATGCCCAAAGCCGAGAACAAGAGGCAGCGCTTATCACAAAGAGACTTTACTCTTGGCTCTTAAGGATGAAGCTGGTGGAACTCTTACCAACAAGGAACAGAGCTTCATGGCAAATGCAGATTCTGATGATGACATGGAGGACTTGCAGGCTAATGCAGCAGTGATGTTAATGGCAAATATGCAAGAACTCCACATGAGTGACACAGGCCCAGTGTATGACACTGACGACTTGTCCCAGGTACCGGATCCGATCATTCTTATACATGATCTGATATCTCCGCCAACATCTGTATCCGACGAGGCTCAGAGTTTTCAACATGAATCTTCTACATCTCATTCTGATGACAATCAAATAGATCCCGTAGTTATATTTGACAATCAAGATGACCTTATGGTTAATATTGATAATCAAGTTGACTCCGTGGTTATATTTGAGGATCTAAATAATGATCATGTTGAGAATCATATTGAACAAAATGAACCTTCGTCTAATCCAGATCTTGTGCTCATGACCAAATTATTTCAGACCACCAAATCTAATAATGATAAGTGCAATGACATCAATAAGCAATTGAAAGATAAAATTGCACTGTTGACTAAGGATAATGAATGCTTAAAATTCTAACTCAACATTTTTCAAACTAAAGAGACACATGAAAAAGGTTTTGAAGTCGCATTTGCTAAATCTTACCAAAATGAAAAATCTTTGGAAAAATAGATATGTGATCTAGTTGCATCCAAGAATGCTTTGTTGTCTCACATAGAACAACTGAAATATGATCATAAACAACAACTTAACGCTCTCACTTCGGAAACTCAAAAAGCCAAGTTTGAGTTGTTAACTTGTCAAAAAAAGTTTTGTGAATACAAAAAGCATTCAACGAAACGAATAGATAACTATCTTGAGGAAATTCTCGACTTACAAAACAAAATCAAAGAGTTTCGAAATGCTGTTTATAAATATGGTGAGTCAATTACAACTATTCAAAAGTTTACTTTTAAACCAAATCTAAATGGATATGGACCGAATCTGGCTGATTACAAACCAAAGTTTTCACATAGAGCATTCACACCAAATCCTCAAGTTTACAGTGCAGAATACAGAATTGATGATTCCATTATGAGTGTTGTTGAATATAATCACATGGAAGAATTTGATGCAGATGACGAGAGTCGGTCAAAAATAGAAAATGTTGTTTATAACAAACCATTTAACTATTCAAAAGCCGTTACTTTCGTCACACAACAGGATAATTCTAACACACCTTGGGTTATCACACCAACTTCTGAGCCTTCTAATGTTGGTCCCGGACCCAATGTTGCACAAATTAATGGTCCTTTACCTTCACTCAGTAAAGTAAAAACATTATCCGAACATTGTCAAATTCTTAAACATTTTGAAACATTCATTTCAGACATCAAACTTTTGGAACGTGAAATTGAATTCCATTCTGAAATAAAAGTTGAACATTTTCAATCGCCTCTTGCGAGAGAACAAAGAGATATTTTTCAGAAAAGACTTTTACCTCATATACGAAATTTGAAAATGTGTGCAATATATTGGGAAAGGGATTTTCACAAGGAGCTTGGACTTATGAAAACAGTTTTGAGAAAAGCGAAACATCGATTTCAAATACCAAACGTAAAAGAAAATGTTAAGAAAAGATGTTGATCGACTCTTGGAAGATGTTATCCATGCCGATACCATGAATGTTGTGTTATTACATTCATTGCATATGCATTTGATTATATTATCACGATTACATTGATTCATTGAAAATGCCGAGAATACCGATAATGTGTCACAAATCAAGTCTTTAAAAGTTAAAATGAGCGATTGTTAAATGAGCTTTCAATGCAAAACGTCGTCTTCAATGGTGTCAAAAAGATTGTCAAACTCGAGAACTCGCTTTTCAAAACAAAATCAATCACTTGCGTTTAAAATCTTTTGATCTAAAAATAGAACAACTGGATGATAAAAACGTGTCTTTACAATGTCAAATTTCTAAATATGAACAAGAAATTGCCAAAGTCAAAACTGAATATGGTGTCATATTTGATTTGCTCAAAAAGACTCGTCATGAAGCATCACAAGAACTTGATCACTATCTTGCACACACTAAAGAAGTCGTAAACGTAAATGGAAACATTCGCTCTCAAAATCAAGATTTGTTACACACTATCCATGATTTAAAAGCGAGTTGGTAAAATTAAGCAAGATAGGAATAGTAACACAAACATAATCGCACCAGAATTCTTAGGCGCTAATGACACATCACAAGAAACTAATGTGCTTCCTCTCTCGAAGCAGAATAGTTGCCTCTTTTCCCAACGCTGTACTTTCACGACTTAAGAGCAAATCAAGGAAGAATAGGAAGTTGCGGCGTGAAAAGAACAATAAAGACCTCAAGTAGAAGAACACCTTAGGACTTTGAATAAGACTCAAGTTGCACCCACTTTAGATGTTGCGTTAGACAAATGTAATAGAAGAAGTGATGTAACGAATGCTAAACCGTTAAGTAATTTGAATGTTATGCTTGAAGCATCTTGTGTTGATTGTCATAAAAGCATGTTTTCTGGGTGTCATGATAAATGTGTTGCTAATGCTATCTTATCTCGTAAGCGGAACAATAGAAAACAGAATACCTCTAGGCCCACTAATGCTTCTAAGTCAGTGCTAGGTAAACCGCCTTATAATGCTCATGCTTTAATCATTGATGCACCCATAGCACCTCCTTTACCTCCTAGGAAGAACTTATCATCTAGTGCATTTACTAAGACCAAATCTAAGACTAGTTGGAGATGGCAGAAATGGTTACATAATATACTTGGCTTTAAATGGATACCTAAAATCATATACATGTGTGTTTCAACTATAATTGCATCGAACCCTCTAACTCTTGGGTTCCACATCTACTTCTATTCCATCCGTGTCGCCTGCATGTAATGCGGTGATCGAGATCATCCTCTAGATTGTTGATAGTGGATGTTCCCGACACATGACAGCAATCTCAAATGTTATCAAACTTTGTTTCAAAGTTCATTGGCACTGTCAGGTTCAGGAATGATCACTTCGCAGCTATCATGGGCTACGGAGATTACATCAATGGGAACATCGAAATTAGCAGGGTTTATTATGTGGAAGGTCTCGGTCACAATCTCTTCTCAGTTGGTCAATTTTGTGATGGAGATCTGGAAGTTGCTTTTCGGGAGAAAACTTGTTTCATTCGTGATCTACAAGGAAACGATCTTATGTCTACTTTCAATCAAGTCTTTACACAATCTCAATGCAAGACATGATTGCTTCATCTCCTATATGTCTACTTTCAAAGGCAACATCTACAAATTCTTGGCTATAGCACCGTCGTCTTTCACACTTAAACTTTCAAACCATAACCAATCTTGCACGTTACAAACTTGTTGAAGGTCTCCCAAGATTTCGGTATTCTAAAGATCACCTATGCTCAGCTTGTGAACAAGGGAAAAGCACTCATGCTCACTTTCCTTCAAAAGTGGAACACAGCTCACAGCATGTGCTTCATCTTCTTCACATGGATTTGTGTGGACCGATGCGTGTACAAACGATTAATGGCAAACGCTTCATTTTGGTAATTGTCGATGACTACTCAAGATGGACTTGGGTTTATTTTCTTCGAACTAAAGATCAAGCTCCACAGATGATCATCACCTTTCTCATGAAAATTCAAGTTCGGCTCCGAACACGGTCGACAAATCGAGCAGACAAAGGAACTGAATTTGTGAATCAAACTCTTCGTGCATATTATGAGAAAGTGGGAATTGAGCATCAAACATCCATTGCACGGACACCAGAACAAAACGGCGTGGTTGAAAGACGAAACCGTACATTAGTGGAAGCTGCAAGAACAATGTTAATTAATGCTAAACTTCCAGATTACTTGTGGGCTGAAGCTGTGTCAACTGCATGCTATACTCAAAACCGTTCAATGATTACCAAACGCAACAACAAAACACCTTACAAGCTTATCCACAACCACAAACCGAATCTCAAACACTTTCATGTCTTTGGATCCCTTTGCTATCCAAATAATGATCGTGTTAGGAATTAGAAAATTCCATGTTAAAGTGTCGGTCACCCCAATTATGATCTAGCATATGTTAGCTCGTAGACGTGTAGTTATTTACGTTATTTAGTAGTTTATTAGTTAGTCTGTAGCGTAGAATAGTTTAGTGCAACACCGTGGAGGAAGGACGGGTCTTTACCCACTGTATGCCTGATCCACAGTCCGATAGGAGGACGTAGTATTTGTAACTATAAATACCCCTTCCATCCATGGAAGGGGTGTGGTTTCTTTGAAATCTAACCTCTCAATTGTTAAAGCAACTCTCTTTCAAGAACCTCCTCTCTACTCTCTTCATCTCTCTAATGGCTTTCTTATTTAATCGTTGTCCTAGACCACCCGAATCATCAAACAACATAATATTCAAGATCTTACAATTGGTACCAGATCCAAGGTTGTGTTGTGTTTTTTGATTGATTCGTTTGGTTTTACATGCTTTTGCTATGCGGTTCGTGTGTATGTTGATGTGGTTTGATGCGAATGGTTTGTGGTTTTTTGATATTTTGTTATAGTCACGTTAATTTGGTCTTAAGAATTGATAAAACTGTTTTTATGTGTTGAATCTGGTTTTATGTGTTGATAAAAATGTTTCTTATGAGTGAAACTATTTGATGCAGTTACATTGTTCTTAAATGCGAGTTGTCTGCATTTCTGTCCAGGATAAAACTGTTTTTTTTGAGTTGGATATGCTGGTTTTGTTACAATGTTTTTGAATGCGAGTTGGGGTTACTTTCATAGATGCGAGTTGTCATAATCTGTTTTCTATGTTGAGAGTTGTCCAAATCCAGTCCAGATTCAATGTATTATCATTTATGCGAGTTGTGTTTCTGGTCTTGATTCAGTGCATCCAGGATGCAAGTTGTGATGAAATGTACATATTATGCGAGTTGCTAAAACGTCTTTGTGTGCAAGCGAGTTGTTGAACTCGTCTTTAAAGCGACTTGTCAAACCCTTAAAATGCGACTTGGACTATGCGAGTTGTGTTGAATAATGCGAGTTGACTTATGATGTTTAAGAAAGATGCGAGTTGGGTATAGCGAGTTGGGTAAGATGTGTGACAACTCGTAATTTCAGGACATTTCATATAGACTAGATTTAGTCTACACATCATTAGTAACATCATTTCCTATCAATTTATGCATGGGTTTTGCATTTTACATTAAACGTTTATTTTCTTATTAAATAAACGCTATCGCGTAATCATTTATTTTGAACATTTGGTCCGACACTTCCAAAAATTATCCTAATATATTTTTATACTCATTTTAAGATTATAAAAATTGTATTATTAGTTTACCCGGTGTCTTAAATTTATTTTGTACATAAATCGTTATGTATATATATTTACGACGGTTTTCGTAAATACTACACAATAATTATTATTTCACTCAATTTTTGTAAGAAATGTATTTTTATAATTTTTATGACTTTGATACAATCTATTTTATTTTGTCCCGTTAAAATTTATTTTTAGCTAACGCTACCTTAAATACTTAATTATACATACAAATTATATATTTTACTCACATTATTAAACAATAGTCATCTAAAAATTTACCATCTTTTTTGTTTTTCCTCCTCTTGTCGACAAAAAGATGACACACCAAGATTCATTAAAAAAAAATCTTCACCTAGGCAAACACATATACCCTTGTAGCTTGATATTTATATTATACTTAATATATTACTTAGATAACACATACATACATATTATATTAAGGTGTAAAAATCAAAATTCTCTCCTCATTTCATTTGAAGGCCGGCCAAGACAAGAACAAGATCAAGAAACCATATTTTTTTTAGATTCAAGTATTTTACTAGTTCTATTAGTGATCTAGATAGGGTTTTGAAATAAAAACCTCAAGATTATTAAGCATACTTTGCTCAAAAATTCATAATCATTCAAGTAAGCATTTTATGATCTTTTACAACTCTTTCATATTTATCATTATGTTATTTCATCATTTTTGCAAGAAAACATGCATGTTACATATGAATTTATACCACTTTTAATGTTTATATTACATATTATTAGTTATAATTATCCTATAATTAATCCTTTGAAACATATCACTTTTGGCGATGTCTAGGAACCAATGACACCCTAAGAAGGTGTATGGTAGGATTAGAATAGCTTCGGAGTTGTTTTGAATTGGTTGGAATAGGTTTGGCGCGAGAAAAACTCATTTCGACAAGTTTACTTACGGGTCTGTCCATATTTTTGAAATCTGGAATTTTCGACAGTAGATAAAATTTTTTGGCCTAGATATTTAGAAAATATACTTTAAAACGAAAACGTGGTCGCTTGAACGGGTTAAAACGGAGCTATAACGAAAAAGATATGAATTTTTCAAGTTTGGCGACGAAAACTATAAAAATCCAGAAAATTCAGCATGTTACTTTAACTTTTTACGAGTCAAAAATGAGTCTTAAGCGTTATAAATTGTGTCGACTTATCAAAAATATATTAGTATACTTTGATACGAAGCTAAGGGTATATAAAACGTAGAAAACGGACTTGTAACGATTAAATTACACGTGTTTACATGAAGTTGCCGTAACTATATTATATAAGAAAAACTAATATATTTCTATTAGACACATACTACGGCAACGAGGGACTTTAACAATGACGGAGTACTTTTTATAAAATGATGTCTTCTAGTAAAAGTAAGTTCACCAAACACAGTTTCCAAAATGTCCAACCGTTCGTCAAGCGGAGTTGTAATGAATAAAATACGACCACTTAAACTTTGCCGAAAACCATCCTTAAACAATATTTTTGGACGCAAGTACCATACTTAACCTATATTTTCTCCATGATCGAGACCTCTAGGATGAAAACTTAAATGCTAAAACTTTGATATAATGATACAAACTTCCCAAAACCGTTGAGTTTGTTTCCTAACACTCGACGTGCACCAGTTTACGACTAGCTTTTCGAGGCCGTTTATTCACTTTCATGGAATTGTCAAATGACATTATTTTACGACGAAAAGTTATAATTTTAATAAATCATTAAATGACTATCGTAGGATATCATTTCAACGTAAATACTTGTAAAGTATTTTATAATATGACAAGATGTCATAAACATATATTTTGACGATAAACATTATTTTCAAATGTACAAGTGGTATGGATTTCATATGAGTTTGCATGCACGACATTGTATCATGATTTACATTAAAACATATCATTCATAATAGGTCACGGTCGAGGTTGCACCTCATTTATGTATTGCCATTATATCATCATTAACATTGCACCGTGTGAGTTCCATAGCCCCATTTTCAATTGTTTTGTACTATTTTGGGGAGATACATGTAACTATTTTTCACAAGTACTTTAGATTTTTAAGGATAACTTCTATCATGATCACCATTCTTTCAAAACCGAATGTTGTACTATATCAATTGTTCTTGTTTGCGTGGTATAGTTCTACGTCGAATAAAGTGCTATGTCAGTTGACTACTGATACATTGAGTCATGTACTATTGATTATGTGCTATAGTTCTACGTCGAATAAAGTGCTATGTCAGTTGACTACTGATACATTGGGTCATGTACTATTGTTTATGTGCTATAGTTCTACGTCGAATAAAGTGCTATGTCAGTTGACTACTGATACATTGAATCATGTACTATTGATTATGTGCTATAGTTCTACGTCGAATAAAGTGCTATGTCGGTTGACTCATCGATACATTGAGTCATGTACTATTGATCATGTGCTATGGTTCTACGTCTAGTTAAGTACTATTGTGAATTCATTTGACATCATGTGCTTGAACATAAACTATACACATTTTGGCGGTGGGTTGTGAACACACAGTTGCAAGTTTTGTATGGGCGGAACTTGGGCCGAGTGGATTTACAATGCCTTTCTTGCATAAACGATTTTGAAAGGCTTTACATTTCAACACAAACTCTATGAACTCACTCAACCTTTGTGTTGACACTTTTTAGCATGTTTTATCTTAGGTATATAAGGCATACACTTCATGGCATGCATGTGGACATATCATAGAGTCGCAGTGACGACGCCACACATGGATTTATACATTTTAAAACATCGTTTGACTTGTACCAAACTTATTTTCCGTACATATTAACTTTCATTTGGGACCTATATTTGTAACTCAATGTTTTTAATATATCAAACGATGTTCTTTTCAAACGACACTTTAGGTCGCTCAATATAACTATGATTGTGGTGCTATGACGGTCATCCCCAGAATTCCATTCACGCAAAAAAGTAATTTGAGGGTGTGATGATTGGCATCGAGCTTCGGTTATAGAGAACTAGGTTGTATCATTGACCCTAGACTATAACTACATCATCATAGCATCTCATCATATCATTATAAGTGCATACTCATTGTGCATGCGGGTTTATGACTTAACACCAAATATCATATGAGTCGATTAGTCCAAGCATTGTATAGTTACTCCTAAATTATACATTGCCTGATCACCTATGTCTAATTCAGGAAGAATCATGCAATGAAGGGAGTAGTAGTCTTATATGTGTAAGCAATTCTATGACTGAGCCAAATTTTCAAAAGACCCGTTACTCAAACCGATTTAGCCTAATCTCATGACAGTTCTTGTTTGATGAGTTGTGAGATTAAGTAAAATCGGTTACCTAAAAATATTTTGAGGTTTTGCTCGAGAATGGGAAGGCTTGCCTCATCAAACCCTAAACCGGAGAGACCAACACGAATCAATTCGTGGACCGAATTCCTTTTTGGATGGGCGAATGTGACAACTCGTAATTTGGGACATTTCATATAGACTAGATTTAGTCTACATAATTAGTAACATCATTTCATATCAATTTATGCATGGGTTTTGCATTTTACATTAAACATTTATTTTCTTATTAAATAAACGCTATCGCGTAATCATTTATTTTGAACATTTGGTCCGACACTTTCAAAAATTATCCTAATATATTTTATACTCATTTTAAGATTATAAAATTGTATTATTAGTTTACCTTGTCTTAAATTTATTTTGTACATAAATCGTTATGTATATATATTTACGACGGTTTTCGTAAATACTACACAATAATTATTATTTCACTCAATTTTTGTAAGAAATGTATTTTTATAATTTTTATGACTTTGATACAATCTATTTTATTTTGTCCCGTTAAAATTTATTTTTAGCTAACGCTACCTTAAATACTTAATTATACATACAAATTATATATTTTACTCACATTATTAAACAATAGTCATCTAAAATTTACCATCTTTTTGTTTTCCTCCTCTTGTCGACAAAAGATGACACACCAAGATTCATTAAAAAAATCTTCACCTAGGCAAACACATATACCCTTGTAGCTTGATATTTATATTATACTTAATATATTACTTAGATAACACATACATACATATTATATTAAGGTTTAAAATCAAAATTCTCCTCATTTCATTTGAAGGCCGCCAAGACAAGAACAAGATCAAGAAACCATATTTTTTAGATTCAAGTATTTTACTAGTTCTATTAGTGATCTAGATAGGGTTTTGAAATAAAAACCTCAAGATTATTAAGCATACTTTGCTCAAAAATTCATAATCATTCAAGTAAGCATTTCATGATCTTTTACAACTCTTTCATATTTATCATCATGTTATTTCATCATTTTTGCAAGAAAACATGCATGTTACATATGAATTTATACCACTTTTAATGTTTTTATTACATATTATTAGTTATAATTATCCTATAATTAATCCTTTGAAACATATCACTTTTGGCGATGTCTAGGAACCCATGACACCCTAAGAAGGTGTATGGTAGGATTAGAATAGCTTCGAGTTGTTTTGAATTGGTTGGAATAGGTTTGGCGAGAAAACTCATTTCGACAAGTTTACTTAAGGTCTCATCCAAATTTTTGAAATCTGGAATTTTCGACGAGAGATAAAAATTTTGGCCTAGATATTTAGAAAATATACTTTAAAACGCAACGTGGTCGCTTGAACGGGTTAAAGCGGAGCTATAACGAAAAGATATGAATTTTTCAAGTTTGGCGGCGAAAACTATAAAATCCGAAAATTCAGCATGTTACTTTAACTTTTACGAGTCAAAAATGAGTCTTAAGCGTTATAAATTGTGTCGACTTATCAAAAATATATTAGTATACTTTGATACGAAGCTAAGGGTATATAAAACGTAGAAAACGGACTTGTAACGATTACATTACACGTGTTTACATGAAGTTGCCGTAACTATATTATATAAGAAAAACTAATATATTTCTATTAGACACATACTACGGCAACGAGGGACTTTAACAATGACGGAGTACTTTTTATAAAATGATGTCTTCTAGTAAAAGTAAGTTCGCCAAACATAGTTTCCAAAATGTCCAACCGTTCGTCAAGCGGAGTTGTAATGAATAAAATACGGCCACTTAAACTTTGCCGAAAACCATCCTTAAACAATATTTTTGGACGCAAGTACCATACTTAACCTATATTTTCTCCATGATCGAGACCTCTAGGATGAAAACTTAAATGCTAAAACTTTGATATAATGATACAAACTTCCCAAAACCGTTGAGTTTGTTTCCTAACACTCGACGTGCACCAGTTTACGACTAGCTTTTCGAGGCCGTTTATTCACTTTCATGGAATTGTCAAATGACATTATTTTACGACGAAAAGTTATAATTTTAATAAATCATTAAATGACTATCGTAGGATATCATTTCAACGTAAATACTTGTAAAGTATTTTATAATATGACGAGATGTCATAAACATATATTTTGACGATAAACATTATTTTCAAATGTACAAGTGGTATGGATTTCATATGAGTTTGCATGCACGTCATTGTATCATGATTTACATTAAAACATATCATTCATAATAGGTCACGGTCAGAGGTTGCGCCTCATTTATGTATTGCCATTATATCATCATTAACATTGCACCAGGTGAGTTCCATAGCCCCATTTTCAATTGTTTTGTACTATTTTGGGGGAGATACATGCTTAACTATTTTTCACAAGTACTTTAGATTTTTAAGGATAACTTCTATCATGATCACCATTCTTTCAAAACCGAATGTTGTACTATATCAATTGTTCTTGTTTGCGTGGTATAGTTCTACGTCGAATAAAGTGCTATGTCAGTTGACTACTGATACATTGAGTCATGTACTATTGATTATGTGCTATAGTTCTACGTCGAATAAAGTGCTATGTCATTGACTACTGATACATTGGGTCATGTACTATTGATTATGTGCTATAGTTCTACGTCGAATAAAGTGCTATGTCAGTTGACTACTGATACATTGAATCATGTACTATTGATTATGTGCTATAGTTCTACGTCGAATAAAGTGCTATGTCAGTTGACTACTGATACATTGAGTCATGTACTATTGATCATGTGCTATGGTTCTACGTCGAGTTAAGTACTATTGTGAATTCATTTGACATCATGTGCTTGAACATAAACTATACACATTTTGGCAGTGGGTTGTGAACACACAGGTTGCAAGTTTTGTATGGGCGGAACTTGGAACTGAGTGGATTTACAATGCCTTTGCTGCATAAACGATTTTGAAAGGCTTTACATTTCAACACAAACTCTATGAACTCACTCAACCTTTGTGTTGACACTTTTTAGCATGTTTTATCTTAGGTATATAAGGCATACACTTCATGGCATGCATGTGGACATATCATAGAGTCGTGGTGACGACGCGTCACACATGGATTTATACATTTTTAAAACATCGTTTGACTTGTACCAAACTTATTTTCCGTACATAGTAACTTTCATTTGGGACCTATCTTTGTAACTCTGAATGTTTTTAATATATCAAACGATGTTCTTTTCAAACGACACTTTAGGTCGTTCAATATAACTATGATTGTGGTGCTATGACGGTCATCCCCGAAATTCCATTCACGCAAAAGCAGTAATTTGAGGGTGTGACAGATTGGCATCGAGCTTGGTTATAGAGAACTAGGTTGTATCATTGACCCTAGACTATAACTACATCATCATAGCATCTCATCATATCATTATAAGTGCATACTCATTGTGCATGCGGGTTTATGACTTAACACCAAATATCATATGAGTCGATTAGTCCAAGCATTGTATAGTTACTCCTAAATTATACATAGCCTGATCACCTATGTCTAATTCAGGAAGAATCATGCAATGAAGGGAGTAGTAGTCTATAATGTGTAAGCAATTCTATGACCGAGCCAAATTTTCAAAAGACCCGTTACTCAAACCGATTTAGCCTAATCTCATGACAGTTCTTGTTTGATGAGTTGTGAGATTAAGTAAAAATCGGTTACCTAAAAGTATTTTGAGGGTTTTGCTCGAGAATGGGAAGGCTTGCCTCATCAAACCCTAAACCGGAGAGACCAACACGAATCGAATTCGTGGACCTGAATTCCTTTTTAGATGGGCGAATGTGACAACTCGTAATTTCAGGACATTTCATATAGACTAGATTTAGTCTACACATCATTAGTAACATCATTTCATATCAATTTATGCATGGGTTTTGCATTTTACATTAAACATTTATTTTCTTATTAAATAAACGCTATCGCGTAATCATTTATTTTGAACATTTGGTCCGACACTTTCAAAATTATCCTAATATATTTTTATACTCATTTTAAGATTATAAAATTGTATTATTAGTTTACCTTGTCTTAAATTTATTTTGTACATAAATCGTTATGTATATATATTTACTGACGGTTTTCAGAAATACTACACAATAATTATTATTTCACTCAATTTTTGTAAGAAATGTATTTTATAATTTTATGACTTTGATACAATCTATTTTATTTTGTCCCGTTAAAATTTATTTTAGCTAACGCTACCTTAAATACTTAATTATACATACAAATTATATATTTTACTCACATTATTAAACAATAGTCATCTAAAATTTACCATCTTTTTGTTTTTCCTCCTCTTGTCGACAAAAGATGACACACCAAGATTCATTAAAAAAATCTTCACCTAGGCAAACACATATACCCTTGTAGCTTGATATTTATATTATACTTAATATATTACTTAGATAACACATACATACATATTATATTAAGGTGTAAAATCAAAATTCTCTCCTTATTTCATTTGAAGGCCGCCAAGACAAGAACAAGATCAAGAAACCATATTTTTTAGATTCAAGTATTTTACTAGTTCTATTAGTGATCTAGATAGGGTTTTGAAATAAAAACCTCAAGATTATTAAGCATACTTTGCTCAAAAATTCATAATCATTCAAGTAAGCATTTCATGATCTTTTACAACTCTTTCATATTTATCATTATGTTATTTCATCATTTTTGCAAGAAAACATGCATGTTACATATGAATTTATACCACTTTTAATGTTTTTATTACATATTATTAGTTATAATTATCCTATAATTAATCCTTTGAAACATATCACTTTTGGCGATGTCTAGGAACCCATGACACCCTAAGAAGGTGTATGGTAGGATTAGAATAGATTCGAGTTGTTTTGAATTGGTTGGAATAGGTTTGGCGCGAAAAACTCATTTCGACAAGTTTACTTAAGGGTCATCCATATTTTGAAATCGGAATTTTCGACAAGAGATAAAATTTTGGCCTAGATATTTAGAAAATATACTTTAAAACGAAAACGTGGTCGCTTGAACGGGTTAAAACGGAGCTATAACGAAAAAGATATGAATTTTTCAAGTTTGGCGACGAAAACTATAAAAATCCAGAAAATTCAGCATGTTACTTTAACTTTTTACGAGTAAAAAATGAATCTTAAGCGTTATAAATTGTGTCGACTTATCAAAAATATATTCGTATACTTTGATACGAAGCTAAGGGTATATAAAACGTAGAAAACGGACTTGTAACGATTAAATTACACGTGTTTACATGAAGTTGCCGTAACTATATTATATAAGAAAAACTAATATATTTCTATTAGACACATACTACGGCAACGAGGGACTTTAACAATGACGGAGTACTTTTTATAAAATGATGTCTTCTAGTAAAAGTAAGTTCGCCAAGCATAGTTTCCAAAATGTCCAACCGTTAAATCAAGCGGAGTTGTAATGAATAAAATACGGTCACTTAAACTTTGCGAAAACCATCCTTAAACAATATTTTTGGACGCAAGTACCATACTTAACCTATATTTTCTCCATGATCGAGACCTCTAGGATGAAAACTTAAATGCTAAAACTTTGAGATAATGATACAAACTTCCCAAAACCGTTGAGTTTGTTTCCTAACACTCGACGTGCACCGCCACGACTAGCTTTTCGAGGCCGTTTATTCACTTTCATGGAATTGTCAAATGACATTATTTTACGACGAAAAGTTATAATTTTAATAAATCATTAAATGACTATCGTAGGATATCATTTCAACGTAAATACTTGTAAAGTATTTTATAATATGACGAGATGTCATAAACATATATTTTGACGATAAACATTATTTTCAAATGTACAAGTGGTATGGATTTCATATGAGTTTGCATGCACGACATTGTATCATGATTTACATTAAAACATATCATTCATAATAGGTCACGGTCAGAGGTTGCGCCTCATTTATGTATTGCCATTATATCATCATTAACATTGCACCAGGTGAGTTCCATAGCCCCATTTTCAATTGTTTTGTACTATTTTGGGGGAGATACATGCTTAACTATTTTTCACAAGTACTTTAGATTTTTAAGGATAACTTCTATCATGATCACCATTCTTTCAAAACCGAATGTTGTACTATATCAATTGTTCTTGTTTGCGTGGTATAGTTCTACGTCGAATAAAGTGCTATGTCAGTTGACTACTGATACATTGAGCCATGTACTATTGATTATGTGCTATAGTTCTACGTCGAATAAAGTGCTATGTCAGTTGACTACTGATACATTGGGTCATGTACTATTGATTATGTGCTATAGTTCTACGTCGAATAAAGTGCTATGTCAGTTGACTACTGATACATTGAATCATGTACTATTGATTATGTGCTATAGTTCTACGTCGAATAAAGTGCTATGTCAGTTGACTACTGATACATTGAGTCATGTACTATTGATCATGTGCTATGGTTCTACGTCGAGTTAAGTACTATTGTGAATTCATTTGACATCATGTGCTTGAACATAAACTATACACATTTTGGCGGTACATTGTTGATCCCAGTTGAGCAAACGATCCTTTATATAAGCGACTTAAACAAAGACTTATTAAGTATCACGCGGAATTTAATACTTAATCTTAAGAAGAAGAACAATGAACATTCAACACCTCAATATTATTATTAATACGAATACTCTAACTAGTATTAGGGTTTTACAACCTTGAAGTGTATCGACCTTAGATATAAAACATATGTATATCTAATCTAACCTAGGGACCTCCTTTTATAGGCTAAGGAGTCCTTACCATAATACAATCGTAACCTACAAGATAAATATCTTTTCCATATTTATCTAATACAAAATATTAAACCGACTATACAAGACTAGCAGTGGTTACAATACAATATCCGTGGTTACACAATACTACTAGCCGCGGTTTCTCATCAGCAGTGGATTCAATCTTATGTCAGTGGTTTCAACAACTCTGTCCGAGGTTCCAACACTTAGAATAATTCATGATCCAAGGAACCTAAAACCCAACAATCCTCCCCTAAACTTGATACATTCAAATAGAATTCTCAAGTTTCCTTTAAGCTCAAAATATCTAAATTGGAGGATGTAGCCAAACACTTACTAGTTTTAAGAATTTTCTCATACTTCAGCAACAAATTGTAAGCTTGACCATCATAGGGCATCAACATCTTCAAACCACCAGCTTCACCATCGAGCAATAACTCCGGATAATTATTCAATTTGGGATAATCACCTTCTACAAGCATATGAATAACTACTCCGCATACGTTAACACATGAACTCCATAAGTTTGATATAAAACCATCTTGTAACATGACCATTGTAGAGTCCTTTCCATTCGGGTTCATCATGAGTTGGTTCAAACAAAATCTTCAAGTGATGATAAACAAGTCTCTCATGATAATCATCTGGATGTATATTACCAAACTTATTCTTGTAAAGCTTCCATAGATTCATTAAATCATCTCTATCCAGATATTGAAGCATCTGTGAAAATTTATTAAACTCAGAAACTTCATTATTGAGTCTTTGAATTTTCCAACAACCTTCACTTCCATTAAGCTCAAATGCATAAGAGATAATTTGATGACTATCTTCAATCTCTTTCAATCTTTTAGAACCAGATGTCTCCTGAATCTCAGATTTTCTCTTTAGATTACCTTTAATCCACTCTTCATCTTTTTCAGAATCCATAGGAGTAAAATTCTCATTATTAATCCTCATACACATCAGATAAAGCTCATGGATTCTTTCAAATGAACATTTACTAAGATTTTCAGGAATATGTATGCATGAATTCTTAATAATCTTCATCAGTACATTCCTCATCTCACGAATTGTAGGAGGTTTCTTCCTTGTAACTTGCTTCTTTTCCTTACTTATCCTCCTTGCCCATTCACCCAAAATTCTAGCTCTTTCCTCATCATCTAACAATGCCCATTCTTGAGTAGTATACTCATCCTGTATTTGATTAGAAGCTTGCAGATAGTTTTGTGATTCATACCATTTAGCTAGCCATTTCTAAGAACCTTCCTCCTCTTCTTGCTTTTCTTTCTCTGCAGCTGCTTCCTCTTCAGCATGTATGCTTCTTGTATACTCTTCATCATAAGCAATCTGTTTTTCTACACTTTTAAACTTTAAAACAGTCTCGCAATACCTTTACCCTTACCAATATCTGGTTGAGCCACCTTCTTCTTCAAAGGCTCACCAATAACTAAACTTTACCTTTGGGTTTGGTTGCGATGAGGTTCAAGAGATAAAACAGTGCAATTATGGGTGTAGGATTAGATGAGGTTTTGCTAAGATTGATCAATGTGCTTGCGACTTCTTTCTCAACTTCTTTTGATTTGGGTGGTGATACGAGATGGTTGAAACAATTGTAGAAGTGGTTATGATAGCAGTGGGTATAATTACCTTATCTGAGACTGCAGCAGTGGTTTCAAGAATACTAGCCGTGGTTGCAGGCACACTATCAGTGGTTGTGTCCTGCACTACCTCATCTTCTACCACAGTCTTCAAACTTTCAAGAACAACTTCATTCCCATCTTTATCAGATACCAAAAATTGTGCTGCATCTCCACTATCCACATCCTCTTCCATATGCACATCTACATCCTCCCCTGAATTCATGCCATCACTCCTCCCCTGTTTGGATACATTCTCCATATTCACCAAAGTCACAGCTGGAGAGGAGTTTACCTTTCTTCTCAACCTTCTCATTTTCCTTAAAACAGCAATCCTATGTCTTCTAACTTTCTCCAAAACAAACATCCTATGCTTCAGCCTGCGAATTTCTTTACCCTGAAACACTGTCAACTCTTGAAGACTTGAGATTGTATCCTCCATTTTAGTACATTTAGCCGTCAATTCATTTAAGTGTTCAAGAATATCCTCCCCACTTCGACCTGTGTTAACTGGTCCGAGAGGTGGTTCATTGGAAAAGTCATCATGTACCAGCTTAGGATCCGTCAATTCAGTTTCATGTTCCAAACTATCCTCATCACTTGAGTGTGTTAATCGCTCGAGAGGTGAATCCTTGGATATAGTAAACATAGCATCGCACCGTGCACGAACATCTATGCACCTCGAGTCGACCGGTTGGCTAGGGATTCCTCCACCTGTATTGAGTTCCAAGGAACTCTCCACATTAGGAGTTGCCAAAGGTTGGGTCTTAATGATGTTTCCACTAGCCGTACAACATCTAAGCATGAATCAGTAGTGGAAGCCCTTCCAATCATGTCACCTCCACACCGTGTGACAGCCTCATGAACAACACCACTAACACCAGCCTGAGGTAGCTTGGTGCCCTTCTTTCTCCTAGTCCATACGATTGGTGTAACAGTGGTTTGGGTTTGACTAGAAGTGGGTTGTGATTCACTAACAGTGGAAACAATTGCACTATCAGTGGGTTGAGGTGTACTATCAGTGGGTTCAGGTTCTATGGGTTGGGATTCAAGACCTTCATCAAATTCAGGAATAGCAGGCAAGGTAAGCATATGGGGGAATAAAGGAACATCTCTTGGTTGAAAATTGGGTTTCTGATTCCTCATATGTGCGAAAACCTTAGGAAGCATATAATGCACTTCATACTCCCTAGAATGCTCAACAGGTTCTTCAATTTGACTTTCCACAATCATTTGCACAAACCTAGGATATAAGAAATATTTTCCCTTCTTCCTAAGATTCTACACAAACCCTTCATAAATCATCCTAGACCAATTAAACTTCCTCCCATCAGAAAAACAAATGATAGCAGTAGCAATTTTGGAAGGGAAGTCATCAAATCCAGTGGTCTTATTACTTATACACATCAACAAGGTATGTATCAAAAACTTCCATTGTTGTGAAAACATGCTCTTAAAAAATTTTACCTTGTCTCCCCTGTGTATATCCTAACCTCTCTAAACCATCAAAATCTCGAAGATCGAAAGATTAACAACACCATCAGCATCATCTAACGTCAAAACCCCTCTAATGATCTCCTCATTAACCAAAATATCATTCTCATCCACAACAGTACTAAAAACTTCTACTCCATCAACCTCCTCAAGCTTAGCATTCTTCCAGAATTGTTGTATATAGGCTTTAAACATGGTTGGTGAGATTGTTAAGGCAAAGTGAATAGGACTGTGAATAAGGAAATCAATCATTTGATGAAAACCTTCGGATCGATTGTTTTTTATCAAATTAGCAACTAGGGTATGGGAGTTGGGATATTGATTTGGCATGATGATCGATGATGTAAGTTAAGTAGGATTTGTGAATGTAATAGATGAAAGTGGTTTAGGTTTATGGAAAGCGCTAATTGGAATGATTTGAAGATCAAGTAAATGACCTATCAGTTATTTGGGGATATAAACGTGGTTTCTCCAATGTTACCAAACATCCCCTCAAGTATCCAAAAATCAGCAATATGCTAGCAGTGGTTTGAAAAACGTTATCCGTGGTTTGAAAAACACTAGCAGTGGATACAAAACTTCACTCCAATCTATTGACCAATAGATATATCAAGCAAATATTTGTCAATCTTAATGATATCACACAACAATATGAAGGATTACAGCATTTAACACAATTTTTTTTTATCACAAAAGCTCCAAAGGTCCAAAGCAAAATCTCCAAACCAAAAGCTCCAAAATACACAACAATCCTTCATACCTGCATATCACAAACATAAACCAAGCACCAAAAAGAAGGTTAAGGTTAGCAGTGGTTAGAGTAAAACTAAAAGTGGTTCCATATACTTAGCAGTTGTTAGCCAATATGCTAAAGGCTAAGTCAATATGGTCAACTTCCGGTATTAATTCTTTTCAAAGTCAAAAGACTTCATTAACTCTTCACCCACTTATACCTTCCCTCATTTACTCACAAAAACCATTTATTCTGCCTATAAAATAATCCCAAGGCACAAGTAACACATACAAATTAATCCAACCTTGCTTTCAAACCCTAATTTCTCAAAAATCCACAATCAACATCAATCAGCATGTGGAATCAACCAGAAGTCATCAATCTAACATCCTCCTCCTCATCATCATCATCATCATCAAGTGATGATTCTAACCCATGGCTTCTTTACCTTCCTCAAGAAGATCCTCGACCTAGAAAGTCCCCCTTTCTCCCTTCATCAGAAGATGATAGTGTGGTAGATCCTAGTGAGTCATCAAGAGGGTCAGATGATTCCACTGAGCGCCTAGAGCCAACCTTCAATAGATTGGTGAGAGAGAAGCAGAGAGAGCACAACCTTCACCATCCCAACCCCAACCAAGGCCACGTGCCAGAAATCCACCACTCCCAAAGAACAGAGAGGTGGTGATTGGTCTTCCTGCTCCAGGATCTGGTTCTTCAAATCATGGAAGGAAGGGAAAGGGCAAGGGTGCAGAGGTGAAGGGAAAGGGAAAAGGGAAGATGGAGTAGTTGCTTTATGGTGGAACGAGTAGATGGAACAATCAAGATTTCTCATATCACAAATGCATCCATCATCGTTTTCATCAATCCATCTTTCCATTTTCACTTGACTTCTTCATATGTACATCCACCGACTTTTGTAATAGTTGATAGGAACTAGAGTAGCTAGTTGTAATGTGTGCTCCATGTAGTTTGTAACCATGATTGTAACCACCGCATTGTATAATGCGCTTTATGAACTTTGAATAAGAGTATCATGGCTTTTTCCTTTGTAGTCTCTTGCATCATACAAATAGTGAGAAACTTCCAAATTTCTGCAAAATGGTTAGTGGGAACACAAAGCAACAAACAGTGGTTTGAACATAACTATCAATGGTTAGAAACAAAAATAGCAATACTAAGATCACATAATAACAGTCCAATACTTGTACAAACTTTTACAAAACAAGTTGAGATTTAGAGATTAATCATTCCAATACTAACTACAAGGTACTGAAACCTCCCCACATCAAAAGCTTTAGTGAGAAGATCAGCAACATTGAAATCAGTATGGATTTTTACCATTTGAATCAACCTTTTCTCATTACAATCTCTAATAAAATGATGCCTTATCTCAATATGTTTAGTTCTAGAATGTAAAACAGGATTTTTAATGATGCATATTGTACTATTATTATCAATGTAAATCTTAGTATGCATAAAGTTGTACCCAAAATCCAGCAATTGATTCTGAATCCAAAGAACTTGACCACAACAACTAGCAAAGCACCACATATTCACTTCGATTGTAGAATTTGCCACAATAGTTTGCTTTTACATTGCCATGAAATTAGTCTGCTTCCCAAAACCGACATCCTCCGGTTGTAGATTTCCTATCCAAACTAGCACCAAAGATAATCACTATCTCAGATAGGCCACCAAATCAAAGGGAATCCTTAGAATACCAAAGGCCCGCTTTAGGATGACCTTTAAGGTATCTAAAGATTCTCTTAACAACATTCATGTGTGAGGTATTGGGTGTGACTTGAAATCTTGCACACACACATACCGAGAACATAATATCCGCCTAGATGCGATGAGATACATCAAAGATCCAATCATGGACTGTACAACTTCAAATCAACTTTGGGACTTCCATCATCGGTAGCAGGTGGTTTCGAGTCTCCATAGGTGTACTAGCACTCTTCACATCCTGAAACCCAAACTTCTTCAAAACATCTGCTACATACTTGTCTTGACTAATGAAAATACCATCAGTCCTTTGTTGAAATTGTAGCCCCAAAAGAAAGTGAGTTCTCCCATAGAACTCATCTGAAACTTATCATGCATAAGTTTCTCAAAATCCCTGCATAGCTTCTTATTGGTTGAGCCAAAGATGATGTCATCTACATAAACCTGAACCAGTAAAATATCATCCTTGTGCTTCCGAATGAACAACGTCTTATCAATCAGCCCTCTTTTGAAGCCATTGTCCATTAAATAAGTAGACAGCACTCATACCATGCCCTAGGAGCTTGATGCAACCCATACATAGCCTTCTTCACCCTGTAGACCTTGTCAGGATGATCAGGATCTTCAAAACCAGGAGGTTGACAAACATAAACCTCCTCATCAATTGTGCCATCTGAAAAAGCACTTTTAACATCCATTTGGTACACCACAAAATTCTTGAATGAAGCATATGCTAAAAATAATCTTATAGCCTCAATCCTTGCAACTGGTGCAAATACTTCATCATAATCCAAACCTTCAGTTTGTGTGTATCCTTGAGCAACCAACCTTGATTTGTTTCTTACCACAATTCCTCTTTCATCCCTCTTATTTCTGAATACCCATTTTGTCCCAATTGCCCTCTTACCATTAGGAAGATCAACCAATGTCCAAACCTCTTGAAGTTTGAACTGAAGAAGCTCCTCTTGCATTGATTCTACCCATCCTTCTTCTGATAAAGCTTCTTCCACTCTCTTGGGCTCCTTTTGAGACGAAAACATGCAAACAAGCAATTTTGCGATCTTTATGACTATTTCTTTTGTGAAGTGATCTTGCAAAGAAACCTTGCTCAAGAAAGGTTTTAGTGTTCGAACCTTGCTTCTTGTTTGAACAGGGTGTTCAAATTTCCAAGTATTTGTTCCTTAGGATGAATCTTATGTATCCTTGTGGTGGTGACTGGACTTTCATGAATGACATGTTCCAAATTAGTAAAATCAGCATTGAAGAAATCATCCATGTCTTCATCATCCGTAGGAGTATCAATTTCTATCAAAGCGGGCATGGTAGGATCATGTGGATACTCCTCTTCACCAAATAATGGCTTTGCAGTTGGTCCAAAGAAAGTACTATCACCAATACTTACAATAGGGTTTCACTTGAACCGGCAAAGGTAGAAGTTGGCTTAGCGATGCTTTCATTATTACTATCCGTGCTTTTGTTTGGCTTAGCGATTGCTTTCGAATGCTTTTCTTTCTTTCAATTTCTTCTACCGACACCGAGTTATCTTTTAATAACTCATCCTTATCTTGATGATGATCAATGTTGCTTTCGAATTCAATGCATCATCATCGGTGGGACCTTGCTTATCAATGATGGGTGAGACAGAACCGACTTTCCACTTTTCAACCAAATAGAACTCCTTTGGAGAATCGCTTCCTTAGAATCTGTTTCGCATCGTAATCCTTTTGTGTACCGCATTAACATTAGTGGAAGTTCCGCAATGATAGGCTCATAATTCATAGATTTGGTTAGCATATCAATGTTAAACGACCGATCTGGTCCTTTGGTCTCAACACTAGGAGTCTCTTCACTAAATTGAACATGTAAGTTCTCTTCAACAATCCTAGTCCTCCTATTGTATACTCTAAAGGCTTTACTATTAGAAGAATAGCCTAAAAGTATCCATCATCGCCTTTTCTTGAAACTTACCTAGGTAGTCTATGGTATTCAAGATAGTAACAGACACCCAAAAGGTTTTAGGAATGCAATCATTGGCTTCCTATCATGTAATAGCTCATAGGGGTCTTGTTATGAGGCTTCACTACCTTACTTCTATTCTCACATAACATGCGGTGCCTCACACTTCAAAATTTCAAAAGGTAGTTGGTAACTTAGATTCGACAACATTGTCCTAGCAACCTCAATTAGTGTCCTATTTTTCCTTTCACCTACACCATTACATTGTGGTGTTCTAGCAACACTAAACTGTCTTTCAATACCCTTAGCTACACGTAACCGATTCATCACATCATTCTTAAACTCGGTTCCATTATCACATCGATTACCTTGACCTTATGATTTACTAGATTTTCTATCTTAGTAATGAAACTCTTGAGGATCTCACTAGTCTCACTCTTAGCGACCAAAAAGTATACCCAAGAAAATCTACTATAATCATCGGTGATAACTAGGCAATCTCGCTTATGGTTCAAACTTTTAACAAAGGTTGGTCCAAATAAGTCCATATGAAGCATAAACAGTGGTTGTGTGATGGTGTTAACAGTTTTGGTCTTACAAGAGGCTCTATGTTGTTTTCCTTTTTGACAAGCCACACAAAGTTCCTTACTTTCAAAACCCTTATAAGGTAACCCTCTCACTAAGTTGCCTTTTACCAGTTTATTGATTGTTTTAAAATTAAGGTGACCTAGCCTTCTGTTCCATAATTTAGACTCATCTACTGATGCTTTAGCAAACAAACTAGTTAAGGACCTATTAGGAATTACATCTTTAAGATCAAAACAATATATGTTTTCCTTCCTAGGTACCCTAAGCTGTATATACTTTTCATCGTGCATCATAAAATCGGTGACAACACCACACACTCGGTTTCCCAAAAGTACCCGTTTTTCTTATCACACATTTGAGAAACACCGAATAAATTGTACTTTAGTCCTTGTACCGAGATAGACCTTTTCAAAGTCTAATTCCCTGCTCGATTGTGCCTCGCCAAGTATCTTTCCTCCTTTTGGATCATTACCAAATGCCACATATCCTCCATCAAAAGCTTCAAAATCCTCCGTGTTGCTCCCATCCCAAGTCATGTGCCCAGAGCAACCACTATCAAAAATTCCTTTGTCTTTTAGCTCATCTTGTAGATTGCCCCGCACATGAATTTAAACAAATTAGTTCCTTTTGTGGACCCAAGCCAATCTCGACTTGGGTCCGCCTGCATCAACATAATCAAATTTATTTAGGTCCATTGATGCACAGTTGACATGATGTAAAACCTTGGTCTTAGGCTTCCATTGCCAACTAGTCGAGGTCTTAACAAAGATAAAATGATTTCCAACCACTGTGTAAGTTATCACCTTTGGAATTTTTAAAACTTCTTTTGTATCAGTGGTGATATTTTGCTTAGCAGTGGTTTGATTTTGCTTAGCCGTGTTTACATTTTGCTTAGCAGTGGTTGGAACCCATTTGGGTGCAACAGTAACAATTGACTTTGTATTACCATTCCTCATTAAAACTGCTCTAGGAATCATGTTTCTGTTAGGATGAGGGTTTGTTTTCTTTGAAAAGTTTTGGTGATTTACCCTCCTCCATTGATTCCAAACTTGTGGTTGGTTTTTATAACAGTTTCTCTGTAAGTGCTCAAAACTACCACATTTATAACAAGCCTTCTTGACACATTGAAACTCATCTCCTAATCTGCTAGAAATTAGGCCATTAAAGTTTCTCTGATTGCCCCTAGGTATATATCTTTTCATTTGTTCCCTAGGTATCTCCTTGTACTCTACAACTTTCTTAGCAATTTGAGCTCCAAATCTAGGCACAAGGTTGGCTTGCTTAGAATCAACTTTCTTAACATGTTCTATCTTTTCAGGCTGAGTTGATTCAAATCTATCTTCCTCGAATCGATTCCCAATCTTCAATAGTGGGAGCATCGATGACTTATCGAAACCTATCTTAGGTGATTCAATCTTGTTAGTCTCACCTACTGGTTTATTGAAACTAAATTCACCGCTAAATGATGCTCTTTTGTAGGTGGTGCATGTTTCATAAGAGATGGTGGTGGCATATCATTGTAACCAAGACCAGTACCATCCTTGAATAATTTTTGACCTATTGGCTTATTTACTAGATCAGAAGCATACTGTGTTTTAGCAACCCTAACAACATGTTTTTCTTTTTCTACTAGGGCTTTTTGTTTTACACTCTCTGCCTCTTCTAGTTTCTCTTTAAGCATTGTAATCTCTCTGTTTTTAAGATCAATTTCACCACCTAGTATATTTATCTTATCAACATACTCAAACTCACATTTAATACAGTAATTAAGCTTTTCTTCAACACTTTCTAGACCAACTCTATAACCTAAGTTATCTAGAGACAGTCTTTCTACTTCTTTTCTCAAACTCTCAATAATAGCTCTTTGTGATTCTAAGTTATCTTGACATGATTTGAAAGAACAAGTAGAATTTTTTGAATCATTAGATACCTCGAATCGAACCGTAAGATGAAGCATAGGCCATAAGAGCAAAGTTATGCTCTTTAGAAGCTTCACTAGCAAGAAAAGTCGCATTGGGACCTTCTTCAACTGATCACCCACATAATCACCAATACCATCTTGAGCAACCAATGTCAAGAAGAAGTAGGCTCTTCAATGGTCTTCTTGATGCCTTCAATTCTCTTGGGAGCTCGACATTCTCTAGCAAAGTGACCTTTCTTTTGCGCTTAAAGCACTCCATCTTGCTTTTGTCAAATCCACTCTCCTTTGACCATCATACTTAACCTGCCTTCCATCCTCCTTAAGAACTTCCTTGCTTGGAGAGTCAACATTGCCATCGCCACTGTAGATTTATCTCTTCAAGATCATCGGGATCAATTTGATCTAAATCTTGATTCAAAACAAGAACACCGGTAGTTAAATCGACCGAAAAGCACAAATTGCACCATCATCGACATTATCACTAACGGTGGTATTGTTAGCAATGGTCGTGGTTATACCATAGGCGCAATGGATACATCCAAGTGAGCTTTTGTGATTTGTGGAAACAAAAGCAATGTTTTGATTATTAGAAGATGCACCAAGAATGTTGTTCTCGCACTCATAAACCTTCAAGTTGTTGTAGAGATTGTCTAGAGTCATCTTATCAAAGTCATCCTTATTTCTCCACACAACTATGTGCACAAATTTCATCGGTGATAAACTTCTGATGAACTTCAAATTTATATCTTCTTGAGCAACCTTGTAGTCCACTAACTTCATTTGGTTGATTCGTTTTTGAAGTCTATTATAAGTGCCATCAAGTTTTTCTCCACTGTGAGCAGTGAAGTTTTCAAGCTGATGCTTGAGCATATTCTTCCTTTATTTCTTTGTAGCTTCATTGCCAGCAAACCTTGTTTCAATAGCATCCATTAACTCTTTAGCAGACTCATATTGATCAAAGTCCAAAGCATACTCATTAGGTATTCCCATAGAAAGAATATTGTGGGCTTTAATCTCCAGCTTCCTTTTAGCCTTGTCAACCTCACTAACAATGGCTATGTCTTTACCATCATCACCCTTCCTAGGAAGAGTATCACCTTTTCAACAACGTCCCGGATAGCATAATCAATCATACGAATGTATTGCCTCATTCGCATTCTCCGATTTGTACTCACCGCTTGAGCATGGGCACCTTTGATGCAAGAACCATGTGTGTTTCATCGACATCTTTACTTACTTTAACAGAACGTAACAAAGCTTCTTCTTGGTTTCAGTTTCTAGATCACAAGCTCTGATACCACTTGTTGATCCCAGTTGAGCAAACGATCCTTTATAGAAACTGACTTAAACAAAGACTTATTAAGTATCACGCGGAATTTAATACTTAATCTTAAGAAGAAGAACAATGAACATTCAACACCTCAATATTATTATTAATACGAATACTCTAACCAGTATTAGGGTTTTACAACCTTGAAGTGTATCGACCTTAGATATAAAACATACGTATATCTAATCTAACCTAGGACCTCCTTTTATAGGCTAAGGAGTCCTTTACATAATACAATACGTAACCTACAAGATAAATATCTTTTCCATATTTATCTAATACAAAATATTAAACCGACTATACAAGACTAGCAGTGGTTACAATACAATATCCGTGGTTACACAATACTACTAGCCGCGGTTTCTCATCGCCAGGATTCAATCTTACGTCCGTGGTTTCAACAACTCGTCCGAGGTTCCAACACTTAGAATAATTCATGATCCAAGGAACCTAAAACCCAACAAAGGGTAAGAATGAGTTGAGTGCAATTTTATACCCATATTCTTAGGGCTTCATATGACCGGATCTTAACCCTATGAACTTGGGTCGAGGTCTATAAACTAATGTGGGCTTGTGTTGGTTCCTTGTATAGGCGAGTGGCTATTTGGTTTATACACTTAAGTGTTCTTTAATGGTATTAGAATTCACGTGGGTTTATAATTGGACTTATTATCGTGAACAAACATTGAATAAAATGAAGTGAATTATTTGATACTCCTAAGTATTGGATAATGGATTTCGGACAAGGTTGTTGTTCATTTGATTAAGTGTAGCTGTGGACTTAGTGTACTTTGTGTTGGACCGAGTGGTGTAATAATGGTTAAAACCGTACATGGACCGTGAGATTATGATCAAATGGAGTATTGGTTCGGGTATTATTTGAGAATCGGTAACAAAGTATCATTAAGAATTTTATACCAAAGTCTCACACTTGATGGTTATGAATTAATTGGATCGGGCTCGGAATTGAATATGGAAAACTTAGATTTGGATTATCATGGGTTGTGACATGGATTCACTAGGATTGATTTGGGTTGAACTTCATGGACCATGCCCCAATTATTCAAGAGATTTGATTGACTATGAGATTTGTTAATGATGAGATTGGGTATGATGATGAGATTTGATGGGTTGTGCAGATTGATACTTTGGTATATACATTTTCATGGATAATGTTTCGTCATGGCTTGAAATTGTTTATTGGTACAATGTTGACTACGGGGTTATTTGGACGGTATTTCTTATTTGGATTTGAAGTGAGGTTTTCCGGGCGCATTTACTTATTTCGTCTTCTTTCTTTCTACCCTTCCGCGAAGATGACTTGTTTGGGCGTTTATTGAGTGTGATAAACACTTGGCTATTTAGTTACGGTTGTGATTCTTTCTCGCTTAACCCACAACGTAGCTATCACTTTGGTGTCTCGCGCAGTTGAGGATATGTCAAGAGGTTTTGTACATTGGGTACACCGTTTCTTTTTCATGAGGATTAGTACAAGTTTAAGTAACACATCTGGGGAATTCTACTTCATGATCAAGTTTGGTATATCGGGTTTACTTCACCAAATGGTCATTGCTATAGCCGTCAGAATACGTGAATGATGTGTGTACCAATGGATTGATTGGTTGTGATGTGATCAGCAATTCCCATTGAATATTTTATACAACAAAATGTTAATGATACTTCATAGTCTAAGCAAAATCTTTTAAGAATCTTCAAGGTCAGTCATGATCTTTCAAGATGTTTGCTTTTGACAAGAACTTTTCGTGCAAATGGTCGTTCATGTTAATGATGCTTCCGAAAGTTTGAAACCATCATGAGGGAGAATCGTGTACTTTGATGTTTTACGGTCAATCTCAGGGGGAAGTAGTGTATACTACTCAACTTAGTATGGTTTGTGAAGATGTCTACATATGGGTAAAGAAATATTGTTGATGTTGGATAATAAACCGTTGATGAACCACTGAATGTTCCCCTAAAACAGATATTCACCAAAACCAAAGTTGTCATATCACATTCAAGCTGACATTGTTTACGGTTTTGTCTTGATTTTGTAAAATCCCGTGAAAGAATCTATTTCTCGGTTTAAAACATAGACTTGTAAAATCCCGTGACAATGAAAACATCCTGGTAATTGTAAAGTGCATCTCCAGATCTATCTTGCGGTTTATTCTTGGTTTTGTAAAATCCTACGAAAGAAACTATTTCTCGGTTTAAACCATAGATTTCTAAAATCCCGTAATAATGGAACCATCCTAGAGAAAGGAAAGTTTATTTCGGGATCTTATTTGATGCTTGTGCTACGGTTTCTGTTTCAAAGAAGAGATAAAAGGGTGTACTTCATGAATTGGGTGTTTGTTTGGATATTGTTGGGTTCATAAATACCCAAACCCTTAATCTAGGATTTGAATAGAAAATAACCTAAGTGTTTAATCCGTTAAACACTATCGAGTCCTTGAGTGCATAGTCTCTCGCGAGCCATCTTCGAGATACTTAGTACGAGGCGAAGAAGAAGCCTCTCCACTCGAGCAAGGCGGAACTTAATGGGTGAAGACTAAGTCAAGAAGAAGATGGTGGATTCAAAGGAGTGATGACAATAACTCACCGAAACCCTTAAGACTCTCTCCAACTGCTAGCATCAAGACAAACCGAAGGAAGAGATCAAGGCTTTGAAGACGAAGAATGAGCGGGACTAGGCGGGAAAAGTTTACCCAGAAAACTAAGCCCCAAGTGCTTTACTCGGATAAAACTAAGTCCCTATCTACTAAAACAATATCTTCCCATTTATAGTAGCGCGATACTAAAGGAATCTACATGGGAAGAAGCATCACCGACTACAAATAGCAAAGTAAGCGAAACGAATATATCTATATTCGGGATTACTATGATCAATGTTTTCTCTTCTAGGTTAAAGTTAAATATCCATACTTGTATAAATAGCATAAGAGAAGGAGTGAAAAGTTTAAGCTTGTGAATTGTAAAACACACATACACAAGCCAACTTTTCACCGCTCCAAATACAACTTTATCCTTAAGCTAGCTCGATGGGTTCTAAGAGTTGTGCTCGGACTTAGCTCGAGCTTAGAGAGAGTCACCCTAAACTTTGTCATTTCAATCCCAAGTACTATTCCGCAAGTACTTGGGTAACGATTCTTTTGAATTATTTCTAATAAGAATATGATGTTGAAAATTACTTTGTGTGTTTTACTTATGTTAATTTCAGTCATTATTCACTGTTAAATTGCTTTAAGTACTTAATTGTTTTTTTAAACAATAGTGAATAGGGAACAACAAGTGGTATCAGAGCGGGCTGATTATAAAACCTTTTTTAAGCCGCCCTAAAACGTTTTTAAATCGGATTCCTATGGTCGAAATTGATGTACCCCAACTAGTCGATAAAAGGGTGGAGCTTATTCAATTGTGCCCCTAGACTTGAAGTTGGCAAATTCAACAAATGGAAAAAGTGTATGCTTTGCTATTTGATTGGGATGGAACCCTATTATATCAAGTGTATTAATGAGGTCCATTTGTCCCAAAGACAAAAGGTTTGCCCAAACACAAGCTCATGGACTCAGGATGAAAAGAGAGTGGTCAACCAGACCAAAGACTCAAAAGTATCATCATATTATGTCTTCCCGATGATATAATGGAGTCAATTATAAGTCGTAACACGGCTAAACAAACACAGGATGACTGGTCCATAGCCATGAAGGTCCATCCGATACCAAGGAAAACAAGATAATGGACTGAAACTAGAGTATAATACCTTCGTGGCTAGGGACTCAAACTCTCTCTCAAACTTACACCGTTACAAAACTCTTTTAAATGAACTGCTAATGATGGTGTTAAGTTATCCAAACATGAGATAAATGTTGGTTTTGATAATTGTCTCCACGAGAAATGGTTGAACTTCTCTCGTGGACTTAGAAATGCAAATCACATCCAAAATCTTGATCTTCCCGAAATTTATGGAAATTTGTCTATGAGGAAAACCTCATCAGCAGACGATGCCCCGACTTAAAGAAGTCTCGTGAAATCAAGAAGTCCCCACCATCACCTCACCTATTTCAACCGCCTTCTTTTCTAACAATGTGGTTCAAGACTTTCAAGAAAATTCGATGATGAGCGATGAGAGATCAAGTGAGGAGTACCTAAATGACCGAATGTTGAATTTCGTGAAAGGGCACTCTTGCAAACTCTCAAGGTTTATTAAAAGAAACAAAGGTTTTCAACTGCTAAAGCAAACGAGGACATTGAATGCTTTAAGTGTCACAAAAGAGGTCATTTTACAAAGGACTTTTTCAAAAACAATTTCGAACCCTCTTATGCACCATCGTGGTCAAATCCGGTCCTTAGGCTTTAGCAAATTTCAACCTAAAATCTATCGGTCTCATCAAAACTTTCGAATAAATCGGCCGTAACAAAACAATAGATTTTGAAGCTAAGTATAGGAAAATCAAAGCTAAGCTTGCATTACTTGAGGCCGGTCCCTCGTAACCAAAAAGTGTTCAATCATGCAGGTAAAACAAAGGTCTTGTTCTTTGAAACCTTCAACTGGATGAAGAGCCGCCTCATCGATGATGAAATGGTGCATGTCAACAGATCGATGGCCCTCTCGAGGAAGACAAGCTAGGCGTTGGAAAGAATCATGCCGAAATGGAGAATGGGTCAACATCACAATGAAGAAGGTAAATATTCTACTTTCTATGGATGATGATTCGATTGGCGGTCCTATATGAACTATATCAATGTTGATCTTATGTTTGTAGAGGAGCAAAGACTAAATCTTTTTCTAAGTACAACAAGTTAAGTTTTGAATTGAATAAGTGTAGGGATGAGTTACTTGTGTTAAAACAAAACAAGCTTGAGGCTATCACCTTACAAATTCAAAACACCGAATTAGTCAAAGAAATCAAGCTCTTCAAGATGAACTTAAGAAAGAAAAAGAAATCATTGATAGTTGGACCAACAAGAATCCAAGAGTCTTTGATGTTGTGGGTGCCCCAAAGAGCAAAAAGAGTGTCATAGGTGAACATCATCTTCGACTCTCACAACAAAGACCGAGTCCTAAACCATTTGTGTCCGGTGGCATGATTACCAATATGTTGTATGTTCCCAAGCCCGGTGATTGGATTGAAAGACTTAATCCCGAGAGTAAGCTTCCTAAATTTGACTCGAAGAATTCTAGAGCTCGAAAGTCAAGCTCTAAAGAGCATGCTTGGACTCTAGATGTGCCCAAGAGCACCGAACACATCTCCGAGTCTCAAGATGAATCTCAAGCACTACTTCCACCTTTGGAACCTCTTGAGGTCCGATCCTAGCTCGAGCTTACTCCATTACATTACAATCCACACTCTCCTAAAGAAAGGTTTGGACTTGGTAGAACCATTTTGAAAAGACCATAAAACCAACTCAACAAGAATCCACCCCACTAAAAATTCCACATCCTCTCGTCCCCATCGAAGTCGATCGATTCAAAGAATCGATCGAACTTGTGAGGAAGCTAATCGACAAAATGGAATCTATTGAAAAGATCCTCGAACCAATCAAGGAGACAAAGTCGCTTCTCTAGTTCCTCAAAGTCAAAAGCCACCACAAAAACAAGCGAAGTGTGATCATGCCACTATACCGTCATACCACCGACAATTGTTATAGAATCCTTTTTGCATGATCTTTAAAAAGGATGATCACAGGATCACGACCACTTGCAATATGTGAGCTCTCTCACCAAGCAAAACTACACCAAAGTTGGTCATCGATGCTTCTTCATCCAAAGCTCAAAGTTGAGAGCAAAGCCTTTCCTCCTTGCCCACATCGCGTGGCTTTAATGATCATCGCTCGATGATTGTCTTATGAACATATGTTTGTGATATTTGCGGTAACACAACTCATAAGACATCTCAAAGATGACAATGTCATCCATGCAAGTAGAAGTTCAAAACAACCCAAATCCACCGAGTCATCCTCGGTCTCTAAATGCAAAACCTGTGGTAGCTCATTGCACTCCACCACCCACCATGAATCGATTGCTCAATTCAAAGAGACCATGAGACCCAAGCCCACTAGTAAGTGGGTCACGAAGAGAAACTAATTGAGTTTACTACTTGTGTAGAGGCATGCCGGGAGCCTATCCGTCATCTAGGCGGTGGATGTTCAAGAAGCATGACTGGTGTGAAGGAATATCTGCACAAGTATGTAAAGGAACCAGGGCCAAAGGTAGTATTTGGTGATATCTCATCATGTCCCACTCAAGGTTATGGTTCGATGGCTGTAATGGAATAGTTTTCTAGGATTGCTTATGTCAATGGTCTCAAATACAATCTCATCGATGTCGACCGACTATGTGATGCTAAGTACATTGTACAATTCAATGACAAACAAGGTACCATTTTCAATGCCAACAAGGAAGTTGTGTTGATTGCTCCTAGGAGAGCGATGTTTATGTCTTAGACATGTCAACTCTCTAAAGATGGAACTGTCTCTTTGCCAAAGCCACTGAAACTATCAACCTGGGTGGCACAAGAGACTCTCACACTTAAACTTCAAAAACATCAACAACTTGGCAAAACAAAACAAGGTCCTTGGCTTACCATCACTGGTTTTGCAAAAGATAAACCATGCTCGACTGTGAAAAGGCAAACATAAAAGAGCATCTTTCAAAACCAAGCAAAACTTCTCTATCAAAAGTCGCCTTCACCTCTTGCATATGGATCTCTTTGGACCACTCGGTCATAGATCAATCCAAAGCATGAGAAGTATACACTTGTCATTGTTGATGAGTTTTCAAGATACACTTGGGTATACTTTCTTTCCAAAAAGAGTCGAGCGGTGATACTATAATGTCATTCATCGTGAACATTGAAAACCGTAATGACAATGGTATCGAATTTAGAATCTTGAGCTTGAGAGTTTCGTGATGAGAAGGAATCTCCCAAAATTTCTCATTTCCTTATACCCACGAACAAAATGGGGTAGCTAAAAGGAAAAAGCAACTCTCATTGAGGCCGCAAGAACCATGTTAAATGGCTCACCCTTTCAAAGCATTTACGGATCAAGCGATTAAAACAACTGTTACACTTAAAACAGTCAATCATTGTCAAAAGACATAATAAAACCCCATATGAGATATTCAAGGTAGACTTCGACATCGCCTACTTCCATGTGTTTGGATGTCCTGTGTTTATTCATAACCACAAGGATCATCTAGGCAAGTTCGATACTATAGTCGATGATGGATACTTCTAGGTTACTCATTGATCTCCAAAGCCTTGTGGTATTTAACACAAGGAGACAACAAGTTGAGGAAACCTATCATGTCACCTTTGATGAAAGTATAGAAAGCATCGGTTCACCAACACTTGATGGAAGAAATAGAATTGATAACTCATCAAGATATCCTCCGATGAGTACAACACTGAAACCAATTCCTTATACCAAGTCGATCGCCGACATCTCATATTATGTCTTGCCTCACAACCCGTCACAACCAACTATCGGTGAATTCATTGATAATCGCCGGTCCTACTAGGATAGGTAACATCGATCCAAATGATCGTGATCACGTAACTCAAGAACCTCTACCGTAACAAGACACCTCAACGGATGATCTAAATGATCCCGTGGCTCCGCACCGAACTCACACCGAACTCCCGGTGACATCTTCAAGCTCGGATCCTAGACCACAAAGTAAGTGGACAAGATCTCGTGACATTGAGCTTGTAAACATCATTGGTGAACCCAATCGAGGGCATGCTCACTGAAGCATGGTCGATAACTTAATCGACTTGACCCAATGAATGTCTATATGCCGATTACCTATCGAGATAGAACCCAAAAGTGTCACCGAGGCTCTAAAATACCCAAGTTGGGTTCGAGCTATGCAAGAAGAACTGCAATGCTTTGATAAAAATAAGGTCATGACCTTGATCAAATGTCCTCGAGGATGTAGTAGTCATAGGAATGAAGTGGGTTTTCAAACAAACCGATGAAAACAAAGACTTGTCATTAAAAAAAGCCGGACTTGTAGCCAAAGGTTACAACAAGAAGGCATTGACTATGATGAAACATTTGCTCCTGTTGCAAGAATGGAAGCCATCGGATCTTTCTTGCATATGCAACATACATGAACTTCGTGGTCTACCAAATGGATGTTAAAAGTGCATTCTTAAATGGTGATCTCAAGGAAGATGTATATGTTCAAGAACCTCCGTGCTTTGAGAGTAGTGAATTCCACGACTATGTCCGAAACTTGACAAAGCCCTTTATGGTCTTAAACAAGCTCCCGTGGCATGGTATGAAACTCTCTCCCTTCCCGATACAAAATAAATTTGTCGGAGGAAAGATAGACAACACATCGCTTGTCTATAGAACTCAACAGATGTGATACTAGTCCAAGTGTATGTTGATGACATCATCTTTGGCTCAACAAACTACAAACTTTGCAAACAGTTTGAAAAGCGATGACAAAGAAGTTTGAAATGAGCATGATGGGGAACTCACATACTTTCTTGGACTACAAATCGTGCAAGCGATAAAGGAATATCCATCGGTGAAGAGAAATACACGTAAATCTCTTGAAGAAATATGAGATATCGGACGTGCCTCGATGAAGACTCCAATGGTCCCACCTAACAACCTTGGACCCGATCTCACCGGCAAATCGATCAATCAAACTCATTTCGGAGGGATTGTTGGCTCACCGATGTATCTAATCGCCTGCACTGGACATACAATTCTCATCATCCTAATAGCAAGATATTAGTCCAATCCCAAAGAATCCCACCTCACTGCAGCCCAAAAGAATACTCGGATACACGAAGGGCACACCAAGCCTTGGACTCTATTATCCAAAGTGCTCGGGGTTCGACCTCAAAGGTTACTCGATTCGATTATCTTGGCTGCAACATGGACGAAAAAGTACCTCGAGTCCTATCAATTTCTTGGAGGAAAACTAGTTTGTTGGAGTGCTAAAAGCAACAATCGGTGGCTATGTCCTTAGCCGAAGTCGAATATGTGGTCTGCAGATGTTTGTGCCAATGTCTTATGGATGAAGAGTCAACTCAGTGACTATGACATCCATTACAAAATGGTACCCATCTTCTGTGACAACACAAGTGCAATTGCGATCTCCAACAATGCTGTCCTCCATCAAAGAACCAAACATATTGATATCAGATATCACTTCATCAGGGATCACATAATGAAGGGAGACATAGAACTTCATTTCATCCTATCGAATATCAACTTGAAGATATCTTCACCAAGCCTTTGGACAAACCTACCTTCGTGAGACCGAAGTCAATTAGGAATGCTTGACATTGAAAGTCGCATCCGAAAACCAATATCGTGAGTTCGTGAACTGGTTCATCTCCCGAACATCCAAAATCAACCTCTCACCGAATGAGTAAGACTCACTCGTGGTCCCCGATGAAAAGCATTGAATGAGTAACTAAATGCTCCAAGTATTAGTTACTTAAATGTCCTAGGTTGGTAATCCCTCCAAATTTAATATAGGAATATATGTCTTCATCGCGTGGGTCTCATCACTAAACCTCACCCCAGGTTGGCATTAAATGCCTTCTTCTCACATAAAATATCCTATGGATATTTTATTATCGCAAAAGTGCACTTTACCGTGCCTTGCAATCGCTCCCTTGAAAACGGGATTTTATTGCGGTAGTGGTGGGTGGCATTAAATGTGGAATTTCAAACGTTTTCAAAAATCGTCTTTACATATCCACGCTTATGCAAAACCACCCTCTCACCACTCTATAAATACCCTCCTCTCAACCAAGAGAAAACACACAAATTATTTTACGCAACAAAACTCACAAAATCCTTTCTCAAATCTAGAAAAATTTGTGTGTTCTTAAAAATATTTAAACCTTCTTTTGAAAACCTTCCTTGTAAACATTTACAAAGTTTTCATCACAAACTTGAGAGATCTTAAATCCTTGATTGTTCTAGTCAAAATATTTCTTTCAAAACCCTAAAATCCTTTTATATGGAAATGGCTAGAACACAATCTCTCCGGTTGCTTCTCGATGGTAGGAGATCTTACAAATGTTGAATTTAAAACTAATAATGTCATAGGCAAATTTGAATACCACAAACCGTCCCACCTACAAAGACATTATGAAATTTTTATTTAACGCCCATTGAAAGCGGCCTTTATTCGATGTCCTCCATTGTTTACCAAAATCTCCTCGGGAATTTTGGGCAACATCCAAGGCCTTTGACCGACACCCTCTACGATGAGAACAACCTCGGACCCCTCGTGGAATATCTCATCGATTCGGTCTTCATGGGGAAACAACAATTCACCCCGGACTATAAAACGTTTTGCACTTCAACAGGCTGGATTACAATAAAGGAGTTTATGTCGCCCATCCCGAACCTTTACGGTGAAGGATGAGTTAAAACAAATCATTTTAAATCCAACTTTTTGGACAAGACCGCATCACCAAAAGCTCTTTTCCGTGGCTTGGAGGATCCTATTCACTTTGATTCGTGTCCTCGGCGTGAACCACTCATCCACCGAACAAGTTAACTCTATTCGCTTGATGATGGCATAACTTTTGATGAATGGGTCATCTTGTCGACATAGGGAGATCATTTACGGTGATCTCGTGATCAAGCTACGAGAGCAAAACTAGGACGAAATACATTTCGTATCCTAGGTTTGTCTCTTGTGCTTTGCAAGTGTTACTTGGTGCAAACTATCCTCGTGGAAGAAAAATTTGGTGCTATACCGGCATCTTGAGCCAATCAAATTTTCAAAAGACCCATCCTTGTCACTCCCATTGAATTGACGGCCCACATGATTGTCAGAACAATCGAGTGGATCGATGTCTCCAAACCCCGCTCCCAAAAAGTAAGGGAAGTCTCGATGGGACTAAGACTAAACCAAAGTCTCGGGGCCATGAGGCTTGTGAACACCGCCTAAAAGACACAAAAGCCCGAGACTAAACAGACACCCACCGACTGTGCAACATCCACCCTCGTGACAACGAAGGACACTAATACATCACAACAAGGTGCTCTTGGTTACATCTACTACTCCCAAGATCCGAGGAAACAAACAACCACCGGTAGGGAGCCGCCTTCCACTTCGCTGGTGATGACATTAACAAATCCAAGTCTTTGTCTCGAGGGCACACCGATCAATCCCAAAGACTGGGGGAAACAAACAACCCAACGATAGGGATACAACAATCAATCGACTCCGCCAAAGGCACTGGAAACACCCACCAGTGTCTTAGGGGTCACTGGGGACAAAGACTCGGAGGAAAGAAACAACCCGCCGATACGTAACCCAAAACCAATCGACTCCGGAGAAGGCACTGAAACTCCCACCGTTGTCGAGGGGTCAACGAGGACAAAGACTCGAGGGATATATACCACCCGATATGGAACCCATCACCAACCCCTTACTCACAATTGATGATGTCACCGGTATTCTATTCTCGAGGATGAACTTGTCGAAACTAAGGATGAAATTTTATCACCGGAGAAGAAATGGACGAGGTTCAATCGAACAAGAGCCTCACCGATCCAAAGGAGCATACCGAGTCACCATTTCATCCGAAGATAATGACTCGACTCCTCATCATCCACTGGGAATTTAACCGTTTTGACAACATTCTTCCAATCATCGAAGACAGCTAGTTCGGTGGATCACTAAAGCCTCAAGGAGGTCAGACATCGGGTTCTTGAACAATTTTGGGATCAACACCTTTGAAGCGGAAGCCACGCCGATCTTCGATCCGATGTGCTCACCTTCAATGAAAATGTTCATGAGCACGTAGATCTCATGTACCAACACCTTATCGGTCGATGAAAACCGGTTAAGTTTCTTAAGCATCTTCATCATGTGGAGTTACAATTGATGAAATCGGGGATGTTGTTAAAGAAGACCCAAAGAATCAATGCCAAAATCTTTGAAGCCACCGAGGTGTATGTGAAAATTCATCTTGACTAAGCGAATCGATTGAAATGCTCCAATATGCAAACGTTCGGGGTCTCCAATCTTCGCCCGCCTCTTCAAACCTCGGTGGACTCTTTGAACACTTAAGTAGTCATATGGCTCAGCCTCATCTTCAATGGCTCGGAATCTTGGTCCCCGAATGACCGTGCATTGGAGATCTCATGCTAACTCGGATGCAAAGGTCACCGGTCTTCAAGCAGATACCTCGGATATTAAGGCCATGATCACCGAAATCTGCGAGCCTTCAAGGGTCAAGGGACCGTCCCCTTCAAGACTAACTCCAACTCTTGCCCTCACTGAAGTTCCTTGAGTTGAGGGGAGAATATTCTTGAAGAAACTCCTTTCACACCGAGGGGAGCAAACACCACCGGCCCCGAGAACTCCCACATCATCTCGCACCGGTCTCAGAATACCCATCTCCTCACTACCACCACTAACATCAACAACAACAACACCGACGATCACAACATCAATCATGACAACAACACCACCCTTAGTTGCATCATCTTCCTCGTGCCGGGACAAAGGCAAAGGCAAAATGACAATCACGAGCACGAGAAGATTCCCTATAAAATCGACGACATTTGAATACCGCCACACCACAACAAATGAGTAAACATCTTGCTAAAGAAGAAAGAAGATTGAAACTAGCTAAGGAAGAGAAAAGGAACAGAAGCACCGCAAAGGTTGTCGTAGAAGAAGCCGAGAACATGGGATTAGATCCAAGCAAGCTTCAAAAGGGTCGAGCAGGCAAAGTTCAAGGATGCTCAGTCGCTCGGATGGTCGCAATGAAAAGCGGTTTGAAGCAAAGAAAAAGAAAGTCAAGTCACAGCAAGAACGAATTGATCATTACAACTGGACAATGACAAGTCAAGGAAGCTCGAGAAAATCATCGATGTCAAAATCATTCCCAACTCCAAACCACTAGCAATGAATGTCTACGTGGGGTGATAAGAGACATTTCGAGATTCATGATCCCTTAACTTTTGTTGATTTTGGGATCACCGAACTCGATGAGCTTGGTCCAATCATTGAAAAGAAGTAAAATAAGGTGGTCAAGGACCTCGATGAAGATGCTCAAGAAAAGATATGAAAGGTCGAGAGATGCACCACCAACTGGGAATTCACCGCCTTGACTGCACCTCAAGGATCTCAACCACAAGCATCCACCGCAAAAGGAAAAGAGTTAAGTTCCACCGAGATCAAAGTGCACGGCTTAGAATGCAACAGAGTTGCTGAGGGTGTGAAATTTGTGAACTGCCTAGTGATTGAAAAGCCCGAAAGAGGGCTATTTTTCATTGATGTCTACGGAACCCAACATTCCAAAGGTGGAGTGATATCGATAAGGTGAGTGGCTACTATGATCAACTATATTCCAGTGGCCTCTCGGATCCAATCTCAAAGAAACATCGTGTTCTGTCAAGACACGAATGCTAAGATAAGAGACCATCCCGACAGAGAAACACTCATCACCAAGAAAGTGAAGCTTGAAGCACCGGAATCCATCCGGACCGATATCATGTTATCTTTTCTTTGTACTAGTGATAGGAACCATGTAAGATGATTAATAAAGATGTATGCTTTTGTTAAAATACTCGGTGTTCCATATTGTATTCATTAGTACATTCGATTGTAAGAACAAGCCATTTGCTCACTTACACCGATCAAACACTTAGGCTATTTGTATATCCAAATAGGGAGACTGTTGTTCAAGAATACCCAAACCTCTTAATCTAGGATTTGAATAGAAAATAATCTAAGTGTTTAATCCGTTAAACACTATCAGTCATTGAGTGCATAGTCTCTCGGTGAGCCATATTCGAGATACTTAGTACGAGGCGAAGAAGAAGCCTCTCCACTCAAAGAAGGCGGAACTTAATGGGTGAAGACTAAGTCAAGAAGAAGATGGTGGATTCGGTGAGTGATGACAATAACTCACCGAAACCCTTAAGGCTCCTCTCCAACTATTAGCATCAAGACAAACTAAAGGAAGAGACCAAGGCTTTGAAGATCAAGAATGAGCGGGACTAGGCGGAAACGCTTACCCGGATAAAACTAAGCCCCAAGTGCTTTACTCAGATAAAACTAAGTCCCTATCTACTAAAACAATATCTTCCCATTTATAGTAGCGGCGATACTAAAGGATTCTCTCATTAAGGAAGAAGCTTCATACCGACTACAAATAGCAAAGTAAATAGTAAACGAATATATCTATATTCGGATTACTTGTGATCAATGTTTTGTCTTCTAGGTTAAAGTTAAATATCCATACTTGTATAAATAGCATAAGAGAAGGAGTGAAAAGTTTAAGCTTGTGAATTGTAAAAACACACATACACACAAGCCAACTTTTCACTCTCCAAATACAACTTTATCCTTGAGCTAGCTCGATGGGTTCTAGAGTTGTGCTGGACTTAGCCCGAGCTTAGAGGAGTCACCCCAAACTTTGTCATTTCAATCCCAAGTACTATTCCGCAAGTACTTGGGTAACGATTCTTTGAATTATTTCTAATAAGAATATGATGTTAAAAATTACTTTGTGTGTTTTACTTATGTTAATTTCAGTCATTATTCACTGTTAAATTGCTTTAAGTACTTTGTGTTGGACCGAGTGGTGTAATAATGGTTAAAACTGTACATGGGCCGTGAGATTATGATCAAATGGAGTATTGGTTCGAGTATTGTTTGAGAATCGGTAACAAAGTATCATTAAGAATTTTATACCAATGTCTCACACTTGATGGTTATGAATTAATTGGATCGGGCTCGGAATTGAATATGGAAAACTTAGATTTGGATTATCATAGGCTGTGACATGGATTCACTAAGATTGATTTGGGTTGAACTTCATGGACCATGCCCCAATTATTCATATAACTTTGTTTGAGCCTTACACTTGATTGAGTCGGATGGGCTTCTCAAGAGATTTGATTGACTATGAGATTTGTTAATGATGAGATTGGGTATGATGATGAGATTTGATGGGTTGTGCAGATTGATACTTTGGTATATACATTTTCATGGATAATGTTTCGTCATGGCTTGAAATTATTTATTGGTACAATGTTGACTACGGGGTTATTTGGACGGTATTTCTTATTTGGATTTGAAGTGAGGTTTTCCGGGCGCATTTACTTATTTCGTCTTCTTTCTTTCTTCCCTTCCGCGAAGATGACTTGTTTGGGCGTTTATTGAGTGTGATAAAGACTTGGCTATTTAGTTACGGTTGTGATTCTTTCTCGCTTAACCCACAACGTAGCTATCACTTGGTGTCTCATGTGATTGAGGATATGTCAAGAGGTTTTGTACATTGGGTACACCGCTTTTTCACGAGGATTAGTACAAGTTTAAGTAACACATCCGGGGAATTCTACTTCATGATCAAGTTTGGTATATCGGGTTTACTTCACCAAATGGTCATTGCTATAGCCGTTTAATACGTGAATGATGTGTCTACCAATGGATTGATTGGTTGTGATGTGATCGACAATTCCCATTGAATATTTTATACAATGTAATGTTAATGATACTTCTGCCTAAGCAAAATCTTTTAAGAATCTTCAAGGTCAGTCATGATCTTTCAAGATGTTTGCTTTTGACAAGAACTTTTCATGCAAATGGTTGTTCATGTTAATGATGCTTCTGAAAGTTTGAAACCATCATGAGGGAGAATCGTGTACTTTGATGTTTTATGGTCAATCTCAGGGGGAAGTAGTGTATACTACTCAACTTAGTATGGTTTGTGAAGATGTCTACATATGGGTAAAGAATTGTTGATGATGTTGTTGATGTTGGATAATGAACCCTTGATGAACCACTGAATGTTCCCCTAAAACAGATATTCACCAAAACCAAAGTTGTCATATCACATTCAAGCTGATATTTTTACGGTTTTGTCTTGATTTTGTAAAATCCTTAAAGAATCTATTTCTGGTTTAAATCATAGACTTGTAAAATCCCGTGACAATGAAAACATCCCGGTAATTGTAAAGTGCATCTCCGCATCTATCTTACGGTTTATTCTTGGTTTTGTAAAATCCTACGAAAGAAACTATTTCTGGTTTAAACCATAGATTTGTAAAATCCCGTAATAATGGAACCATCCTGGAGAAAGGAAAGTGTATTTCGGGATCTCATTTGATGCTTGTGCTACGGTTTCTGTTTCAAAGAAGAGATAAAAGGGTGTACTTCATGAATTGGGTGTTTGTTTGGATATCTTCATGGCAGTTTGGTTATTACATGATTTTACGGGGTTATGTGCTTTTAACCAAGGTCGGATGAAAACCATTATCATAGTTCACTTAAAACGTCAAAGGAGGCTAGATTTGAGCTTTTAACCGTAAGATGTGACAACGGGTTAATTCACTATTATTTATTTGAGGTTGAAGTGAAATATCACGGGCGAGTGTACTTAGTATCTGAAGGTATCGGGGATGGTTGGATGAAGATTCTTCATGATCCTTGTTCGAGCTTATTATCAAAAATGAAGACCTGGAAATCTAGCTATTGTTGGGTGACTTTTTCTTTCAACACTTGGGGGAATTGGGCTCGTACCACCTCAAAATAACTATCACTTTAAGGAGTTACGTTGTAGTGCTCAGTGTCACATTCAATTGTGGATTTTCAAGAGGTGATGTACGTGTTATACTTGATGGTTGGTTGGATGAAGAGTATAGAGTACTTAGAGATTCAATGGAGGATGAAATCTCAGCACCACTCTTTGTTACATATGTGCAAGTTTAAGTCACGAGTTCGGGTTAGTTTACTTCAGGGTCAAATTCATCATATTGGATTTTATCTATCTACTGTCACTACAAAGAGCCTACTGAATGATAATGGGTTGATTACAAGTTTGCCAAGAGTAGATGAAAAGAGAGAGATTGTGACGTATGAACACAACAGTTCAAGCCTCGTTCTCTAAAGAAAAGAAATGTGTACGCTTTAGTGCGCATTATCTTAGATAGAAGAGAAATCTTCTTATGACGTTTGAACACAACAGTTCAAGCCTCGTTCTCTAAAGAAAAGAAAAGTGTACATTTCAGTGCGCTTTATCTTCGGAAGGAGAGAAATCTTCTTATTATGACCATTCTCATCAACATGCTTCATGCTTTTTCCATGCGCTTCAGTCATCAAGTGAACCGGACTACTGATAATTACTCTTATTCCACTTGCTCAATATAATAAAGATGGCGACATCATGTGCTAATTTTGCGGGGGAGAAGTGTGAATAGAATACATCTGGATGATAATCACTTGTTTTTATCAAGAATGGCATCTTCGTATGCAATTCTTGAGGGGGAGAAGAAGTGTGAATTTTTTTTGCATAGTTGATTGATATTTTGAGAATATATGGTCAAACGGCTCCTAACTCATGTAAGAATCAAGACTCTTCTTATCGGATCATCTTCACATGCAGTTTCTTCTAAGAGCCGCTGGTTGACATCTTCACACGGGCTGATATGATTAATGACAAAGTGCTTCCGTTAATGCTTCACGACACATCAACATGATGATTCCGAACAATCTCTGTTCTTGTTTGATGTGATTGGTAGTTTGGTGTTACCATTTAGTGTGTTCGTTATGGGCGATTCTTGATTTCCTTGATGAATATCTTCGCTTTTTGTTTGATTGGGAGGATTTTAGTTAATGGGACTTGCAAGAGGTAAGTTAATTGGGATGATTTTTGGTGTGATGAAGATGTTAACTATCTATTCCCAAACCGGACAATCTTGAAGAAGGTCGAGTCTGATGCATTCTACATTTTCGATGCATGTTAGAAGACTAAAGACGAGTTGCATTTGATTATCTAAAGACTTCTTCTTAATCTAGGCATTTATCAAACAGATTGTCGGTTTATGGGAGAGTACTAATTGGGGGATAGTGAGTCTGATTCAATCCCCAATTAGACTTACTCATATTCTTTAGCAGTGATTCCTCAAGAAACCCAATCTCCAATTATTCCTCGAGGCGTTGCTATTGACTATTCTAATATTGCAGTTGCACTATTGAATATAATCCGCTCTTTGGTATTCCTTTGCCAAATCTTCACGGATTATTGTTCATGAAAAATGATCCGCTCTTTGGTATTCCTTTACCAAATCTTCACGGATTATTGTGCACTCTGTAAATCAACCACATGAACATTAAGGAAAATGACTTCCTCATCCGCTTGAAGACTATTGGTGAATCTTCTAGATCAGTCTCTATATGTATATCTTTAGGAAGATGGAATTGATGTTGAGGAATCATTTGTTCTGGTTCATTAAGTGGGTCAATGTACATCCGGTTTTACATTTATTCACGTGTTGGACATTTGACACAAGTTGATTACTTGAGTTAATCATTTATCACTTATTTGAGATTGAAGTTGACTTTCACAAAGGCGTGTTCTTATTTGATAACTTGCTTGGGCTTAAGAATTTGAGTTGAAGACTTGGTTTATCTAGTTACCGGCAGATCAAGGTGGATGGTTGAAGACCGTTAACTATCACTATTAGGAGTTACTTTGTTTTAATCGATGTCACACGATATGACGGTGTGGATAATCGCAACAGTGTTAATGTCTCATACTTTGTTTGGGTTGTGAGTACTTAGAGATTTGCTTGAAGCATAAATTTCTCGACACCGTTCTTCCATTATTAGGTGCAAGCTTAGGATACGAATGTGGGGAATTTGACTTCAGCTTCAAGTATGGTATAACGGGTTTTCTTCATCGGTGGTCACTCAAATTGTCTACATAAGGGTTGATAAAAATAGTCGTAGAGTCTTCAAGAAGTTGATTCTCACAAGAGTTCAAGTGTTCTTCTCATAAAGATTTCAAGTATTTGGGCTTATACTATGTTGCTGATTCTGAAGTGTCAAAGCCAGAAAGGGGCAAGGAGACAAGCATCTTAACGCGAGTAAACTTGATGAACTTAATTCTTCTAAGTGATTGAAGATATCCCGGGAAGACGAATGTCATAACCGCAGAGAAACTCAATGTTTATCTCATCGTGGCGTTTAGTGCTCTTATTCCAACTACGTGGGGGAAGAGATGGAAGAGTTAGTTTCTGAAGATAAAAGAGGTACACAAGTATGACATAACATGAGAGAGAGAGATTGTGTACATTGGGGATGCTCAGTTGTTTCACTTGAGTGCTTAATCAGTGATTCAAAGATATAATCACTTATTCCGGAGTTGACATCCGCAGAGATTGTCATCCACAGAGATAATCAGTGATTCGGCCTACTTCTTCAATGTTATCGGTTATTCTTTCTTTGGGAATGTGTGTACTTCGGGTTCTTGAGCTTCATACACGATCATCAGGGAAGAAAAATGTGAACAATGGGGAGGTGTTTTCATTCCCCTCATGATGTGTATTCGGGAGAGTTCTTGGGTATTGGTGTACTTCGGATTCTTGAGCTTCATACTCGATCGTTAGGGAAGAAAAATGTGAACATTGGGGAGGTGTTTTCATTCCCCTCATGATGGGTATTCGGGAGAGTTCTTGAGCATTATACAAAGAGACTGGCTGCATCAATTCAAATACTTGGGGGAATTATTCTCTTGACACCTTTTGGAATGGATTGCTTCAGACTTCAGTGGAAAAGGAATTTGATAAGATTATTTAAATGTGGGATGATGCGTTGCTGTTGTTCTATTTGATGATATAACCTCGAACGAAGAATCATGGGATTATTCTTAAAAGGAGCAGCGGGATTTATGATAATGGTGTGCTTCTCTGTGCACCTTGGTAAGGCAAGCTTGAAATAAGAGCTTGAATCGCTCATCTAATGGATCTTGGTTTGGGGAAGTCGCCAAAGTCTCTCTTCTCAAAGGCTCATGTTCTATCTTCTATTCGGAGCCTCTAAGCTTTGGTGGTTGAAGTTTAAGAGATGACGAATTCTATCTTCTACGACGTCTTCGCTCGATATCCTTATCTCGGTACTGTATCCTCATCTTCTTTAACTATATCATCTTCTATCTTTGTATATATTTATCAAAACCAAATACAAAAATATAAAACCAACAAAAAGAAAATAGAAAATTATAAAACCATCTAAAACCTATAAAAATCAGAAAATTTGAAAATACCAAAAATATTGTTTTTCTCTGACATGTCTTCTAGTATCGATAACATCTGCGGTCTTAGAAATGTCATTCAATAATGGCACGGGACCATAGATGAAGTTCGAGCAGGAGGTGTAAATATTCTTTTTCCAAAACATGTCTATAAATAAGGCTTGCAGTTATTTTAGACTGTAACCCGTGCTTAAACTATGGCTTGCTATTATTTCAGATAGCAACCCATTCTTCAAGAAAGGAAAGTGCTACGCTAAACCATTTTTCAAAATTCGTGCACTTATCCTAAAACAAAACATGGAAAGCATGTCGTCAAAAATACTGCTAATTCTACACAAATGTTTTTCCGTCTAAAATTCTTCAGAAAAATATTTGTTGTCTTTCAAAAATGGTGGTAAATGAGTTGCTTGAAAATCAATCTAATTCAGAGTTTTCGAAATAAATTGATAACTCAATCAATGACGTCAGCGCTGTTAAACTTTTCAAAAAATGAGTCATTGATTAAGGGGGATAATGTTTTCAAATCTATATCATCTAACAGGCTTTCTTAATCATCCTACGTGCTTAATTAAATATGATATTTGCCTATGTCGAAGGACTAGGAATTTAGGATATGATTGTTAGGATTAGATGTTTATAGTTTGATGAAACACATTATGCCCATGCCTTATATGAACTGATTGATATGTTGGATTGACTTTTATTAGTCGATTGCTATTTGGGTGATGTCGACCACCATATATCTGTATGTGTGTTCACTAACGTATACAAGTATATTAGTATATAAGAATGTTCCCGATCTGGATCCCACAAATGAAGATGATTGGATGCCGAAAGGAAAGGGTAACTATATCTTGGGTTGACAAATGAAGAAACGGAGCTTAATTTGACTTCTATGGAAAGTTGGCATGAAAAAATACAATGTAAGAGGTCTCACTGCATCAGCAGATGGTTTTCTTCATCATCAAATGAAGAAACAGAGCTTAATTGGACCTCTATGAATAGTTGGCATGAAAAATGCAACGAAAGAAGTCTCACTGCATCAGCAGATGGTTTTTCTTCCAAACCTTACAGCAACAACAACAAAAGCGGCTCAACCACCTAACGTATCTTTGTGCAGGATTAATAGTGGATGATACCATTTTTCTAAAACTTTGATTAAAATTGTTTTGAAAATGGAAAAATATTGTTTTGAAAATAAATTGGACTAAACTTTGAAAATCACCGCACTTCTTTTTATCAAAACCTATGTCACTCAATTATCGACTTCGGTCATCGATTGAGGGGGAGAGTGATTTAAAATACAATATTTTCAAACAATATATCATCAAAACAAGTCCGGTTTGTACGTTGTAATGTGGTGATCTAAAGATTTAATGTTATGTCATGGTATGATTTTCTTTAAAACTCAAAGATCTTTCAAAATGAAATTTTTTCTGTTCTTGTTTGTAAGATATTGGTTTTCACTTACACATCAAACCATAACACAAAGTGGGCGATAAGTGGAATTCTAGAGAGAAAGTTAGAGGTTTAGGGAACTTAGTAAGAGAAAGTGAAAGATATTATTATGAGCTCCAACTCTACCTTGGGAGGTAGAGAGTATTTATAGTCTTACATAAACGCCACACAACGGTCAGGATCGTGCATACAGTGGGTAAAGACCCGTCCGTCCTCCACGGTGTTACTTAACTAAATACTACTTAACATAAAATAACTACGACTACGAGCTTTCTAACGATTACATATACTTGAGGTGACCGACTCTTTAATACCGGAATTTCTAATTCCTAACAATCTCCCTAAGGGAGGTCACCTCGAACATATACTAAAATTACATAGAATACAAAAGATATGTCATTAACAATTTTTCTTGCATTCTTGATGTAGTACTTTGCTCAAGCTCGTAGTCATTGATTCTTCTCATTGCATGTTTGGTTACTCAAGGTGGAGGTCTTATAACGATCCACGTGATAATAAATTTGAGCTAGCTTTTGAGATCATCACTATGAAAAATCTCGAGACATCCATTGTGGTGTTGGAATTATGTGATGTTGTGACATTCGGACCGACATGCTCACATTCGGATCATGATATCTTCTCATAAGAGTAGCGGAGCTTTCGATAATTCATGATATTGGCGCAGCGTAGCGAAGCATGGAGTGAAAATATCGAGTCATTGATGCACTAATCATGATTTCTTTTGAGATGAATGTGTTAAGTGAGCATGCGGCTATGGATTGACCGCTTCATTCGATCACCACAAAGCGTCGGACGACACTGCATACAATGCTTATTAATAAAGCGTACAAAAGTGTCTTTGACCACTTTAGTTGAATTGAGGTACACGCCCACGGTTCCCGCTGATCGAGACAAGCATCGCCGTGATCGTAAAATTCAAGAATTTCCTTGACAGGGTTTCGCAATGCTCTAGTTGTTCTCAAACCGAACGTCTCAAAGAAGACAACACGGAGTGAGTGAACCAAATAATTTAAGTCCACCGATTGATGAAAAGAGATTTGAAAAGCAATCGTGTATTTTCAATAGAAATTGTTTTGTAATACAACGAAGGTTTTATTGAAAACAATTATCAATCATAAAACACCTTTTGATTTGAAAATTAGTACACGGTCGATGTGCTATAGAAAAGAGTTTTTAAGCACAAAGACCGGTTTTCAAAGGTATCCGTCAATCCATAACTCGAACCGTGATTGATTCAAGAGATTGAATCGCCCCATTGTTTCGTTCGGTTGTCACATGGTTGATCTATATAATATATCTCACATGCCACCTACCAGAGCTTGTTTGATGTTGGCTCGAAAGGCTTTCCATCTTCATTGTGAATATGATAACACATCACTCGGATGTTCGCAATACCACAAGGATAATGCGTGGGACTCAAGATATAATCTCTCTTTCCACATTATGTGAAAGAGAGTCTTCATTTGAAAGTGTCCTAATGAGATTTATTGATGATCTCGTGGCTCTAGACTCAATTTGTGCATATTTGGATCCCGTGTCGGAGACTAGGAGAGGGTCTCCTTCTTCAATATCAACAATCTCTAAGATAAAGTCGATAGATAATGTCGGTTCCCGTGAGAATGAAACAAGTCCTTTTAAGAGGAACTTGAGTGGTTTGGAAAGTTGAAGTGCGGTGCGTCACCGGGTCCATGACGTCTTGTCTTCAATACCGATGTTACCATCGTAGTATATGAATTGAACCCGGTTTCGCCCTAAGGTTGAATAAATGGAGGCTATTTGTTTTCACCCTTTTCTCATTCAATTCTTTTAATTCTTCAACCCCTTCAAGCTTACCGAGACTTCATAGCTAGAACCTTGTTGGGTTTATTCCAAGACTAGCTCGCACTCGATTCGTACTCTTCCCATATCTCATTATTCTCCTTTATCATCATACCTAAGAACTCTACACTAACTAGTGGATTGTCCTCGGTAGATCCCTCCGGTTACAGCGGATCATGGGAACACATACCTAACCTTATCATCCTTATATCACCGTACATAAAGTAGAGCTGGTCGGTCAATTTGGTATTGTTCATCTACCATTGGAACCAATTGAAAACCATTTGAAAATCAATCCGGATACTTGTGATATATTATCAAAACATTTTGTACTCGAATTGTTTTGATATTTTAGAACAAGTGCTCCCCCTCAACATGTGCATCAATTGTTTGAAATCGTTTTGCACACGGAGGCAAGAGGAAGAATTTACTTCTTTGATTACCATTTTCTAAAGATATCAACATCACTTCCCGATCAAATCAAGTAGATAAAGCATTTCGGAAGGATGAGGTTTTCATAAGTTTGCTCCCCTCAATATGTGCCTCGAGATTTGAAAAAGTTTTGCACATACTAGAGGAACCCGCACATTAAGATAAGTGATCACGTTTCAAATCATAGGTTTAAGATATATGCTCCCCTCAACATGTGCATGGAAAATTTGAAATCGTTTGTCACATGTGGGAAGGATAGCATGTACATCCTTATAAAACCATTTACCGAATTATCAGTTTAAATCCAATTTAAATCACACATTCTCTCCCGATCACAATTATCAAATCATTTGAGATTTGTGATCTCTTATAGATTTAAATTGATTTTGAAAGATTTTAAGGAGAATTGTGACTTGATTATGAAAGCGTTTTAACTGATAAGGATCGGATTTTAAGACTTTAAACTCCATTGATAAAATATGCATGAATATCTTTTGAAAACACTTGAATGCCAAATAACTTTTTAATTTAATTGAAATCATTCTCCCCCTCAATCAATGGCATAGGTTGTTGATTGAGAGATTCATATTTTGACAAATAAGTCCGATGATTATCAAGAGTAAAGACCGAGTTATTTTTCAAAGCAATTAGTTTTCAATGATAAATGTTTATAGAATCGAGCACGGAATTTTGAAAACATGATAAAGTATGGCTCGTTCTTTCTTTGAAAAGCGGTTACTTGCTGAAATGACAATAAACCATTTGTTTCTCTTTCTCCCAAAATAATTTTTAAAGTGATTTTTTGATTTTTTTTAAGAATTCGAACAACATCTAAAGTCCCGTGTCATTCTTTGAATGACAGCACAAAGACCGTAGATATTGACGAACCGAGAAAAAGCATAACAAATTGACAATAATTTTTGAAGATTTTTTTTTTTTTTTTTTTCGACTTTTATGGATTTTGAAGGTTTTATATTTTTCTATTTGATTTTTGAGGATTTTATAATTTTGTATTTTGTTTTTCGAATAGATATATACAAGAGATAGATGAGCATAGACCTTTACTCCTCGTCTTCCTCCTCGAAGACGTTTGAGTGTTCGTTGAAGGCTTTTCAAGCCTAGTCGTGAAGTATGAACTCAAAACGTTCTCTTGGAAGAGCTTTGGTGAAGATGTCGCTAACCGATATTCGCACCTCACAAAATAGAGTTCCACCACACCTTTTTCCACTTGTTCCCGATGAAATGATGTCGAATGTCGATATGCTTTGCTCTTGAGTGTTGAACGTTGTTGCACGAGAGAGCGATAGCACTTTTATTGTCACAAGATGTAGAGGATTTTGTTGAATTCAAAGCCATAGTCGATAATCGAGATCTCATCCATAAGATTTGAGCACAACAAGATGACATGGCTATGTATTCAACCTCTGTAGAGGAAATAGAAGTACTCATTTGCTTCTTTGAAGACCACTCACAAGCTTATCACCCAAAACCGAGCACCTCCGGATGTACTTGACGAGTATCTTGACACCGCATGATCAAGATCTCGCATAGGTCGTTAGTAACATACCGGTGTCCTTGGTACCAAAGACCCATATTGATGGTTCCTTGGAGATACCGAAGACCCGTTTAACCGCTTCAAGGTGTTTTTAGTAGGCTTAGCACGATATCTAGCACACATGCAAACAAATAACAAGATGTCCGGTCTACTAGCGTGAGGTACATCGTGGATCCAATCATACTACGATATTTCATTTGGTCAATCATGATCCCCGAGTGGTCTTCATCTAGTTTGGTTCGATCAATCATGGGAGTGTCAACAGGTCACTTGAATCAAATCCAAATTTCTTTAATATCTCGGTTGCATATTTAGATTGATTTATGAAAATGCCTCCGGGACTTTGTGAAATTTGTAATCCCAAGAAAATGACATTTGTCCCATCATTGACATTTGAAATTTTGAACTCATTTCATTTGAAAACGGTCACACTCATTGGGGTCGGTCGAGGCAAAGATGATAACATCAACATAAATTTGAGCGTGAATTAAGTGTTTGCACGACTTTACGGTAAACAAAGTAGGATCAATCGCTCCTTTGTTTGAATCCAAGAGATAGAAGAAACTTTGACAAAGTATCATACCATGCTCTAGAGCTTGCTTCAAACCATATAGGGCCTTTTTCAAGCGATAAACATGAGTAGGATGCTCAATTCACAAAACCCTCTCGTGGTGACGTAAACCACTTCTTCGGATCTCCATTAAGAAATGCGGTTTCACATCCATCGATAAACAACCATGTTCTTGCTAGCAACATTAGCCAAGAAGATTCGATCGCCTCGATACGAGCAACTGAGCAAAAGATTCCTCAAAGTCTATACCTTCTTCTTGATGATAACCTTTAGCCACTAACCTAGCCTTATTTTTCAAAACATCACCATGCTCATCAAGCTTCACTTTGAAGATCCACTTAAGAGCAATGATCATAGCACAACTGGAGTCGGTACTAATTCCCATACATCTAATCGATCAAACTCATGAATTTCATCTTGCATGGCATTGAACCAATTGTCTTCATTCATAGCGCTTTAACATCTTTAGGTTCGATCTTTGAGAGTACAGAGTTAAAGAAGCACCATAAGGCATCGGTAGTGTCGCTTACAGTGGATACCGGACGAGAAGGATTTCCAATGATGTTGTCTAATGGATGATCGTGAGTCCATTTTCCGAGGTGTTCATGTGGTAGTTGTTGAGGGACCAAGTAGCGAGTCGATGTCTCCACGAAGAAGATGGTTCGATGATGATTCAGAGCAAATATGTTTTCAAATGGAGCATCTTCGTGAGAAGCAAAGGGATTAACTTCATCATTGATGCGAAATGTTCCATGATGTACATTTGAAGAATGATGATTTGTTGATGAGATCAAGGGTCGAAGAAGAAGCTTTCTTGACTTAAAGATATTGAGACTAAGGATTGACTTCATTCACGTGAATATGAGCACCTCTGTTGTAGGAATCGACACCTCATTAGTACTTGGATCATAAAGTTCATCAAACATAGGATCAAACAATTTCTTTAAATCATCTTCGATGGAGGTACATATGGAGTTTCTTGAGAGGAGTTTGGAATAAGGGATGAACCAATGGACTGCTTTTGAAGTGCGGGTCCCGAATCGGATTGTCCAAGAGCCATTTGACCGTCACTCATCAAACGTAACGTGAATTGTTTCTATGATATTTCGGGTTCTTTTGTTGTAGATTCGGTATCCCTTTTGTTAGATGCATACCCAACAAATACTCCAATGTCTCGCTTTAGCTCTAAGTTTGCCTAAGTCTTGTCCTCATTAGTTGGATAACATAATGCACCAAACACACGAAGGAAAAAGAGATTAGGTTTTCTGTTGTGGACAAGTTCATATGGAGTTATTCCATGAACAAGTGTGAATCGTGGAACGATTTTGTGTGTAGCATGCAGGTGGCAATAGCTTCACCCGAGAAACATTGGAACCTTTGAGTAAATCAAGATTGTTCTAGCGGCTTCTACAAGAGTTCAATTTCGTCTTTCAACTACACCGCTCGTTGAGGAGTTCGTGGAACACTTCTTTGATGGTCGATTCCAACGCTTTCATAAAATTCACCGAGTTGTTTGTTGACAAACTCGCCCATTGTCTGTTCGGATTATTCGATTGCTTTGTTAAGTCGAACTGCAGTTGTTTGATGAGTTTGATGATGATATCGAGTTTCATCCTTTGTCCTTAAGAACTTGACCCGTGAATCTAGAGTAATCATCAACCACAACTAACACATATTTCTTCCCAAAGATATTCTCGCACCTCATTGGTCCACATAAATCCATATGAATCATATGAAGAACTTCGTGATGAGTTAGTAGGTTTGGGTTTATGGGCATACTTCTTGCTTTTTCCTAATTGACATGTTGAACAAAGATGATCCTTTTCATACTTGAGTCTAGGTAAACCTACAACTAAGTCCTTTCCGAGAGATTATTGATGGTACCAAGTTCAAGTGATTGAGACGACGATGCCATGACCATGACTTTGTTTTAGAGGCCTTTGACAAAGAAGCAAATTGAGAAGACTTCATCATATCTTCGATAGAGATGGTGTATAGATTTGAACCACGTGAACCTTTTAAAAGTTCCTTACCATCAAGTTCACTAACGAAGGGTATGTTTTCAAGGCTACTTCTAGATCGTAATCGCAGAATTGACCAACAGAGAACAAGTTGTGACCAAGACCTTCTACATAGTAAACTCGAGATAACACTTTTGCCAACAACATAGTCTCCATAACCCATAATAGCACCGAAATGATCATTCCCGAATCTAATCGTCCCGATGAATTTGCTCACGAAGTTCATGAGCCGTGACCGGTCGCCAACATATGCTTGGAACAACTGAGTCTAGGTACCACGAACGATTTGAACGATCCGCAGTTGAACACGAGACAAGAATGGATAATCGGATAATTGGGATCCCCATGCAAGAATGGGTTCCATTTGGTTAGTAACAATGGTTGGAACACCCACATCGTAAATAGAAGCATTCATATCGAAATTAAGGCAATGGAATCAATGTGAATAGATGCGGTACTAGTGTCTCAGATAGCCTGCTCACGGTGTGCTCACTTCTTAAGGGAATAGTTCTACCAAGAGGCATCCATTTTCTAGTGGGCATTGTCGATTATTCTTATGACCAACGGTATCCAATAGTAGCCTATCTTACTAAATGTTCTTCCCGTGGGTTTCCACCGCTTTCTAACTTTCTTCGCTTTTGCCTTTTAGCCTTCTTAGCATGAATTTTAGCAATAACAATATTAATCTGGACAATTAATATCATTAGGCAAAACATTAACACCACATTCATGATTAGAAATGTAATTCAAGCGACATCAATACAAGGTTTGCAAATAGTATCGAATTGAATTAATTACAAGACGCCTATGGCTAATACTAGAATCAACACGATTCGTTTTATTCGGTTCAAGCTTAAAGTTCCTAGATTGTTCTTCTACTCTTTCCAAAGGCACATTCTTAGCTTGCGAGATCCTATCATTCCTTGTATTGTCTTGAGACTTTGACCGCTCCCTTTAATGTCACCGATTACTCCAGTAGAGGAATGGGAACATTAGTTGGTTTTACTACTCTTTGCATCACTGTTTAGATGTGCCGGGGATCCGAACTACATGCAGCACACTAAGGTTCACTTTTTAAAACTAGAAGTCTTGGATTGGTACTCCTAGAATGCACACTTGAGTTCTCTTTCTTAGCATTGACGATCCGAATCGAACTACTTAAAGGCACACTAAGGTTCACATTCAAGACATTGGGCATCGAATGAATATCATACTTGGCATTAGGCATCGAACATGGAATCAAAGGATTAAATCTCTCACCTAAGGACTTTGGGCATATTGTGATCAAGCATTCTAGGATTTCTTGAGATCGTTTGGCATATAAGCATGCATGTCCAATTGCATTATCATGAGGTTTCTCTAACTTATCCTCTTCAACAATCTCACGCAGACATTCTAGGCAATCCTTAAGGGATGAGAAGTATGTTTGAACAACAAGTTTGTTGTTCACGAGATGAGGAGGACATATTTCACGAAAAAGCATATTTATTACAAGAGTGAACCTTTGATACACCATTCTCCCCATTGGTCATTGGCATTTTCCCTTTTACCCGACTCTTGATTCTCAATTTCCTTTTGCAATGAAGCTATTTGTTCGTTATTTTTGTTACGAGTGACCTTTATTGATTCAAATAACTCATTGAAATGACGTTTAACCTTTTCATTTTCTTCTAGAAATCTTTCGCTTTCCTTTTGTAATGCATTTACTAGGTTTTGAAGATGAAACGTTTGAGAATTCGAGAATCTAAAGGAGGAGGCATTTGGGAGCCCGTCATATTGTTCGTTTGACCCTTTAATTGAGAGATTTGGGCTTTCAACTTTCTCGATCGTGTTGCAATGAGCTTGAATCTGCTCATCACGTTTGTTAATTTGAAAACCGCATCAAACTCGGAGCATCCGAGGATGTCTTGATATTTGAAGTTTTGACATTTTCTTTAAGATGTTGATATTTTACTTGTTAATTAAAATGCTCAACTTCTAGTTTAGAAAAATGTTTAACCAAATTGTCGTGATCATCCAGTTCAATTTTCACGCTTAGTTCGTAATTAGTTTTTCAAGCTCAATGACACGATCATGGGAGACTTTCGGGCAACCGATAATTCATGAAATTTGGAAGCATTAATGGAACAATTTGTAGCGATGAAAAACACATCTTGAGCAATACATTCGTAAATCGTGTTCTCATTTAGCGTATGCAAGTTCTTCCTCTCAATCTCATTATATTTTAGTGCTCGCTCATAGTCACTAACCTCAACTATCATTGCATCAAATTCCTTTTCCATTCCCTTAATATCGTTATCTATCCCTTTTAAGACTCTCAAAGTGATCTTTTAGAAGTTTAAAGAAAGGCATGACCTCGCTTAAATAACATTCTTTCATTTGCTCAAAACCCTTTCTCCTTCGGCTTATACCAAGTAGGTGTGATCCTTTTCTTGCAAGTTTTCTCAAAATCAACAAATAGTTGAAAGATAACATATTGGCTAATTAAGGTCTTGCTTTTAGTGGCAATTGTTCTAGGAACAAGATGCATTGGTGTATTAGGAGGATACACAATCGCTTCTAGGCATTTTCCAAAGGGAGGGTTTGTTTCAACAATATTTTCTCGCTACGCTTATCTAAGTCCATTTTCCGAACACTTGTTCGGGAGTCAACAATGTTTGAGGCTTAAACATGTTCAAGGAGATCCGCCTCCTTTTGTAGTCATGGGGAGTGATAATTACTTTCTTCTCTTTGCATTTAGGATCATTTAGTTTCTTATTCATTTTCTCCTAGTGATTTCATCTAATTTCTTATCTTCCTCTGTGCACTCAAAGCAACTAGGTTTTGTCTAGTTTTAAGAATCTCATTGCCATCATAGATCACACTTTGAGTCGCTTTTGCTATCTTCCCGCACCTGTGGTTGGGTTTATCTATAATGGGAACACTATGCTTATCGCTAGAACTCTATGCTTAGTGATCATGTGAGCGATCTGAATGGTGTTCCTTGTATTTACAACTTGTTTTCCAGTTTGTTTTTCAAAGTTTTGATTAGAAAAATCTTTCAAGAGTTTTGATTCCTTTGCATTAAATTCTTGCTTAAGCATTTTCACATTTCTTGAAGTTCTTGTTTTTGCTTAGCGCTTTAGAAAGCTTTTCTTGCAAGGAATTTAACTCTTGTTTTAATACTTCTTCTTGAAAATTACTTTTTCTAATGATTGTACGCACTTGGTCGTCCATTTCACGCTCACGAGTGGTCAACTCAAATTTTGCACGTTGTTCATAAATAGCAACACGTTCTTTATAGGCATTTAGTTCGAAATTACGAAATCATCGAGGGCACATGCGGTGTATTCATCAAAGACATAGTCATTGTTGATCGCAGAAGATGCATCACTTGGTACAACTTCACTTTCACTTTGTTTCACATATTGATCATATGGGACAACATTGATATTACCCATATTTTCAATATTTTATTCAATAGTTTCAGTTGATAGTACTTTGTCATGCATCTTTGCACATCAACATCATCGATAGTTTTAGTACCTCCGAGATGAGTTTGTCTTTGGATGGACCACTTGTGGTGAAGAAGAGACCTTGGGAGAGACCATTGTAGAAATGCTAGCCATAAAAATTGTGTGTGCGAGAGGTCCATCATCCACATAAGAGTCGTATGCATCACAATCGGCGACTTGAAAGGCATTATGATGATTGTGACCTATCTCCGAATAGGTCGCTCATCCACATCTCGCATCATAGGTCTTGGCATTGCCTCAAGAAGAAACAACAATTCCTCTTCATCCAAAGCAAAGACCATTATCCCGAGCTTGTACAAGCAACATCTTATCTCTCAGTAATCAAGATTCTCGTGGACGTTTTGAGATGTGCGCCCTTGCAATGTGTCCTCACCTCCACAATTTTAACATTTGATTGGTTTTGCTTGACCACGATTTCCATTCCTTCCTCTATTCGATTTGCAAGATAACCTCTACCAGCTCCACCCTTTCTTTGATCAAACCGCTTTCTTGAACCGGGCGCCTCATAATTTTCCCATCTCGATCAAAGCATGGTTGTGAAGATTTGAGGCGGTTCGGATCTCATTGCGGTGTGAAGTTTGTTGGTGTGAGGTGAAAGTGTCCTGTTCTCTTTAGCCATGAGTGTCGGTTGAGTGATAAAATGTTCCATGACAAGATTTGCATCGGTTGCTTGAACCTTGGATCGAAATGGGTTTGTGATTATCATCTCCGTGGGTACAACTTAAGAAGCATTGGTGGTAATCCCATCATTTGTGAAAAAGCGGTTGAATCATTTGTAGAGCTTGTTTCTCCCCGACCTTTGAACCGATCAAGAATCCTCTTTCAAACATGGCATGTCTCTCATTTTGAAGAAGGAAGGCATAGAGTTGCTCATAGTTTGTATTCTTCAAACCTTTAGTGAGCTTCACGTAAGTGACAAACTTGTGCCATTCGGGATTCATGTTGTTCACAAATTTTGAGTTCATTTGAATGTTAGGCATAGTCATTCGATGTTCCTCATATCATTCACCAACTTATGAAATCTCACATAGTACTCATAGACACTCTCATCCGGTTTCATCTTGAAGTGTTCAAATTTGTCATAGAGTTGTGATTCTCTTTCTTCCATAGTTAATTCGAACCCGAGAAGCATCTTGACATTATCCCATACCGCTTTGCTTCGTGTTGTGATTGATCGCCTTGTAGATGTCTTTAGGAAGACCTTGAAGAACAATGTTAGAAGCCCGATATCAAGATCGAATCTCTTTTTCTCCTTATCATCAAGCTCATCATACATCTTTGGTCCGTCCATTCCAGTAAATCATAGTTCCATCTTCAGCAGATCAAGTACATCTCTAGTCGTCTCAACTCGATACGGTCCTTCATCAATGGATTTGAGAATGTTGACACCATTTTACTTTCCAAGACAAGACAATCTGATTCGTTGAGCCCAAGAATCGTAGTCGGCCTGGCCAAGCATGGGTGGACGAGTATCCGAACCAAACGCTTGAACATCCTCGAAACAAAGTGGAGATGATTGTAGAAACGTTGGTAGACATGATGACAAATTAAAGGGATTTTATAACTCTATGATTAAACCGGAAATAGATTCTTTCACGGATTTTACTAAATCAAGAGAAAATCGAAAGAAATCACCCAAGTCGCTAGAAAATTATGCACCAAGTCGCTATCTTCTAATTCGCTATTCCACCAAGTCGCTAAAGTCCCAAGTCGCTAAACAAAAGACAAGTCGCTAAATAGCAACTCGCTAAGCCTCTAGTCGCTAGCAAAATTTTGGCAACAATTGCTAAGATACAAGTCGCTAAGGAATCAAGTCGCTAAATAGCAACTCGCTACTTACCAAGTCGCTAACACCAAGTCGCTACCCATAGTGGAGCATCCACTACTTGTACTCTAGTCGCTAGGCCTAAGTCGCTAACTCCACTAACTCGTAACTCGCTACAAAATGTAAAGCAAGTCGCTAGCAAGAAAGAAATCAGTAGGTCAAGTCGCTAGCAAGAAAACATCACAAACATCGCTTTTCAATCCAAAACAACCCAACCAAGATGATTCAAGCTACCAAATGAAAACCTAAACACTTGTGATGATTCTAAACATGAAAGTTGATTGGATCCCAACCATTAAGTTTATTACACAAGTCAACCACTTGTGAATGATCAACCGTAATAAAATTCAAACAGGTCTAAAACCAATGCAATTTCCTTGAATATAGTGGATTCCCGGTCGTTAAGTCCCACTGAGGATTAATGGTGCTTAAAAACGCTCGGATGATAGAATGATCACTAAGGATAATGATCTCGTAAGGATTTTGATTGGTAATTACACTCCGATTGATTGAATGGTATTTGGATACGTAATTGTAAAGCACAACAATCGATTAAACAAACGTAAATACGTGACGCTTATTAAATTACGTAACGCAAAATAAAACGTGAATTTAAAAGAATAAAACACCTATGGATATGAAAATGATATTTTACAATCCTAATAATAAAAGAAAATTATTGGAAAATTAAAATTATTTTTATGACTATTTATTTAATTATTATTAATTAAAAACTATTTTAACTATTTAAAATACCCTAAAATATAATAAAATATGAAATAAGGCTAGAAAAATAAAATTATGACTTAAAAATCTAAAATATTATAAAACTTATTTAAAATTGAAAATATATTTTTAGACTTTTTATCTATTTATTATTATTTAATTACTATTTATTAATTATTTAAAATACACTTAAATAAAAGAAAATATAAGATTAACCTAGAAAATGAAATTTTAACTTAGAAAATCTAAAATATTGTAAAACTAATTTTAAAACCGAAAAGATATTTTTATGCTTTTTATTTATTTATTATTAATTATTTAATACTTTTTAACTATTTTAAATTCTAATAAATACTAAACAAACTAAGAAAATTATGAAATTTTTTCTATAAATATCCTATGGTGACAGAAAGCTAAGAAAATTATAAAAACAAGAAGTGCTTAATAATAAGCTGAGAAAGAAAATTAAAAAGCTAATTTATATTAAATAAACGCTATCACTATTTTTAAAATGATGTTTTGTGGTTTTCTTTTGAAAACTATTTAACTACTGATAATAAACAACTTTTATGAAAACAAAATTTTGAAACTTAAAATAAGCAGTTTGAAAGCTTATTATTTCAACAGCTTAAACTTATGGCTTATTTTGATGTTTTAAGCTCAAACAAGCTTCACAGTTGGAACCAAAGGTGAAATAAGATGCAAATAAGCTAAAGCTACTTATATTAAGCTAGAAAACACAAAGAAACACATGATAAGCTTTTAATAAGCAAATAAGCACTTTTACTAAGTCTATCTACCAAACAGCTCAAATATCTTTAAGAACAATTTAAGCTTATTAAATAAGCTAAAAAGCTCAAAATTAAAGCTGAAGTAGCAAGATGGGTTGGTGAGCTTTCTAAAAGTCCAAGCTCACACACTGTGGTCCACTGAGAGCTTATGACAAGCTAGTGAAAAGCTTGTAAATCACCGATTACTCGGTGTATCTTGATACACTCAAGATACACCGAAGTGGAATGGACAAAGTAAAAGCTACTTGCAGCCCTCTTGAATAAGCTAAAAGTTGAAAATAAGCACTGGAACTTTAAGATGCCTAGGTTAGCTTTCCAAAAGCCAAAATACACAAGCTAAGATTCACCGATGAGCTTTTTATGAGCTTGTGAAGAAGCTAGCTCAGCGTGCACAAGACACATTTTCGAAAGGTGTCTAAAATAAGCTAAGAAATAAGCGCTTTAACAAGCTAATTAGTAATTATAAAAAATACTATGATAAAGATGAGAAACTAAAGTTTATAAATCTAAAAGCTTAAAACATGAAACTCAAAATTAAATCCTATAGAAAATGATCTATTTTATTCAAAACCACTAAATCGAAAATTTTGACTTTTTAAGTTACACTAAAAGTTGACTTATATGAACTTATGATCAATTCTACTAACGATTATGTTGTAATAAGGTGTATTAAGACCGGTTTGATCAATATTGGCCCTGCTTATGGGGGCTTTTGGAGGAGCTATTAGCTTTTTGTTACAAAATAATCTCCTATAAACTAAGTAGCTTCGTTTGGATGCATTAGCTACAAGCTTTTATTTCAAACAAATAGCTCCAAAATGAAAAGTCGATTCATGAAGCTTTTAAATATCTATGAGTCGTTAAAACTTTAAATTACTAATATACCCTCCAAACATTTATTTACAATTATAGATTTGTCCTTTTATGTCATTTTACATCTTATAATTACATTTAATAACTAATTTACCAAACACTTTTATTAAAAAAGATATAGCTTGTAGCTCATATTAATGACTTTGCGGTTACCATACGACTTTTAGGTTCTGACTTACGAGATACGACTTATACAACTAGTTTTGCCAAACATACCCATTATCAACTTATGAACATGAAAACATGATCATGGAACATGAAAATCCAACAGTTAATGAACTAGATGTGATCAAAGGTTATTTTGACTTTTCACTAATGAGCACTGGTTTTATGGTCGTATTGAGCTATTAGGTACTAGTGTGACTTTAAACAACAACAAGAAACAACACGTATAGCCTCTAACACGTATAATACAAGTGAATCCAAACAACACTTAAAAACGTGAACTTGTGATTTTCAAAAGGTTTCACAGATTAAGACCATGCACTTGATTAAAGATCTTATATTATCATATAATAAGACTAAATAAGCATTAAACAAAGAACAATAACAACATAAAACTAAGAAATGACACTTATGCTATAATAATCTGTTAAAATAAGATTTTTAGTAAATACAAATTTTAAAGAACAAGCAAACTATTTTATTGTATAATTCTACTTAACTATAACTCGAAACATAAACATACAAAGATTTAAGCTATAAGCTACTTATACGATTAAATGCAAGAATTGCTTAAAAAGGCTTACAACTTCAATTTAGTGAAAACACGAGCAAGGTCCAAAGATCAACCCTATTAGCTTACCACTAAGCTTCTAAACCCAAGGCCATCCAAGATTTACCACCGCTCAATTGTGATCTTCATTTCTTTTGATTTTTATTTATAACTATTTTTTTGTATTTTGGTATTTTTTTGCTTTTGATACTAAACGACTTTTATGGTTTCTAATAGCTTACACAAGCTATCTAGGAGCTTCTATGATCTTATAAGTCCAAAATAACAAATACAAACAACTTTAGACTAATATGAGAATTTTGGATATAAAATTGCACAAACCGAAAATGAAGCTTAACACCGAATTTGCTTATTGAAAAGATTTATAATACATCGAAATTGATGAAAGCAAGACTTGATAGCTAAGACATACACTGAAAGCTTAAATTACTAACAACCACTAAGGAAATTAAAAATTACACTAGATAGATGTCTACATTGCTCCAACCCTTCTTTATAAAGATCTTTTCAACTCTTTGTCGACCTCGATTGCTTCCCACCTATTTCCAACCATTGGATCCATTGAATTCATCATATTCATCCATTTGTCATTTTGGCGCCAAAAGTCACTTAAGTGGATTAGAGCAGGTTTTAGCAATTAAGGATTTTGGGTGATTGTGGAGGTGGAGGGACAAATGAGAAGTAGGCATGGAGCTAGAGTGAGGTATAAAGCAAAAACAGGGGTTGTGAGGTGAGGTGAAGTGTTTGATGGTGGGAAGCATTTAATGCTTGTGGGTGGGTATAGGAGGAGGGGGATGAGCTGGAGAGAGTAGGTAGTGAGGTGGAAAGGTGGTGAGGTGGTGGTAAAACCACCGGTTTTGGGTCATAGGGAGGTAGAGGAGAGTGAGCAGTGGTGGCGGTATTATATTTTAAAAGCGTGGGTTTGGGCTTGATATTGCATTGGGCCACCGGGTGGGTTGTGTTTGGGTTTGGTATTAATAAAACAAAGGGGTCCGATTTGGTTTGTAGAAATATAAGCCCAAGGACCATTCATGTAATATTCTCAAAAACCGAGGGCTGATTTGAACTTTCCCAAAGTTAACACAAGGACTAAAACACGCAATTAATGGTTAGTACAAGGACCAATATTGCATAAAATTCCATTTTTATAAATCCAAGGACCAAAACTTCCATCTTTGTAACTCAGGGACCAAACTTGTAATTTTATCAAAACTTATCATATAAGGACCAAATATGCCACATTTGAATAGTACAAGGGTGTAGTTTGAATAATTTCCATTTTAAACACCTGTGGACCGATTTTGACACTTTTGTAAAGTTGAGGGACCAAAGTTGTCATTTTGTAATTTTCAAACTTTGAAGGGTTTGTTTTGACAACTTTTGAATCCCATGGACCTTAAATGATTTTTTACAAGTTTTGATTTACCAGTGGACTATTTTTGACAACTTTTGAAACTTGGGGAAACGCGAATTATGCAAACTTGATATGTTTTTCACATGATTTTGGTATTTTGCATTTAAAACACATAAAACACTTATTTGTGATATTTTATCATTTTGATGCATTTCGAGTGTTTTCGATGTTTTTGCGAGACTAAAAGTATAAAAATGATGAGTATTTGCATACTCATCAAAAGTACTAACAAAATCCAAGCATTAACACAAGAAATCAACCAAATGATGCACAAACCACTAAACTTTTTCAAACTCAAAACCACCTAAAACCACTAGAAATCCAAAGATGTGCAAGATATGATCTAACCATGGCTCTTGATACCAATTGTAAGATATTGGTTTCACTTACACATCAAACCATAACACAAAGTGGGCGTATAAGTGGAATTCTAGAGAGAAAGTTAGAGGTTTAGGGAACTTAGTGAGAGAAAGTGAAAGATATTATTATGAGCTCCAACTCTACCTTGGGAGGTAGAGAGTATTTATAGTCTTACATAAAACGCCACACAACGGGTCATGGATCGGGCATACAGTGGGTAAAGACCCGTTAGTCCTCCACGGTGTTACTTAACTAAATACTTAATAACTTAAAATAACTACGACTACGAGCTTTCTAACAATTACATATACTTGAGGTGACCGACTCTTTAATACCGGAATTTCTAATTCCTAACATTGTTTGGTTGTGAAATTGTTTTATTTTACTTAAAGATCTCTTAAAACAATCATACGACACTAACAATCTTTAATGTCGAAAAATTGTTCCTTATTAATCATTTTTCAAAATTAAATCTTGCCACGCCTTTCCCAAAATTTTCTAAATGATTTAAATCTTTTGGGATCACAAATCTCAAATGGTTTGAAATTTTTGATCGCGAGAGAACGTGATTTAAATCTCAAATGCTTTTAATGAAATTGGTTTTAGTCCTTCAAAGGCACTCCCGCCTCCATGTGCCAAACGATTTCAATATATGATGAACATGATTGAGGAGGAGCATTTATCCAAAAACTAGATGAGTATTTAAAGGGTTAATATACAAAAGTTACTAAACTTTCAAAAAATTTGTCCTAAGTCACTAATGTTTATCTTCCGTCATCTAGGTTACTATACTCACGGGTTTTCACATATGTTACTAAACTTTTTATATGTGCCACCCTAGTCACTACATGGAAGGGCAACCGTTGTGGCACACTTTTTCAATATATGTGTCACCAAGTCACTAAACTTTTTGAAAAATTTGTCTTAAGTCACTAATGTTTCATTCATCATCTAAGGTACTAAACTTTGCGAAAAATTTGTCCTAAGTCACCGATGAAAATGTGTCCTTAGTCACGAGTTGTGGCATATATTCTTGAACCTTTAAAATTATCGCTTTTATTCATTTCATTCGTTTTATCGTTTTATTCATTTTCATTCGTTTTACACGTTTTGTTTGTTTTTGTCCGTTTTATCGTTTCGTCCGTTTTGTCCCATTTTTACGTCTCAGTTATACGTTTTATGTTTTCATCCGTTTTATCGTTTTGTCCGTTTTATATGGTTTTGTACATTTTTATACATTTTATTCGTTTTCATCCATTTTATATGTTTTCATCCGCTTTTATTAAAAATAGAAAACGGGCAAAACATAAGAAAATGGACGAAAACGAAAAACGAATAAAATGTATAAATATTGTACAAAACCATATAAAACGAAAAAACGATAAAACGGATGAAAACATAAAACGATAAAATTGTACAAAACCATATAAAACGGATAAAACGATAAAACGGATGAAAACATAAAACGCTTAAAATGGACGTAAAAATGGGACAAAACGGACGAAAACGATAAAACGGACAAAAACGTAAGAAAACAAACAAAAACGATAAAACGAATGAAAATGAATAAAACGTTTAAAAGTTGTATAAAATCGTATAAAACGTATAATTTTAAAGGTTCAGTAACATGTGCCACAACTCGTGACTTAGGACAAAATTTTCATTAGTGACTTAGGACAAATTTTTTGCAAAGTTTAGTACCTTAGATGACAGGAATGAAACATTAGTGACTTAAGACAAATTTTTCGCAAAGTTTAGTGACCAAGATAACATGTGCCGCAACTTGGTGTGTATACACGTCAGCCAAAATACCGGTAAAAAAAGGTTGGTGTCCAAGATAACCGGTTACGTAAAGTATAGTAACCTAGATGACAGAAGATAAACATTAGTGACTTAGGACAAATTTTTTTGAAAGTTTAGTAACTTTTTTGTATATTAACCCGTATTTAAACAAGGCCACATTTTCTCCCATGTTTTCTAAACCTAATTAAATCACTTGAGATCCAAAATCTCAAAGGGTTTGATATTTTTGATCAGGGGAGAATTTGTGATTTAATAATGAAATTTGATACAAAAGCGATCAAAAGTGATCGTTTTGACTCAAAGTGCAGGCTGCTCTCCCATATGTGCTAAATGTTTTCATTAACTGATGCACATATTGAAGGGGAGCATTTCAAATAAAAATAAAACTATCGAGGTACAAAAGCTTTTATGTTTTAACATAAAGTACCTTGATTGAGTTTTAAATGGTTTCTTAATGGATTTTGTGATCGTGGATGTAATCGTGGATGTGCTTCTAAAGAACTCTTTCCTCTATGTGATAAAAATGATTTCAAAAATCCTATGCACATATTGAGGGGGAGAATTTACCAAAGAAAATCAAATGGCTTTTTCCATGGAAATTGTGATCAAGAAATTATTTCAAAGAACTCTTGCCTCCATGTGCTAAACAATTTCAAAATCATATGCACATGTTGAGGGGGAGCATTTCTGAATGATCAAAACAATTAAGGTACAAAATGCTTTGATTTTATATCACAAGTACCTTGATTGATTTTTCCAAATGATTTTTCAATTGGTTTCAAGGAAGAATGAATTGTACCAAAAGACCACCATTTTACTTTATGCATGGTGTTATAAGGATGGTTAGGTTAGGTATTAGTTCCCACGATCCGCCGTAACGGAGGGATCTACCGAGGACAATCCACTAGATAGTATAGAGTCCTTAGGTATGATGAAAAAGGAGAAAAGTGAGATATGGGAAGAGTGCGGATCGAGATAGAGCTAGAACCGGAATAAACCCAACAAGGTTCTAGTTATGAAGTCTCGGTAAGCTCGAAGGGTTGAAGAATGAAAAGAAATAAATGTGAAAAGGGTGAAAAGAAATAGCCTCCAATAATTCAACCTTAGGCGTAAAATGGGTTCAATACATATGCTACCGGTGGTTACTTAGGTAACTTCGGTATTGAAGACAAGACGTCATGAACCCAAAGGACGACCGCACTAAACTTCCCAAACTACTCAAGTTCCTCTTAAAAGGGCTTGTTTCATTCTCACGGGGAACCGACGTTATCTATCGACTTTCTCTTAGAGATTGTTGATATTGAAGAAGGAGACCCTCTCCCTAGTCTCCGGCATAGGAAACCAAATGTGCACTATTGAGTCTAGAGCCAAGAGATCATCCACAATATCTCATTAGGACACTAAATTAACGAAGACTTGCTGTTTCACACAATGTGGAAAGTAAGAATATTTTAAGAGTCCTACGCATTATCCTTGTGGTAATGCCAGAACATCCGAGTGATATGTAAAAATATTCACGATGAAGATAGAAATCCTTCTAGAGCCAACATCAAACAAGCTCTTGGTGGGTGACATGTGAGATCTTTTCTAAAGATCAAACTTGTGACAACTGGATAGATACGATGGGGCGATTCACTAGTGAATCAACCTTGGTCCAGGAAATGAATTGACGAATACTTTTGGAAAAACCGTTCGATGTGAAAATCTTCTTTTCTCTAGCGCATCGAACGTGTCTTCATATTTCAAACTCAAAAAGTATCTCTGATTGAAAAAAAAAATGCTTTTGGAAAAACCGTTCGATGTGCAAATTTCTTCTTTTCTCTAGCACGTCGAATGTGTATTCTTTTTCGAATACAAAAAGTATTTTTGTTTGAAAGTTGATCTTTCTCATAAAACCTTCGTCGATCAAGAAAACTCTTTCTCCAAGGAATCTCAATTACCGGTTCACTCACCCGTGTTGTCTTCTTTGAGACGCTCCGGTTTGAGAACGACTAGAGCAAAGCGAAACCACATTATGAGATTCTTCATAATTATACCGATCACGCAGCGATTTTGTATCGATCAACGGGAACCGTGGGCCGTGTACCTCAATTCAACAAGAGTGATCAAAGACACTTTCGTGTGTTTTATTGCTAATCGTTGTTTGCGGGACATTTGGACGGTTGCGGTGATCGTAATTGAGAAGTCAATCCAAAGCCGAATGCTCACAAAGATCCACACTTATTTGAAGAAATCATGACCGTGCATATCTACATAACCCGGCTCGATATTTTTATACTATGCTTCGCTCTTTGAAAATATCATGAACCAAGAAAGCTTCCGCTACTCAGATGGAAAGATGTCATGATCCATAAAGTGTGAGCATGTCGGTCCAAAAGTCACAACATCACATGATGGCAACACTATAAAGGGTGATCCAGAGATTTACTGTGGTTGATGATCTCAAGAAAGCTCAAAGATCATCAAGATGTGGATCAGTTCAAAGACCTCCACTGAAAGTACAAAATAATCGGACTATGAAGAGTCACTACAAATGTACAAAGAATACGGAAAATGAAGAATTGAAGTCTACGAGCTTAGAACCGAAGACAAAATAGAATGCTAGGATTTGAAATGTAAAACATGAGGTGACCTCCCTTAGGGGGAGATTGTTAGGAATTAGAAAATTCCATGTTAAAGTGTCGGTCACCCCAATTATGATCTAGCATATGTTAGCTCGTAGACGTGTAGTTATTTACGTTATTTAGTAGTTTATTAGTTATTCTGTAGCGTAGAATAGTTTAGTGCAAAACCGTGGAGGAAGGATGTGTCTTTACCCATCAGATGCCTGATCCACAGTCCGATAGGAGGACGTAGTATTTGTAACTATAAATACCCCTTCCATCCATGGAAGGGGTGTGGCTTCTTTGAAATCTAACCTCTCATTTGTTAAAGCAACTCTCTTTCAAGAACCTCCTCTCTACTCTCTTCATCTCTCGAATGGCTTTCTTATTTAATCATTGTCCTAGACCACCCGAATCATCAAACAACATAATATTCACGATCCTACAGATCGTGATGATTTTGGAAAGCTCAAGGCTAAAGCTGACATTGGAGTCTTTGTTGGATACTGTGAAAATTCTAAAGGATACCGGATCTGGAATCGTCGTACAAGGGAGATTATGGAAACGATTCATGCCAATTTCGATGACCTTCTTGAAATGGCTTCGAGCAAAACACTTGGAACCCGGACATAACCGCTCTAAACTTCCCCAAACCCCATCATCACCGAACCAAGCCTACATCTTACTCACAACAAATGGAACAATTATTTGCTCCTCTGTTTAGTGATGATATTGATCAACGTGCTCGGATGTATCAAATGTTTCCGCTCAACCCGATAATAATCCAATACCGATACAACTGAAACAACAACAACTGTTGAAGAAGCACCTCAAATGATTCTACAACAACGACCAAACAAACCGCATCCAACGACGCCGCACCACCGATGATCTTCGAATCATGAAGTACCCCACCGCAGATTATGATCCAAATGCGTTCTTCAACCCTTTTGCAAATGAAACCGCCAATTCGATGTTGCGGAATCATCTACAAGTCATTTGAATCCTCCTAACTGCGAATGTATTTCAACATCAACCTCCACACATCGTTGGACTAAAGACCATCATCTTGTGAACATTATTGGAAACCCGAATCAACCAATCGTAATAAGACAACGCCTTCAGATCGATGGTGAACATTGCATTTATGCACTTACCGTCGCCAAGTCAACCCAAAAATATTAAAGAAGCCATGACATATGATAACCGGATTGAATCCATGCAAGAAGAACTTAACCACTTTAAACGTCTTGAAGTATGGGAATTGGTTGAAAACCAACGGGGTCTATGTTATTGGTCCGAAATGGATTTGGAAAACAAATTGGATGCTTAAGGTACGGTTATCGAAATAAGTCACGTCGGTGGCTAAGGGTTATCGACAAGAAGAAGGGATTGACTACGAGGAATCATTCGCACGGTTGCCGACTTGAGGTCGCTCAATTTTTCCGCATTCGCGCTCACATGCTTTCACGGTCTTCGGATGGATGTCAAAGCGCTTTCACGAATGGTAAACCGAAGAAACGGTCTATGTTAGTCACCGGAAAGATTTGTTGATCCGAGTTCCCTAATCACGCCTACAAACCGAACAAGGCTCTCTATGGTCTCAAACAAGCTCCTCGGGCGTGGTATGATAAGTTATCATCCTTTCTCATTGCCAATAATTTCATTAAAGGATCGGTCGACCCAACACTTTTCATTCAATATCACGGGCTCACATTTTAATCGCTCAAATTTATGGATGACATCATTTTGGGTCAACACATCTAAAGTACTCAAACGGTTTTTCATAACTTATGAAAAATATTTTGAAATGTCCATGATGGGTGAACTTACGTTCTTTCTAGGACGCAAGTTCATCAATCACCCCGTGGTATTTTCCCGAGTCACCCAAATATGCTCTTGAAATTTTAAACAAACATGGAATGCAAAGTTGTGACACCTATGCCACACCAAAGGCACACACCAAGAAACCGACGCCGATTTGCATAGGAAATTGGTTGACCCTACCAAATACCAAGTATCATTGGGTCTCTCATGTATCTAACACCGATAGACATGACATTGTTTTTGTCAGATATCTTTGCTCCGCTATCGGTCAAGACCAATGAAACTCACCTCTCGAGGCTAAAAGAATCCTCCGATACATCAAGGGAACCATTAGTTTGGGACTCGGTATCCGAAGGATTCGGTTTTGAACTAATAGCTTTTTCGAGACGATCACGCAGGTTGCTTAGATTCTCGAAAAGTACTTGTGAGCTCTACAATTTCTTGGTGATAAACCGTGTCATGGAAATCGAAGAAGCGGATTGTACATCGTCATCATCAACCGGCGTAATATGTAGCCATGTCGACGTGTTGTGCTCAAGTCATTTGGATGCGAACACAACTCAAAGACTATGGTTACGTGTTTGATGAATCTCGATGTCTCGCGACAATCGAAGTGCTATTGTGATCTCGCAACTCGCTCAACATTCAAAGTCTAAGCACATCGATCTTCGATATCATTTCATCAAGGAGCATGTGGAAAAGGGTACCGTTGAATTATATTTTGTGGTCTTGGATACCAATGGCGCACCTTCTCACCAAAGCCTTAGCTCTGCTAGGTTTACTTAGTTGGTCCACCGGATTGGTATGAGGTGTTTGACTCTAGAGGAACTGGACGAACTTTTGACACATTCTTAAAACCAGTCAAACACCAAAACCTCTTTTGTAAATATTTTCTCAAAAACAAAATACAAAAATATAAAATCTATAAAATACAAAAATATTCTTCTATCCAAATTTCTTTCAACATGGCAAGTACAAATCTTCCGTCAACACTTCACTCTTTCAAAAATTTCAATATTTTCACGGTTAAGTATTGAGGGGGAGAAAGTAAATATTTTATGTTTCATAAAATCTTGTACTTGCATGTTACCCAGTTTTGGTAGTATCTTTGATAATGGTGGACACGTTTCTTGTTTCTTGACACTCCTCGGACCCAAATTTGTAAATTTCTATATTTTATAAGTCGAGGGGGAGTGTCTTCATGTTTCTTTCCAAACTTACACTTCATACTTAACTAAAAATGGAAATTATGGGCTATGAATGATAATGGTTAAGGTGGAGGGACCAAAGTTGTCAAAAGCTTAAAGTTATTTTAAACAAAACCACTCCACCTAATCTATTACTTACATTTATTACAAACATTTAATACTCAATCACTCTCATCTATGCCTAAGATCAAATCCTCAAATCCGTGTGTTAAATCTCAAATTTGTAAGTGGTTTAAGCTTTCTTGAGTAATTTTAAATAATGGTTTTTAATCTTATTCAAATCTAACGGTTTGATTTTATACAAAGGATGATTTTGTGTTCTACGCGTATGCGTATGAACATGAAATCACCATTGGGTGTTTATGATGAAAAAGATTGTGTCAAAATGTTAAAAAAACAAGTGTTATGAACATTTTCATCAAAAAGATCTACCCAAAAACCGTTCTTGATCTTAATCGTAACTTAGGGTTTATGCGAAGATTTGGGTATTTCCTATTGAGAGTGTTTCTGGATAATTTGTTGCTTATAATGTGTTTGAAACATGTTTAATTAAGCTATTACACCCTTGAATCTTACCCAGAAACACTAATTTTGCATAATTGAAATTTAGGGTTTAAGTCTCGTCATAATTGGGTACTTTTGATTCTTAATGTGTTAGATGTTAAAACTTGTTGGAAACATATCACATAGCCTCTAAGACATCCCAGAATTAATTTGGTGCAAATTCCATGATTGGATTTCTTATTCGTAAGATTTGAATCCTTAGGGTTTTAGTTTACGCATAAGTGTAATCTACGCGTAACCATTATAAATGTGTGATTCCATGTGAGGTTGATAGAGGTTGAACAAAATATTAATGGATATGTTATGATGAACTTATTTCAGGTTTTATGCATGAAAAATCAGAATCAAGGTTAAGAATTGAAACTCTACGCTTAAGGATCACCTTACGCGTAGAAGGTTACACGTAAGAGAAATCTTACGCGTAACTCTTACGCGTAAGGTTCTACATGGGGACTACGCGTATCCTGTGAAGGATATGCGTAAACTTGAGTCTTACGCATAAGGTTCACTTTTACGAGTAAACCTTACGCATAAGCTCCAACATACGCTTATGCGTAAGCCTTATGCCAAGAGATCTTTTCCTACGCGTAATATGTCTTACGCGTAAGAGGAGTTCCTACGCATAAGCTTATGACTACGCGTATGGTCACACACTGTTTACGCATAAGCTTGCAATTTTTACGCTTAAGCCTTATTTTAACCTTACTTATGAATTGTTACGCGTACAAACTTGTAAATAAATAACTCATAACGTCACGAAACCAAAATGTCACTAATAAGCTATAATGGTTATAATGTTGTGTAAATGAGTGCAAATTTAGACTTAAAAATTCAAAATTAATAAACTCACTAAATTTATCACGACTACTTTGGACTATTGGACAAACAAGTGACATTGGACTCGTAACATTCATTAACATAACATATTCAATAATTGGACAATTAAAATCAACTTTTTGACTAACGTAATGTCTTTCGATATGTTGGTTCTTTTGGCTCAATATCTTTCAGATCATGATATGGACGTCACAATGGAAAATGTTAACGCACCAAACGTACTCACAATAGAAGATATTTTCCCTACCGGTTACAACATGAAGATTGGAAAGAATAACCTCAAAGTGGACTTTGATAACTTCACATGCTCTGAGTCTTTATGCCGTATTGCTGTGGACATTCTAAAGACTCATCCCTACCACAACATGCTCACCAATTCTGCAACAGTACCAAAAAACTATATATATCAGTTCTGGTACACTATGAAGAAAGCTGATGGTCAAGATGTGGTCACGGTGACTCTCAACAACAAACAAGTCACCGTCACTATTATGGACTTAAGAGCAATTCTTACGCTCCCTGCTATCCACTGCGAACATGTTGCCACTCCATCTAAGAGGATACACTCAATTCATGGTCAATATTGGCTATGATGAAGCCTTGGGATCATTACTAAACATTCTTCGCTTGATTTAAAGAACATCCCTCACCGTGCGAGAACATTATACATCATGATTGCCAAATATGTTTACGGACTTGATAGCGGTTATGAGCATCCTAAGCTCATGGAACTACGATATTCGGAGCATGGTCAACAAGATGCATATTGGCTTCAAGTCGATTTGGGAAGACATGATGTCTTACCTCAATAAGCCCGGAACCAAGGTCCCCATCGGATATACTAAGTTGTTGATCCAAAGGATACTCGGAATAATCTGGACATTCCCTTGAGACTTGATGACCCCAACCATCACTCCGCGTTGTTTGAGCCTACTCTAAATGTTGTCGATTCAAAGACTCAACAACAAAGAAACAAGGTGTAGTTTTTCCCGATCGCCTTCTCACTGCGATATTAAGAATCTTCAATCGTACTCACGTTATCAAGAAGTAGTAACATCGTGAAAAGTTGGCTTCATTGATGTAAAGTCTTCCGCTATACCAACAAGAAGACCAGGGAGATCGGGCAGGTCTTTGGAAGTGCAAGCAGCTTGGGAGTACCCAAGTATCCAAAGAGAACTCATACCCTCAAAAGGAAAGTTCCATCTAAGGGTGCTATTCCTAATCCTCAACCGGCACCAAAATTAGAGGGCGAGGACTCCGAGGATACTGACACAGATGAAGAGATTCACTACTCGAAGCGCTACGGATGATACGACAACGATGAGAAAACCTCTTAGTCCTAAAACTGACAAGGGTAAAACTCCAGTAGAAGAGCATGAAGAAGAAGAGAGTTCAGATGAAGAACCAAAGGATGAGGATAAACACTACAAAAAAACACTGAAGCATCTCAGGCTACAACATGTTGCTAAGAAATTTAATCTTCAACAGACTAGAGGCCCTGGAGGTTCAAGTGGTGGTGCACAAACCACACCAGCTCTCGATGCGGTTAATCAACCCGATAAGGGAACTGGTACCACCACTCACGAATCTGAACAATAGCAGCAAGAGGATGATATCATCTTCGACTTTGAGAAGGAAGAAGAAAAGGAGAAGGATGAGACGATTACTGATGAAGACATTGAGGAAGCTGCTAGGGAAAAAGCTGAAGAGGAAGCTCAATCTAAAGAAGAGGCTAGGGTTAAGGCTGATGAACAGGCTAAAGCTGAAAAAGAAGCTGATGATTATATTCTAGATAGTCCTTAACATATCCCGAAACAAAATTCTGAGCCACCAAATGACCCAAAGCCCTCTCATGACTCATCTTCGTCTGACTCATCATCTCATTCATCACAACCACCATCCAAAGATGCTACCACCAGATCCGCATCCAGATCTGTAAAGAAACCGACCGATACTTGGACATCACGTGCAAAGACAAAGATTGTCAAAGCTGTCAGACAAGCAAGGAAGCGCAACGTTGTTAACAAGAAACTGAATCAGCTTGCGGACAAAGTCAATCTACTTCAAGACGTGATGAACGAGTTTTTGGATGATAGGGAACAGATTCAACAGTTTCTAAATAGAGATATCCAATGGGAAATGGAAAAGACGATCAGAGAATATACTCACAAGTTTCTTCTCGACACCGTCCCTGGAGTGACAAGAGAGATGTTCGCCAGACAACTGTATCCTAATCTCATGCGATTGGTCAAGCATACATTGTCAACTACTCCTGTTGCTATGCAAATCAATCCAGTCACGCCTCAGGTTGTCTCCGATGATGAATTGATATCGAAGCTGGTATTACAAATGTCTCAACGATTCGGCACTTTCACTTTTGATGAAGCTAAACTATTTGAGGCATTTCTTGAATATCAACTCAAGACATCGTGTAAAGAGTTAGCTGAAAGAGCTAAGCGACCAAGAGATGACGATGATGCGGACAAGGATTCTGAGCCAAAACGTAAGAAGAAAACTGACGAATCATCATCTATGCCTCCACCACCCCAAAGGACCACAACCACTAGAAGATCTCCACAACGTCCTCCTGCTAAAGACAAAACTCAGGACTCTAAGTCTCCACCACCAAAAGAGAAAACTGGTGATCACTTTGAATACACTGGTGGTAACAACGAGGAGATTCCTAAACCCCAACAACAACCTCCTTCTTCTACATCAACTAAGCAACCAACATCATCCTCCAAGCCAAAGAAGAAACAGTCAACATCAGTTGTATCATGGCTAGATGAAGATGAAACTGAAGAATATGACTGGTTTTCAAAGCTTGTTGATGCAACCTCTCAATTACCGAAAGGCCAAGAACTGGTAGATGGTCGAACTCTGGAGCATGCCAAGTTAATTCAAGATAAGTTTAAGGTGAAGAAGATGACAAAAGCAGAGTTAAGACGCATCAAGAACGAAGCTTTTCAACTGCTAAAAGACGACTCCGACAAAGGTAATTGAAGTCGAATATCATCTCGACAACATTGCACGAGCCATGTCCAACAACATTGATTGGCTCAACCTCGAATCCAATATCGACTTCACCGGACCGACAAGGCTCCATACTACACCGATCGGACGAAGCCACTACCCACCATTGGCCGACTCGATCAATCAAGATTCCTACCGATATTTCTTCAACAATGACTGAATTTCTTGACCGCGGTAGCGACGTAAGCAAGAAATACACTACCTCACTCACCTTCCCTTTCCTGGCAGCAATCTTCTCCAACAATGTGGCCATCGAGGAAGAAGCCACACATATGTTCGTTGATAATGTGGTAAAGTATGACCTCGATGCACTATATGGAATTCATCATTGGCCTGAACGAAGAAGAATCTACTACAGAAGCTGCCAGGTACTCAAATCGAAGAAAGAGGTGTACAGTGACCATCGGATAGTTGCTATAATGCATGTCACCCTGTCTACTAAATGGGACTACTCATTCCTGAAGAAAATCATAGTCAAACGCCAAGACGAACATGAATATGATTTTTATAAAGCGGATTTTCCGAGATTGTCACTCAATGACATTGAAGACATGTATCTTGCTAAGGTACAAGGCCGAATGCGACATTTCTCCACCAACATCCAGCTCCAGTACACCAAGTCATTGCTGATATTCATCAGAAGCATCATCATCCAGGAACGTGTTGAAGATCTTTAACTTGCCGTGGAATCATACTAAAAACGTGTTAATCTCACCAAACCACAGCTAGACCTATCTGATATCAACCACCTGGCTCAGTACACCATTCTCACGAAACCAAAGTTTGGTGTAGTCTACCGCAGTGTACTTCACCGTAACTGTTTCATGGCATGTAATGAGCTTCACAAGTTTTGTGATCATAATTTGAAGAAGGTTCGGGATGGGATGGCATATATGTTAAAGGAGATTCATGAAGGCATAGGGTCGAAGAAGAGGTGGAATTCGAGGCAAAAGAGGGATGCGAAGAAGATCGTTACAAGGATTGATGAAAGGTTGTTTCGTCAGGATCAGATAAGGACATTGGAGAGCTTTGTGGGTGGACGTCCGAGCATATCTCTAACAGGCTACCAACGTCCGAAAGAACTCCCGGTGTTATTGATGGACTTCACAGTACTCCTTGATTTGTTTCTTTCATTAATATTTGGATGTGTTGATCTATATTTGACTATGGCTTGTGCACACATAACAGTGTACAACCTGTACTTGTAATGAAAGGACCACGTAGTGCGTATCGATTGCCACAATCCTTATAAAAGGAGCGAAAGCTTCTTACTTTTGAGTAAAACTTATCAAAACTTTCATTTTTCAAAGTTTTGCTCAAAAGAACAAGTACTTCCCCTAATGTTTTCAAAACCTCAAAAGTTTATATTACTTGTTGAGGGGGAGTATTTGCTTAAAAACTTTGTTCAGAAATTGTTCTTCGTGGAAATCTTCCTACAAAACTCGAAATGGACATATTCGATATCAACATTTCATCAAAAATAACATTTATATGCCATTTTTGAGGTGGAGAAAAAAATTGTGTGATTCAAATATGTTGTGAATTTGATTGAATCTTCATGTGACTAAGACTTAACTCTTGAATTGACGAGATCTAAACTGTCATACATCGAAAAGATCTGTCTTCCAAGACTTATCCGAGTAGATCGTACCTATTCGAGAAGCTCTTGATAGATATGAACTTTGACGGGTTTGACAACCTTCGAGGTTTGTCCACACCTTCAAGGTAGTTATTAGAGCTAGTTGTCACCTAAAAGTCGACAATGCAACTCTTTAACTATACAACGTAACTGTCTCGCGGGGAATTGTCTATCTTGAGTCGATCAATTCAAAGTGCGCTCCTCTCACACCGTGCGGTTTCACATAACACTTAAGCACGTGTTGAGGGGGAGTATTTCTGCTAAAAACAAAACTCTCACAGTGGTAAAAAATGGTTTTTACTCATAACCACTTTAAGAGATTTTCAAGAAAATGGTTTTATGGTAACATAGGTTAGTCATGGAGTTATAAGGTGACTAAGGTTAGGAATAACCGTTCTATGATCCACCAGAGCCGGAGGGATCTACCCAAGGACACCACCAATAGTTAGAATTTAGAAGTCCTTAGGTATGATTATAAAAAGGAGAAAATGAGAATCGGAGAAAGAAGGAGTTGAAGAATTAAAAATAAAAGTAATGAAAAGGGTGAAAATAAATAGCCTCCAAATTATTCAACTTAGGGCGTACACCGGTTCAATACATATACTCTTGGTTGTCACTAGTTGACACCGGTATTGAAGATCAAAGTCGTCATGGACCCAAAGGCGCATGCACTAAACATTCTTAACCACTCAAGTTTCTCTCAACGAAGCTTGTTTCATTCTCACAGGGAACCCTACGTAAACTATCGGCTTTCTCTTAGAGATTCCCAGTATTGAAGAAGGAGACCCTCTCCCTAGTCTCCGCTCAGGAAAACCAAAGCGCACTATTGAGTCTAGAGCCACGAGATTCATCAAAATATGTCTTGGGTACACTTAAACTTTCATCGCTTGTCGTTCAACAATAAGAACGCAAGTGATACATTCTAGAGTCGTTCGCAGATCTTAGCAATCTGCCGAGAACATTTATGAGGGGTTTACAACTGTGATCCTCGGTGATTGAATGGAAACTCGTGCGAGTCAACATCAAATGTACCGACAAGGACAGTCACTTCGGTAACTCCTTGGGTTACGCTTAGTGTTGTCTCAAATGGTCTCTGATCGTGAGGTGTTTGCTTGGTGTACCTCAACGACTCACCGGCTCAGAGGTGTACTTTGGTACATCATGTTGTCCTACTTGAGGAACTCTAGTTCGGAACAACCTTTGCTAGAATTAGAGATGTGTTTTCACACTATGTTGTTAACACGCTCAAGTTCGAACTTGTAAGTCTTTGGAAATCCCGCTAAGAGATTCCTTTCAAGACTCGAGTCCGAAGAGGTGGGTCATTATTTGAACTTGTTCAATATAATGCCAACTGTCCCTTTATGGGATTCGGACTGCTAATTCGCCTGACCAAGGTGAATGGAATCAAGACATTCATCAGAAGAATAATCGTAGTGGTCAATTCTCTAAGAAACGACCTCAATGATCGATTGGTGTTTATCACTAACCAATTCTTATGTTTTCTTCTTATGGATGCTCCTGGGAGATGATCATGCAGATTCTCCACATGCTCATACCAACAACAACAAAATTGAAGTTCTCTCAAAAAGCAACACAAAAGTCAGAAGGATTCTTCATCAAAGAATCTACAAAGTTTAAAGACTAAAGAGAAATACATCAATCCTGAAATCCAACATCAAAGAGCATGTGAGCATGTTGGAGAAGGATGTGGAGACACCTGAGCAACGAAGCCGACTTGATGCAGATTATAACAACATAACATCACCATATCCACACCAGAACAAAGAACAAAGATTAATGAAGACGTCAAAGCTGAAAACTTCAAAGAAAACAAGATCCTCACATTGGGGAGATTGTTGGAATCAAGGCACTTCTTCTCACAAGAAAGAAGAATGTCAGAACACGTCAAAGCAACTATTACATCAGCACCAACAACGTTTAAAGATTACTTAAGTCATTAATTACCAACACTTAGGGGGAGATTGTTGGAATCACTCCTAAACCATATTTCAAGTTTTTGTAATTAACATGTAATAGGTTACTTAATTAGGCTTTTATGTTAGTATTAATGGCAAGGCTTATGTAGAAAGCCCATAAGCCTTGACCCAAGCCCAATAAGGAAAGGAAGGGAACTTGTGTGTTGCCCTAGTTCCTTCCCTATAAATAATGTTGTAAACTCCCATTTGGGAGTTGGTTGTTCACTTTTACACATTTCCTACGCCTAAAGGTTCTTAGTCATTCGTGTGTTTGTGTATTGTGTGTTCATCCGATCACTTCTCTTATCTATTTCTAATCATTGATACTTGTGTTACAATATGGTGACCTAACAGTATGTTAGGACCGTATATATGGATGATTTGGTGAATCGGGAGGTCATGGAAGATGGAAGAACACCATCTTCAAGTTAGAGAGAAAAACTAGAGAGAGAAGGGAGAAACTAGTGTGTTTTATTTATGAAGGGTAAAGCTTACACTAATGAGACTCACCCTTCCATGGAAGTATGGAGGGGTATATATACCCAAACACATACAACAATGGGAAATTGACATAACAAGCCCATGTGTTTAAGGTAACAAAGATAGAAAATGTAATCCCGTCAATGTCGTTCCATTTACGAGTTAAGAGAGATTCCAACAATCTTCCCCCAATAGGACGACATAAGGGATTACTTACAACATTTACTACAAATATAGAAAACAAATAAAGAAAGGTCTTCATAAGCTCTTCAAGTGTTGAGGATGATGAAAGTTTACGCTCTTTGTCTTCTTCTTGTACCTTGACTTGAGAACCATTTTCTTCACTTGTAGGCAAATGATGTAATATGCATAAATTGGATTAACTTCCCCAATTCATGCTGCATGTCTTTAGACTTCTCCGTACACTTCTTTTGGCGAATTTTAAGAATCGACTTCCCCAAACCGACAACCGCCTTTAGCGATTCAAAACTTTGATGTAGTGAACATTTCCTCTAACTTTTGAAGTTTTCGACGCAGCCGGAATTTGTAGATGAGCGATAAACCACACAAGGTAAATCGACTTATTTCGAAAATCCGTTCGGGGTAACATGCAAGAAATCATCAAGATCTTCTCACGTATGTAGATGCTTCACACAAACAAACCACGAAAGACGAAATGAAACGACTTCCCCACAGATGTTGCGGTCTATCGGAATAATATTTACCTGTTAATCTGCAATTACTCGATAAAATGACCGTGTGTGAGGCATCACAACATCATATTTAGGTAACTTCACACGATAACTCCGTGAAAGTGAGACGATTACACCAACTTGAGAAATTTGCACCATGATCGTCTCATTTCTTCCCCTAATTGAAGAAATTCATGAAGGAAGCGGGTTTTGAAAAATCCAAAACATCAAAGAAGCAATGACCACCTATACTCTCTTCCCCGATGTTTTCAATGAATTAGAATCATACACCACGTATGTTGATGATGAATTGAGACAATAAACCATGTATATCCAACTAATCGAACAATTGTGAAGTACCATAAATATCTTGTGAGAATCAATTGTTGATAAGACTTCTACTCGTGTATACTCTTCTCATTAACTCTTTACCGACCCCATTATCATTCGATGGATTTTGTAGTGACTCTTGATGGAGAAACCCAATATGACGAACTTGAGATCAAGTAAAATAACTGAACTTGTGACTTAAACTTGCACTATTGTCAGACGAAGAACCCTTTTTCTTACCATCATCGAAAAAAGGTAAACTTAGAGTTTCTTGAATTATCAACAGCTTTTTGTGACACTTGAGCACAACAACGTAACTCCTTAAAAGTGATAGTTATACGATGTGAGCACAACAACGTAACTCCTTACATCAGGTATAACTAGACAACTCAAGTCTTTGTCATTCGTAACGGTTAAAGCTCGAACAAGGATCTCGAAGACCCGGTATCTTCAGATACTAAGTACACGCACCCGTGATATCCCACTTTAACCTCAAATAAATAATAATGAATTCTCACCGTAATCACATCGTGCGGTTAAATGCCCAAAAAATAGCCTTCATTAATGAATTTGATAATGGTTTCCCGATCTTGTCAAAACATTATCAAATTCATTAATTAGTTATGTTGGATCGATGTACTCTAACCAAACTAACTTAAATAGCTTGTTAAGGTTTAATAACCTCGGATAAATCCTAAATTATTAACAGAGAAACACTAAGCAAACTCTATTAAGTATGCGGAATTTACTTAACAAAGCTAAGAAGAATAACTTTAATAATGAACGATTTTATTAATAACACTAACTCTGCTTATTATGCAGATCTTTAACAACTCTAATAATATCGAACTTCTCTCTATGACTCTAATAAAATCACGTACATCTTATGCCAATCTAGGGATCCTTTATAGGCTCAAGGATACCTAGTCAGGTTTACAATATGTATCCTTGTACATCAAGTAATCTATCATAGAATATTCTAGAATTACAAGACTTTCTATAAGCGAATAAAACAGTTCTTTTGATCTTGCGATTTTGACCTCGTATGCGGTGCTTTGACTTTATCATTAAGCAGTACTTTGACTCTTTGACTTTTCCAGTACTTTATAGTTTACAATACTTTGTCCTTCTATAAAACTCTGTCAATCTTCAGCACTTTCATATCCCAACAATCCTCCCCTAACTTGAATTCTACTTGTTTGACTTCAAGTTCCTTTGAGAATAAATCTTTATCAGCTTCATCTTTGAAAACGGATTATATCTTTGTCTTTTGGATTGTATCTTTGTAATTTCTTTGCATAGTCAAAGTATCTATAGAAATATTCTTTTATAGCATCATTCAGCAAGCTCCATCTTTTCAAAGAATTGTACATTAATTCGGTTTAAGTTACAAACTATTCTCACACTTCCGGTGTGTTAACTCCTGTGAGAGGTGAATCATTGAAAATATAATGGATTTAGATCTCTTTACCAAAGCCATTAACTCGGAGTAGCCAAGCGTTTTGGTGTTTAAGACCATGGTACCTTGATAACCATATGATTTTTAGCAAATCATCACTATCAACAGATTTGATTTGTCTTTACCAAAGTTGTACCTTCCGGACTAGTTAGTTCTTTCATCATGGTGAACTAATTACCATATAATGGTTTTCCACGACCTTTACCACAAGCCATTTCCTTGTGGGCTAGCCAACTCTTCACATTACTGATATGGTGAGTTGATTACCATCCAACTTATTAGCAAGTTGTCAACTAAAAAACGAATTTGATATATCTTTACCAGAGCCGTTTGCTCATGGATTAGTCAATCCTTTTGTAACCATGGTGGATTGATAACCTATAGATGTTATCATCTAAAAAACCATTTATTCAACCTTTGTTTCAAAATATTTATTACTTAACAAAAGTTTTCTTCAAAAATCACTTAATTGGTTAAAAGTCGCAAGCGATACTTTGATTAAAGTCTTGTTTGATCGCCATACTGAATAAAGTCTTGATTTATCAAAAATAATTTATTCAATTAAGTCTCATACCGCTTATTCATTATCTTACGCAATAGTAGTCCGGTTGATAAACAAATTGATAACCATACAAGCAATTTCATTATCCTCTTCAACCTCCATTCCATGCTCTAGCATCCTCCTCATTAGATCAACGTAAGAGGATATCTTCTATCGGCAAACATGTGAATCATTGTGCCATTTTCCGACTCTAGAACATGAACTCCAGATTCTTCAAAAATCTCCGAAAACAATTTCCCAACTTTCTTGATTTTTCCAAATTTCATCACTACTCTGTTCATCAGTTTCCCATGCAGTTGTGAGATCTCCCAGTAAAACTAAACCAATTCCTTCTAAAGAATGATGTTCAAAATACTCTTTCACCACATGATATAAATAGAATAGATCTACTCTATCTATGATATGCAATAAATCCCATAATCTATTGAACACTCTGAAACTTCCATCTTCTCTATGAAACATCAGATAGCTTCCTTCTTTAGAATCCACAAATTCAAAAGTAGTAATCTGAGATCTGTTCATCTTCATATCATCATCTTCTTTGGAATATTCAAAATCTACTATTCTGAGATAATTTCTTAATTCATCCTTAGTTTCAGATCTTAACTCAACTTTTCTTTCTTTGAAAACTGCTTATCTTCAACTTGCTTTTCCTTTTTCTTTTCAAACTTTTCTTTCTTTCTTGCTCACCAAGTAGCTTCATCTTTATAGTCTTTGATACTTGCAACATCCTTCTTATAAGCTTCGTCTCGACATCATATAATCTTTTCATATCAACATGCTTCAATTTACGCAATCCTTTATACCCTCTCTTTTCAAATATGCCATCATAGCATTCCTTTCTTTAGCAAGATTTGGTTTTACGGGCATAAAAGAAAGAGCAACAGTGACTCTAAATGTTCACTAGCTTCGACATTCAATTCCTCATCCAACTTCTTAGTCGCTTCTCTATTATGAGCTTCTTGACTTCCCTATCTTCTTTATCTTTAGCATTTATTTCCTCTTGAATCTTTCTAGTCGCTTGTTCATTCAAAGCATCTTGGCGACTCTTAAGCGTGCTAAAGTTGGTTTCTTCTTCTTAACTTCTACCAAAACACCTTTTCCTTTATCCTTAGGATCAATATCAGGTTGAGAAACTCTTGATTGTTCCTCTTCATGCACTCCTGGAATAGAAACAGCTCTTGGCTTTGATAGACCATGCAGAATAGTTGCAATAAATTCATCATCACTAGCAGTATGTACTCTATGAGGTGTATCAGCTTCTTCTGGTATAACAGTTTTTGAGAGACCAGCTTGTTCTTCATGAGGAATAGTTGAAGGACCAGCTTCCTCTTCAAAATCTAATACCCTTTGTGTAACCAACTCTTGTCCGTGAGTACCAGTGAAAGCAGTACTTTGTTGCTCAGTACCTTGATCATCAGACCTTTCTTCTTCAGTACTTTGAATGACAACATGTTCTTCAGTACCTTGAGGTTCTTTATCCTTACCAACATCTTCTTTCAAATTCTTTTCTTCTAAATTCCTCCCCAATTGAACAGAAGATGGTTTAGGAACCTTTTTGCCTTTGGTTGTCTTCTTAGATTGCCTTCGACGTTTATGTTCTTCCTTAACCCATAAGCGATAACGTTTAATAAAAGGCTTAACAAAATTCTTTAACCTCTTATACCTGAGCATCAACCTCTTAACTGCTTGCTTTGAGCTTGATGAGTCTTTTCAACTTGACCAACTCTCGTGTCAAAACATAGTTATCCAATGTTAACTCTTGGTGAGATAGTATGAAAGCATCTCCTTGAACGGTGAATGTTCCTCCGGTTGTGAAACAGAGGCAGTGTTGTGGAGAAGGTGATCCTGCAATTTCTTCTTGAACTTCAATACTTGGTGAAGCGGTACCTTGAGTTGCGATTACCTTCTTGAGATGCAACACCTTGAGAACCAAGATTGCGGATGCACGGTACTTGCGGTGCGATACCTTCACCGTCTTCATCATTTTCAAAGATCGCTCTAACGACTTGAACAACTTCCATCATGGAAGTAGTTAAAGGATATCTGGACCTCTGAATAGATCACTTCTTCTCGCCATAAAGGTAAAAATTTTGCTTGTTGTACAATAACAGGAAGTAAATCAAGAGGCTTTGGTACATCGACAAGTTGTTTGTTCGGAAAAACTTGAATAAACACAGGATACATTAACCATTTGGGTCCATGATTGATGTGAGAAAGCATGCCATCCAGAATTAGCCTTGAAAAATTAAAAACATGATCTGTAGCCAATCCCACCATAGCAGATGTTATATTTGACCCAAATTGCTCCCATGAAGTACTTTTAGCACTAATACAATGTAGCAACACATGTATTAAGAACTTCCATTGAGGACAAAATAGTTGTTTCCTGAAAGTTTGTTCTGTTAAAGACCCTTCATAACGAAGATGCCCAAAAGTTTCCCAAATCAACTCCTTAGCAAAACGAATAGCCCTTCACATCATTAAACAATAAGTCCTCTCGAATAGATGCTTGATAATCTTCACGATTCTTCCAACAACTGTAGCCTAATATAAAATTCATCATTCTCCATATTATCCCTTTCAAGAGCCCAAATTCTTGAATCCATGGTTCAATGATATCCGGCTCCACTAAAAGAGCATAGCTAATGGGCGACCCAGTGAGATAATCAATAATATCATGAAAAGCCTCATTTTCATCAGTCTTATCTAAATTCGCCACCATATTGTGCTTTGAAACAGTAGGACGATTCGCCATTATTGAGTATGTAAGCACAATTAAAGATAGAATCGATTAATAAAGAGATGGTGAGAGAAATATGGAAAAGATATGATAATATCAAATGAGAGGAAAATCGAAGAGTAGTTATTTATAGGTGAGATTTGAAAATCACAACCTATAATAACAAAGTTACCGATTAGTAGAATTACCCTCAATATTCTTCATGGAACAAGACTTCAATAAGACAAACAAGACTTTCCACGCAGCGGTACTTTCCCAAGCATTACTTTCCAAGCGGTGCTTTCATAAAAAAAACAAGATTTTCCAAAATCCTCCAGTAGAAGCTAAGTATACATAAATATCCTCCTCGAACAATACAGGGACTAATACTAATACTAATAGTCCTCCCCTTAAATGTAGCTCAAGAGTTAATCATTCCAATACTTACCACCAAGTGATTAAATCTTGAAACATCAAAGCCTTTGGTGAGTAAGTCCGCTACATTATCATCCGTGTGAACCTTGACCACATTAATAAGCCTGTGCTCATAACAATCTCGATAAAGTGATGCCTAATCGAATATGCTTGGTCTTGGAATGATAGATGGATTCTTCACAATCTGATAGTACTCTCATTATCAATATTGATAGGAGTATTCTTGAAGTTGAACCCATAATCCAATAGTTGATTACGCATCCACGAACTTGTCCACAACAACTTGCGGCGGCCACATATTCAACTTCATAGATGATGTTCTTTGCAATTGTTTGCTTTTACACCGCCATGAAACTAATCTTCTTCCAAGATATTGACATCCACCGTGGTTGATCTTACATCATAATTTTCACCGCATAATCACTATCCGAAAAAGCCTCCAAGTGAAAAGGTGAATCTACGATACCACAACCCTAACTTAGGTTGTTGTTTCAAATAATGAAAATTCTCTTCACCGCATTCATATGAGAAATCTTTGGTGAGACTTGATATCTTGCACATAAACAAGCGCAAACATGATATCGAGGCCTAGATGCGATGAGATACATAAGACAACCAATCATTGATCTATATAACTTGACTTCAATCTGGTGTCCATCTTCATCCTTGCCCAAAGAGTTAATTGATTTAATAGGTGTAGTGATGGACTTCATATCATCAAAATTGAACTTCTTAAGTATGTCGGATACATACTTGTCTTGACTTATGAAAATTCCTCCTTTGATGCTTAACTTGAAGTCCCAAAAGAAATTTAACTCACCCATTGAACTCATCTCGAAATTCTTTCGCATCACCGCTCAAACTCCTTAACCATAGACCTTTGGTAGCACCAAGATGATATCATCAACATAGACTTGAACTAACATGATATCCTTCTTGTCTCTCTGATAAGCGAGTCTTGTCTATAGCTCCCTCTCGTAACCATCTTGTAATAAGAATGTGGAGAGCCTCTCATACCAAGCTCTAGGAGCACGATGAAGGCCATAAAAGCCTTAACCACCTTATAAACTTTGTTAGGATGTTTAGGATCTTCAAAACCAGGAGGTTGTTTAACATAAACTTCTTCTATGATAGTACCATAGAAAGGCACTCTTGACATCCATCTGTAAACACGAAATCCCATATATGAAGCAAATGCAAGAAATATTCTAATAGCTTCAATTCTTGCTACAGAGCAAATACTTCATCATAATCTACGCCTTCTTCTTGTCTGCTGCCTTGAGCTACCAACCTTGCCTTGTTCTTGATGACATTACCTCTTTCATCTCTCTGACTCACGAAAACCCATCCGGTTCCAATAACTTTCTTCCCATCGGAAGATCACATAATACCCAAACTTCTTGAAGTTTGAATTGAGCAGCATTCTTCTTGCATAGCTTCAACCCAACTTTCTTTTGTCAATGCTTGAGCAATATTCTTGGGTTCCTTTTGAGAAATAAAGCAAGTAAACATACATGTTTGTAGACAAAGCTAAGTAAAGCATTATGAGGTTTAGTAAAACTCTTAGCCTTGTGTCTTGTCATCACTCCGAGTAGAAGGACCAATGATTTGATCGGTGGGATGATTCTTATGAATCCTTAAGATTGAGACCGTGGAACTCCATACACATCATCCAAGTTAGTTAAATCGGCATCTTCATTGGAATCGAAAATACCTTCATCTGCAAACTCATCATCGGTTCTCTAATCCGCAACGGGTAGGATCATCCAAATCATCTAAAATCATTAATCAAGCGCAAAGAAGATGCTTTGGTCAATCTTGTCAAAGTACTATGAGAATACTCTGCAGATTAGTCTTTTTCTTTGCTTCTTCATAAGCTCTTCTTTGTTCATCGAATAAGAATGTGCCATTAAATCTTGTAAAAGCAAGCGATTAAGTGTCTCTTGAATATCTTGATCTTGATGAGATAGTGAAGATTTTGGTTCATCGAGACTTTTCTTTGGTGCATCAGTACTCTGTGTTGGAACTTCAAGATTTTCTTTGTAGCATCAGGAACAGCATCAGGTCTAATGTGAACTCCATGAACAACATACTGTGAGTCTTCTACATCATATTCAGGTTGATTTTCTTTTCTAACAGGTACATAATTCATAGAAGGAGTTAAAACCTCAAGATCAAACATCCAATCAGGACCTTTACCCTTCCGATTGTTTTGATCTTCTAAAATTCAACATGAAGACAATCTTGAATCTTTTAGTGACTCGTTGTAGACTCTAAATCCCTTCTCGTTGATACAATAACCCAATAAATATCCTTCTTGGACTTGCCATCAAACTTTCCCAAATTATCAATTGTGTTTAAAATAGTAAAGAGGGCATCCAAAAGGCTTCATAAAACGAATGTTGGGTTTGTTACCCATTAGCAACTCATAAGGTGTCTTCATCGTGGTTTTGTAATCGATATTCATTGAGTACATAGCAAGCGGATTTCGACACGCCCCTGAATTGAATAGGTAGTTGTGAGTCTGCAAGCATAGTTCTAGCCGCTTCAATCGTAGTCCTATTCTTCCTCTCTCGCAACTCCATTCTCTGTGGTGTTCTTCCAATCTTGAATTCCTCTTGATTCCTTTGCTAGCACAAAATTCATCCATAAGTTTGTTCTTGAATTCAATTCCATTGTCACATCTAATACCTCTGACCTTGAGTCTCAATTGGTTTTCCAGTGCTATTATTAATGTCTGAGAAACTGACAATAGGTTGAACTTCAGCTCCTTCACATATCTAACATTCTCAAAGTCTATTCGCCCTGCTTAGATAGTTCCTTTCCCTGTAATTCTTCCTCCATTGGGATCATTCCCAAATGCAACTCTTCTTCCACTAAAAGATCTAAAATCTGACAAAATCTCCTTGTCTCTTGTCATACTTCCAGAGCAACCACTATCCACAATAAGATGATCTTTAAGCTCCTCTGGGTTGCCCTGCACAAAGATTTAGAAAATTAGTCTCTTTTAGGAACCCAAGCCATTACTGACTTGTGTTCCTTTGTGGAGTTACAAACTCAAATTTTTTGAGTATGTAATTTCCTTTATTTTCAAAACATGATCCGGGATTATCTTTTGATTTTTAGCATGTGGATTTTCAAAACTTTACGGATTATCAATGTAATCTCTTTTGTAAAATCATTCTCTTTTCTTGTATTATGAAAACATCGATTCACTTTTGTTGAAAGTACGGTTTGTCCTCAAGACTTTCTCTCTTAACCCATTCAGTTTTAACACTTGGTTCTCCGTAATCTAGATCCCTATGTGAGTTGTAGTACCTTCTAGGTTGATAGTAGTGAGATCTCCTATGATTTCATGCCAAGTGGTATTCGCATACCTTGGTTTGTCCGGGCATTACTTTGAGAAGGTGCTGGCGGTGAAGGTCTTGGTGGTTTAGAAAAGGTCTTCTACGGTGGGGTACCTATGATCCGTGAGAAATTGCTGTGATTGACCCTATTAGAATTATTCCAAATGGTTTGTTCTCTCTAGGTTCTTGGTTAGCGAGACCTATTCTTTGAAAATTTCCTAAGATATTCGAATGATGTTCACAATCCTTGATTAAATGATTAGGACTAAAACACACAAAACACAGCTTTTTCACCCATACTCCCAATATGACTTCTTCTATGTCTATGACCAAAACTATTTCCTTCTAGGTAAATGATTAAACTGTTTGACCAAAATTATCCCAAAGGGTTTAGCGATCTTGTTTTGAAAAGGTTTTCTGAAGGTCTTGCTTGTGGAGCGATACTTTGAGTAGAAGGTCTTGCTTGACTTTGAAAATTGTTTTCAACAGTTTCTTTTGGGGTTTCGCACCTAGATTGACCAAGAATCTTTTCCATAAACTCTAGACTGTCTACACCAAAACGTGAAACATCAGGTCTTATGGGTTGATGACTAATGGGATGTGGGACAGCATTATATCCCTTGTCTTTCTTATACTCAGGAGGTGGATCACTAATTAAATCCTCATTACTAGATGTGTCTACATAATTAATGAGTTCATCATCACTAGTGGTTACATCCTCAAAATCACCCTGATCACTAGATGTGTTTTCTTCTATGTTATCAAAGTCCATACCAAAACCTAAGCTAGTTCTAATGTATGCTCTTCTTTGTTTTTCAACATAAGTAACATGTGATGCACTGATTCGTTCGAGCACAAACTTTTCTAATGGATCATCTCTTTCCTTAGTTAATTTCTCAATTTGACAATTTTACGCTTTTAGTTTCCATTCACAAGTTTTAACGGTAATCTGTTGTTCATACTTTTCATTGAAGCCATTTCATTATTTTCATGTGTTATAATTTTAGCTTCCATAGACTCTAAAGTAATTTGATAACCGACCACCTCAGACCTAGCCTTAACACAATTATCTCTTTCAAACACATAATTATTTAGCATTTTTGATAGAAATCATGACAATTTGAGCATACCTCGGAGATAGGGTGAACTTGGTGAAGTAGCTACCATTGCTAGTAGAACAGGATCATCTTCACACTCCAAGCTCCAAATAATCCTCCAAACCCATCTCCAGTTCCAAAGCGGCATGATCAACTTCCTCATCAAAAATAGTTCTCGATCCAACTCTTCTACCGAATCTTCAACCACTTCTTCCACGGCTACCATACAAGAAGTCATCGGTTCATCATCAAACTCTTCACCCGATCAACTTCGACAAATTCTCTTGAGCAACCAAAGCCTTTGTTTCATAATGGGAATTTCTTTTAGCTCCGCTTTGGTTTCTCGATCATCCTGTTTGCTTGATATTTAGCAAACTGCACTCCTGCAAAGTGACCGATCTTTTGACAATTGAAACATTCAATTTTGGATTTGTCAAAAGTTATCCCTATTTTGGTTTGAAATCAATGCTCTTTCCAGTTTTCTTCATGTACTTCTTGATCCTTGCGGTGATCAAAGAAACTTGCCTCGATATCAATCTCTTCTAAAGCATCCTCATCAACTGGGAGAGATCTTCTTCATAAACGACGGTAAAGAAGCTTGTTGTGCAAAGAAAGAACACACAACTTCATCTGAATGCATAGTAGTAGGTGGTGGGGTATCTTTGAGCATAGGTGGGAGCGACATATGAGGCAAGATTTGAGTCACGAGCTTTGAGTTGGAGAAGCGGTGCTTTTGGTTGAAGTATTGCCCTCTTTTCGGATGATGAAAAGCAACAATCTTGTGAGATTTAGAACTTGGTTGACCATTCATTTCATGCTATAGACCTTCGATGATTGTAGAGATCATCAAAGTCCATGACATCCAAGCACGATTGTCCTCGATCATAGTAGCAATTACATGCCATGTGGATGGCAAACTTCTTAGAAACTTCAAATTACCATCTTCAAGCGATACTACGCTTGGTATAACTCCAACATATTGAGGAGATTTTGAAATCTATCATATGCGACATCAAGACTCTCTTTCACCAATGAAAGTTTCAAACTGTTGTTTCAGCAGTTTACGTGCATCTTCTTAGATGATTCATTCCTCCAATCTGGTCTTGAGTGCAGCCGGAGTCGCTTAGCATCTTTAGCATCATGGAACTTGAAGATGACCATACGGAATGGCGAGACAAGAGAATATTTAGTGCCTTCTCTTGATTCCTTAAGGTTGTTGCTGGTAAAACTGCCTTAGGTGCTTTGGGTTGTCCAGGAACATCTACAGGTTCTGGAACTACTTCATTGCCATTGACAATTACATTCCATAGAGAGTGGTCTGTAATGGCAATGTACTGTCTCATCTTCATACACCATAGATCGTATTCGCCCTTCTTGATTACAGGAATCCTCATTGAGGTGATGGAACAGAATCAGTCGACATCTTTAGGTTTCGTTGTAGGTTTTAGGGTTTCTTCTTAGTCAGAGTTTCCACACAAGCTCTGATACCACTTGTTGGATCGATGTACTCTAACCAAACTAACTTAAATAGCTTGTTAAGGTTTAATAACCTCGGATAAATCCTAAATTATTAACAGAGAAACACCGAGCAAACTCTATTAAGTATCACGAATTTACTTAACAAAACTAAGAAGAATAACTTTAATAATGAGCGATTTTATTAATAACACTAACTCGCTTATTATGCGGATCTTTAACGACTCTAATAATATTGAACTTCTCTAAAACTCTAATAAAATCACGTACATCTTATGCCAATCTAGGGATCCTTTTATAGGCTCAAGGATACCTAGTCGGTTTACAATATGTATCCTTGTACGTCAAGTAATCTATCATAGAATATTCTAGAATTACAAGACTTTCTATAAGCGAATAAAACAGTTCTTTTGATCTTGCGATACTTTGACCTCGTATGCGATGCTTTGACTTTATCATTAAGCAAAGACTTTGACTCTTTGACTTTTTCGATACTTTATAGTTTACAATACTTTATCCTTTTGTAAAACTCTGTCAATCTTCAGCACTTTCATATCCCAACAAGTTACAAACTACATGATATTTTCATTAATTAGTTACAAAATTATCAAAATTAGTCAAAACATTATCAAGTCTTTTGTATACTAATTAGTTACAAAATTTCACTTTAGGTGTACATGCCTATACATGATGCGACCTTTTCTCATTGGTATCTTGTTGTATTAAATATCCCAACTAAGCAAGATGTCTTTATGATAGATTTAAGAACCTTCAAATCCATCACCAACAGTACTTCCAAGATATGAAAGACATGATTTCAAAAAGATTTCCTCGTTTCTTGGATAAAATAGGATGGTTTAGGTCGAATAGTGTTGATCCAAAAAGTTACCAGATTACTTTTCATCACCTTGACAATGTCCTCGATGAGTCCGGTCATTTTGGTGATTGTGGGCCACTCATGTTACTGTTTATGAAGACGTTTTTACATGATAGGAGAGTTAGACTAGTGACTGATAGCATTCTACTTTGAGGTAATGCTCGGGAGACCATATTGGAGAAGTTTTTTGAAGGTGTAGTTCCTTTTGTACCTTCTCGATTATGATCAATGGTCTTAAACGATTCCTAAAGCTACGAATCTGTGACAACATGCAAAAGGTACCTTTGCTTAGTTTAAACAACATAACTTAATGTATGAAATCACATTGTGTAATTACGTGCCGCAACACCGATGGAAATAAACAACATTTCAAATCTTCCTTGGTTGTCAACTTTTATATTTGTCACAGGGCTCTTGATGAGTGTCTAAATACTCATCGTTTTGGTTCCTTCTACACCGCAAAAGCGATCAAAACACTTTGAAAAGTCTCAAAAGAGAAAAAATATTTAGGCGTATTTTATGCAATAATTGTCAAAATCTAGTCCCCGGTTATTCAAAACAAGTTAATTTTTCATAAAAGGCCCTCGTGGATTTTCAAGTTGTCAAAATTAGACTTATAAAATTCAATTTTGCAAAATGGCAACTTTAGTCCTTGAAGTTTCAAAGATTGTGAAATTTACCCTGGACATTTTAGTTTGAAAATTTTTATTTTTGGTCCTTGGGAAAAGTAAACTTGTCATAATTGGTCCCTATAATAAACTTTGGAAAATTACAGATTTGGTCCTCAAGTTTGGTGGAATTGCAATTTTGGTCCTTGTGTTATTAATAAACAAACCCAACCTTGAACCCCTGCCAAACCCACCCTTGAGCCACCCAAAACAACACACTGAACCCCAACTTGAACCCTCCCTATTAATAATTATCCCACAAAAGCAAGTCAAACCACCTCACCCTTTTCCTCCACTTCACCTTCTTCACCAACTTCTACGCAACCACTCACCATCACCATATCTCCACTCACATACCACCACCCTTATCACTCCACCTCACCAAGCGTCCAAAAGCATTTAATGCTTCCTCTTCCGTGCACTCAATCCACCCCAGGTTGCTATATCTTTTGGCGCCAAAAAACTCATCAACGGCTAAAAGGGTTCCAAGCATCCAAAGGCCGGGATTATTGGTGGAAATGATCGAAGGGTACCACAAACCTAATTTGAGCATATAAAGGAAGAAGGCTCAAAGACAAATATCTAGTGTAATTGTAATTTACTTAGCTCATTTTAATTAATTTCGATTGTATCTTTAAGCTTTCAACTTATATTTCTAGCATTCTCAGTGTATTTCAAACCTTGTTTAATAATCAATTTCAGTTTATGTTCACGAATTCAGTTTATGCAATTTCTTGTTCAAAATTCTCATATTAGCTTAAATTTATTCGTAGTGGATGTTAAGGATTCAAAAGCTTACATAAGCTCCTTATAAAGCTTTTAAAAGCTTTTAGAAACTTTAAAATCCAGTTTAAAGTTAAAATTCAAAAAAAATAAAAAAATAGAAAAACATCTCAAAAATAAAAAAAATATCAGTATTCTTTTCAAATTCATTTCAGAGTTTGTTTTGATATTATAAAGCTTTTTATAACTATTTAAGGTCTTATCTACTCACTATTCAAAGTTTATACTCTCAATCACTCCTTGGTCAACTAAAGTCAAAGATGCAGTTTAAATGGTGGCATGGTTCTGATTTGCTGATTTAAGCTTGAAACTGGGTTGATGACAGTTGATTTGGGTTGATAAACAGATTTAGGTTACTGTTTCATTGGTTATATGAGCATGTCATTGTGACAGGATTAATGTAAGTGCTAATTTACATTTCCAAGCATCTCCAACCCCTTATACAATCCACGATATGCATGCATGTAGGAAATATTTGATGGAAAAAACGTAACATGCAGTAATTTTAAAAAATTAATTTAACCATTAAATAAAGCAGTATTATTAGATATAACATGAAAAAAGAAAGACTTATTAAAATTACTTGTTTACACAAAAGATCATGAATAATACAGTAAATTACATACCTTATACAAACCAACAAACACAAACAATAGGTTCCTGATTACTTGTAGATCGATCCAAGCTCAAGAACACGCAAGTTACAAACTTCTAATCAAGGTAGAACAGTTCAGTCGATATCCACACTAACACTTAGGGTCCGTTTGGTTGGAGTGTTTGGGGCCCAATTTTGGCATCACTCCAATATATATTCGTTTGGTTCAATTTTTGGGATTTAAAAATGGATTTCAGCCCTAAATAGTATAAGAGCCCCAAAGATGGAGTCCGGATTTCATTTTATTCATATGGGTCATATTCTTTTACTCTTTTTTTATTTTCTTCCTATAACATTCTTTTTTATATTTTTATATAACTTAATAAAATAAAGAAAAGATGGGGTTTAATACCTAGAGGTATAAAAAGGAAGGAATATATGGGAGCAATCAATGAGGAACCAAAAGGTTGTCCATGGTTGTTGTACATAGCAAAAGAGAAAGACTCAGAAACATGGTATGTGAAAACTTATAAAGATGAACACAAGTTTTTGCAGTCAAGAGAGATTAAATGTAACACCACATTTTCACAGATCACAGTGGAACTAGATATGGGGTATTACTTCATGGATCACAGTTAGAATAATAAGCGACTCAAAAGAGCGTTTTTAGAAAATAAGTTATCATTCATTTATTCATCGAGTCTTATAGTAAAAGATATACTTTTACCAAAGAGAGTCCCAAAATCTATGTGAAACATAGAGTTTGAATGATATGATTTTGAAAGTCCTCAAGTCCAATGCCACACCGTGTCATGAATCGATAATATGCTCGATTACCTAAGATAACATGCTTAAAGGGTCAACCTAAAGGTTGAGTAAAATTTATAGGTTTAGGTAGTAGTAGGGTGCATCAAGCTCCATTGGGGACATGGAAAAGTAGTAAAAGATAGTATTATTGCATCTAAGCTCATGACACCCCACGTTAGCAGTTCGAGTCAGTGATGGCACTGCAGACCAATCATGACTGGATATAAGGTTAGCTTGCCAAGGTTAACCTTTTAGTTCTCAAGTATAGTGCTAATTGGTACCCGGTAGGGGCAAACCAACGGGAGTTGTCAAACTCCAAATAGATCTATTCACTATACTCTCGTTCACTCGCAACTGATCATGGTTCATAAAATTTGTTATGTAATAGTGGCATAGGAGGTACTCGTGCAATAATCAAAGAAAAGACTTGTATTCGGCTTAAAGCATGTATCCCCCTCACGGGTTTAGAAAGCATTTAAAAAGTGAGGCTATGAACACACCTTAGATTAGGGAAATCTAATTGATGTCAAAAGTGACTCAGATTAGGGAAACCTGATTGATGTCAAAAGTGACTCAGATAATAGACGGCTTACTCACGTATCCTGAGGTAGTGTGTGTGTAGGTATGTAAAGTCTTAATTGGTTTGTCTATGTTTCTTAAGTAAGTGTTTCTTAGGTTTTCTAGATTTAGATAACGTAACACCGTTCAGGCCATCATAATCCAGAAGTATGAAACCCCTCACATGAAGCTCCCCAGTATTGTGTTACGTTTTTAAGTACTAGATTTAGATGTAACGTAACACCGTTCAGGCCATCATAATTCAGAGGTCATGTAGTAAACGTTTGAGGAACCAGAGCACTTTAAATCGTAAACCCAGCAAACTCGTCAAGACGAATACTCAAATGAACCCCTCACATGAAGCTCCCTAATATTGTACTACATTGTTAAATAAAAAGATAGTATTTTTGATTTATAAGAAAATATCTTATTTAACCCTTAAGTTTGTAAATTGACACAATATACCCTTAGGTTATACACTTTTTCATATCTAGTCCTTTATATATATTAAACTTATATATACTAAACCTTTTTAACTTCTAAAACTTTACAAAATAGGTCATTTTACATATATATTTAGAAAAATGACAGAATTTACCCTTATACTTATTAGTTTTCAAAAGTTATAATTTATACCCTTGATTTCTAAACTTTTATAAGGTTAATCTTTTATATAATAAATATGTATATACTAACCCTTAAGTTCTAAACTTTACAAAATAGATCCTTATAGTTATACCTTTAAAAAAATGACATTTTCAGTCCTTCTAGTTATTATTTTTAGAAAGTTACCATATATACCCCTATGTATGGAAAACTTTGCAAATCTAGTCCAAAAACCATGCAAACTATATTTTTATGAAACAAAAGAGTTTTATAGCTTATGCATTATTAGTATAAGCTTATTTAAGTAACCTAAACTAGCTTATAGCTTATGAAATGGCTTATTACCTAAAAGCATGAATTCAACATAATTTAGGGTTTTAAAATAAAGCAGTATGTTCTAGTGATCAAGGCTCATGCAAGGTCTCTAACGTGATCTAATACACCTAAAAATATCCTAGTACAAAAGTAAATCTTATGGAACTAGTTTAGAGGCTTATGTGACCTAAAGTGGGTCGTTAGGGGTGTTTAGGGTTTCTCAACTAGAAATGAATTTGACAAGGATTCTAGGCTTGATTCTGTCGACTCCTTAGCTTCCTATGGGCTCTTAGGGACCTTATGCTACTGATAGTACTAGATTTTCAAGGTGGAGAAGTGGTGGTGGGATGGTTTGAAATGAAATGGGTATACGCCCTTATATAGGGCTCGTTAACCCTCTATGCTAAGAAATCTTGGAGTGGTGGCCAAGGTACAGTAGGGGTGACTAAGGAAGGCTACTAGGTGACTAGGAGGAGCTAGGGGGGATAGGAAGCGATGTAGGGGTTATGTGGTGCTTATTTGGTTGTGTAGTGGTGAAAGTCAAAGGTGGTGACAAGCAGGTGCATCACCTACTTGTAAGCTACTTGGTGGTGCTAGGTGGTGACAATTAGGTGATGAAGCTTCTTAGGGAAGGTGGTGACAAGGTGGTGGATCATGGTGGTGCTTAGGTGTAAGTTAGAACTAACTTAGGATTAGTTTAAGGCTTACACTTGGATTAGGGTTTGATTAGGGTCTAGATTAGTGTTTAGTTCCTAGATTAGGGTTCCTAAGGTGATTAGAGACTAGAATTAAGGCTTAGGATTCATGTACTAAGTGGTGGTAACTTATGCTAAAGAATCGGGGAAGGTTTAGACCTAGTTTAAGGGTCTAAATGACCTAGTTAGGGTTTTGTTCTTAATGGACTTGTACCTGAGCTCTAAGGAGTTGTAATAAGGTTTAGGGGGACTAAGATACTCTAAAGTTGCTAAGGTAGCTTATACATAAGCCTTGAACACAATTAAACTAGTTTTGTTTTGAAATTAGGGTTTTAGAAATAACCGTAACCGGATATGGCTTGTTTTTGTGTTATGATAGATATAGTATACTAGATTGATATATTACTTAGTAAAATGATGTTTAGAACTTATAATTGACATAACAGGGGTTTATATGATGTAAACATAAGTATATTTGGCATTGGTGGATACATGAGCACGTCTGGGGGTTATGTAAGCAGTGAGGATGAAATAAAGCAAAAATTTACCGGTGAAAATACCTTATATAGATATCTTAGTGGAAATAATATTGATGAAAATTACGGGTTGTTATATCAAAGCTTGTGACTACAAGTTTCTCTCAAAGTAAATACTAGACCAAGTTCAAGTCAATCCAGAGATTCCAGTTAGGGCTGTTCAACATCAACTTTCTAAACAATTTAAAGTTCAAGTGTCCTAACAGAAGGAATTAAGGGCAAAAAAACAAGGCATAAACTGAGATTAGGGGTGATCATAAGCTACAATGCACCATGTTAAGAGACTATGTATGTAACCACCTGTAATTTTTCAGCGATACTAGTTATTTTTATCGAAAAATGCAAGTTATTTATTTTCTAACATTTAGTGATGATAAAAATTTAAAAACAAGAAGTTATCTCGTTTTTCCCAAAAAATGACCCCGCACGCGTACTGACACTCCATAATTATGGCTTAAATTCGATAATTATTTTTCGGAGTCAACAATTTTGTTTTTATATTATTTAAAAAAAACATTTCCAAATATGTATTTCTAGCATTTTTCCCAAACCGGATACCACGATTACACTTTAGCTCAACGTGTACACAAAATACACTAATAATAAAACAATTCTTCTTTTATACCTACTTTGACCGCACCTCCCAATAAATGGTCACTAGTCCTTTTCATTTTTCTTCTTTCAAAACTCAATCATGAGATGAGGTTGAAGGGATCGATTGAAAAGGAGGATTACACAAATTCATCAACTCAAAAGTTCCCACCCAAGAAAGTATGGTCAAGGAAACCTTTATTTGTTTTCTTTATATCCCAGACGAATCATAGGCAGGTCACACTCACAAAAATCGATTTCAATCTATCACAAAATCAAGATATTCTATTCTTGATCCTCTTTCAACGGATCCATATACACCCTATTGTAAGGATTACTTTGATTTTTACACTTTGAAGTATTTCTTGATATTATTTTGTTAATAAACTTGTGATCTTGATTTATTTTACAAGTTGTAAATTTTGTTGTGTTATGTGAATCGATCAACACATACATGTTCTTGCCTATGATTAATTTTTGTTGTTGTTGTTGTTAATGTGTGGCAATTAATAAATTACAAACTACAACTAGATCCATATTGGCTCATGGATTGGAAGTGTTTATTTTTAGTTTGCTTATTACTTTGCTTATTAGTATAAAATAGATAGATTTGGTTTGCATCTTGGTTGTGTTTCTTGTTGGTGAATTCGACCTGTAGGATCATATATTTTATGTTGTTTGATGATTCGGGTGGTCTAGGTTTATGATGAAACAAGTATGCCATGTTTAGAGAGATGAAGAGAGTAGAGAGGGTGTTCTTGAGAGAAAAAGTAAAAACAAAAGAAAGATTAGATTATGAAGAAGCACCACCCTTTCCAAGGATGGAAGGGTATTTATAGTTTACAACCTAAACGTCCTCCCGTCGGATGTGGATCGGGCATACGATGGGTAAAGACGTCCTTCCTCCACGGTGTTACACTAAGCTAAACTAAGCTAATAACTAACTAATAAACTACTAAATAATGTAAATAATGATATGTGTATGAGCTAACTTATGCTAGATTATATTTAGGTTGACCGACACTTCACTATGGAATTTCCAATTCCTAACAATCTCCCCCTAAGGGAGGTCACCCCATGTTTTACATTTCGAATCCTAGCATTCTATTTTAACTTCGATTCGAGCTCGTGACTTCAATTCTTCAAGTTCCGCAATCTTTGTGCTTTAGCGATGACTCTTCATAGTCCGATGATTTTGTACTTTAAGTGGATGTCTTTGTCTTGATCCACATCTTGATGATCTTCGAGCTTTATTTGAGATCATCAGCCACAGTAAATCTCTGGATCACCCTTTGTTGTGTTGCCTTCATGTGATGTTGTGACTTATGGACCGATATGCTCACACTTTCTGGATCATGACATCTTTTCATCAGAGTAGCGGAAGCATCTTTGTATGTTTTTGATGATCATGATTTTCTTCAATTAAGTGTGAATGTTGTGAGCATGCGGTTGTGAATTGACTTCTCAATATCGATCGGCTACAACCGTCCAATGTACCGCAAATAACGATTAGCACTAAAACACACGAAAGTGTCTTTGATCACTTTCGTTGAATTGAGTACACGCCCACGGTTCCCCATTGATCGGTACAAGTACTACACGTGATTAGGTAAAATTCGAAGAATCTCCTTGACGGGTTTCGCATTGCTCTGCCGTTCTCAAACCGGCGTCTCAAAGAAGACAACACGGAGTGAGTGAACCGGCGAATTGAGATTCACTTATTGATGAAAAATTGATTTGAAAAACAATCGCGTATTGCTTAGAAGAAAGAGTTTTGCAATACAACGAAGGTTTTATGAGAAAGATCAATTTTCAATCAAAAATACTTTTTGTATTTGAAAAATAATACACATTCGATGTGCTAGAGAAAAGAAGAGATTTGCACATCGAACGGTTTTTCCAAAAGTATGTTTTCAATCGAGTACTTTTGTGTTTGAAAACATGAGTACACATTCGATGTGCTAGAAAAGAAGATTTGCACATCGAGCGGTTTTCCAAAAGTATTCGTCAATTCATTTCTGGACCAAGGTTGATTCAAGAATGAATCGCCTCACGTTTCTATCCAGTTGTCACAAGTTTGATCTATTGGATAGATCTCACATGTCACCCACCAAGAGCTTGTTTGATGTTGGCTCTAGAAGGATTTCCATCTTCATCATGAATATTTTACATATCACTCGGATGTTCTAGCAATGCCACGGGGATAATGCGTAGGACTCTTAATATATTCTTACTTTCCACATTGTGTGAAACAGCAAGCTTCATTAATTTTGTGTCCTAATGAAATATTGTGGACGATCTCTTGGCTCTAGACTCAATAGTGCATATTTGGTTTCCTATGCGGAGACTAGGGAGAGGTCTCCTTATTCAATATCAACAATCTCTAAGAGAAAGTCGATAGATTATGTAGGTTCCCGTGAGAATGAAACAAGCACTTTTAAGAGGAACTTGAGTAGCTTGGGAAGTTTAGTGCGATGCATCCTTTGGGTCCATGAAGTCTTGTCTTCAATACCGGTGTTACCTTGGTAACCACCAAGTAGCATATGTATTGAACCCGGTTTACGCCTAAGGTTGAATTATTGGAGGCTATTTCTTTTCACCCTTTTCTCATTCATTTCTTTTTCATTCTTCAACCCCTTCTGCTTACCTAGATTTCATTACGAGAGCCTTGTTGGGTTTATTCCGGTTCTAGCTCTATCTCGATCCGCACTCTTCCCATTTCTCACTTTTCTCCTTTTTCATCATACCTAAGGACTCTACACTATCTAGTGGATTGTCCCTGGGTAGATCCCTCCGGCTCTGGCGGGATCGTGGGAACGAATACCTAACCTAACCATCCTTATAACACCATGCATAAAGTAAATTGGTCGGTCATTTGGTATAGTTCTTTCTTTCATGAAACCAATTGAAAAATCATTTGGAAAAATCAATCAAGATACTTGTGATATAATATCAAAGAATTTTGTACCTTAATTGTTTTGATCATTTAGAAATGCTCCCCCTCAACATGTGCTCTTATGATTTTGAAATTGTTTAGCACATGGAGGCAAGAGGTCTTAGAAAAATTTCTTTGATCTCAATTTCGTGGAAAAAGCCATTTGATTTTCTTGGTAAATTCTCCCTTCAAAATGTGCGTGGGTTGTGAAATCATTTAACACATAGAGGAAGGAGGTTTTGAAGTACTTCCACGATTGCCAATAGAAACCATTAGAAAATCAATCAAGGTACTTATGTAGAAACATAGAAATCTTTGTACCTTGAAAGTTTGTTTTCTTTGAAATGCTCCCCTCAATATGTGCTTGAGATTCGAAAGTGTTTAGCACATATGGGAGAGCAGCCTGCACTTTTGAATCAAATCGATCATCATTTATCAGTTTTCATATTTAAATCACATTTTTCTCCCCCGATCAAAAATATAAAACTCTTTGAGATTTTGGATCCCAAGTGATTTAAATAGGTTTAGAAAACATGGGAAAAAATATGCCTGGTTTAAATTCTCTTCTGGTATTTGGTTAAATGCTCCTCCTCAATCATGTGCATCATGTAATTGAAATCGTTTGGCACATGAAGGAAGGAGTTCTTTTGAAACAATTACCCTTTAAACATATTTGAGATTTAAATCATGATCTCTCCCCATCAAAATTTCAAACCTTTGAGATTTGTGATCCCAATTGATTTAAATCATGTAAAGATTTTGGGAAAGACGTGGCTGATTTAATTTTGAAAAATGATTGATATGGACCAATTTTAGACATTAAAGATTGTTAGTGTCAGGTATAATAGTTTTTAAGAGATCTTTAAGTAAAATAAAACAATTTCACAATCAAACAAGAACATAAAGAATTTCATTTTTAAAGATCTTTGATTTTTAAAGAAAATCATACCATGACATAACATTAAATCTTTAGATCACCACTTTATTACGTACAAACGGACTTTGATGAAGAAATATCGTTTGAAAATACTTAAGTTTGAAATCACTCTCCCCCTTTAATCAATGACCGTAGTCATTGATTAAGTGACTTAAGTTTTGATAAAATGAAGTCCGGTGATTTCCAAAATTTAGTCCAATTTATTTTCAAAACAATATTTTCCATTTTCAAAAACATCAATTTCAAAATTGTTTTAAGAAACATGGTATCATCCACTACTATTTCCTGCACAAAGATACGTGGTGGTTAAGCTGCTATTGTTGTTGTTGTTGTAGGGCATGAAGAAAAATATCTGCTGATGCAACAAGACCTCTGACGTTGCATATATCATGCCAACTCTTAATAGAGATCCAATTAAGCTCCGTTTCCTCTTTTGTCGACCCAAGAAATATTTGCCCTTTCCTTTCGGCATCCAATCATCTTCATTTGTGGGATCCGGATCGGGAACATTCTTATAAACCATCTTATCTGCATACGTTAGTCAACACAAACAAATATATGGTGGTCGACAACGCCCAAACAGCAATCGACTAATAAAAGTCAATCAAACATATCAATCAGTTCATATAAGGCATGGGATTTATGTGTTCATCAAACTCTAATCATCTAATCCTAACAATCATATCCTAAATTCCTAGTCCTTCAACATAGGCAAATATATTTTTCTGATAAGCACGTAGGACGATTAAGAAAGCCCCGTTAGATGATGTAAATTTGAAAAACATTTTCCCCCTCAATCAATGACTCATTCTATGAAAAGATTTAACCATGCTGAAGTCATTGATTGGGTTTTGAAATTTATGAAAACACAGATTCTGATTGATTTTAAGCAACTCATTTTCCACCATTTTGAACAACGAATATTTTTCTGAAGAATTTATAGAAAGAAAAACATTTGTGTAGGAACAGCAGTCCTTCGACATACTTTCCTCATTTAGATTTAGGATAAGTGCACGAAATTTTTGAAAATTGGTTTAGCACAACACTTTCCTTCTTTGAAGAGCGGGTTGCTATCGGAAATAATAGCAAGCCATAGTTAAGCGCGGTTACAGTCTGAAATAACTGCAAGCCATTAATTTTTTTAGACATGTTTTGAAAAGAAATATTTACACCTCATGCTCGAACTTCATCTATGGTCCCGTGCCATTATTGAATGACATTTATAAGACCGTAGATGTTATCGATACTAGAAGACATGTCTTGAGAAAACAATATTTTTGGTATTTTTAAATTTTCTGATTTTTATGGGTTTTTGTTGATTTTCTATTTTTCTATTTTGTTTTTGTTGGTTTTATATTTTGTATTTTTCTTTTTGATAAATATATACATATAGAGTAGATGATATAGTTTAGGACGATGATGATACGAGTACCGAGATAAGGATATCGAGCAGCCCCGTTGTAGAAGATAGAAGTCATCATCTCTTAAACATTCACCACCAAAGCTTTCGAGGCTCCTGAATTGAGAGAAATCGAAGCATTTGAAAGTGAGACTTTGGCAGCTTCCCCCCAAACCGTAAATCCTTTTGTTGAGCAGATTCGAAGCTCTATTTCAAGCTTGCCTTAGCCAGGTGCACAAAGAAGCACACCATTATCATGAATATTGTTGCTCCTTTTAAGAATGATCATTGATTCTCCGTTCGGGGATATATCATCCAATAGAACAGCAACATCTCATCCCACACATAAAACAATCTTCTCATATTTCTTTTCTACTAAACTCTGAAGAGATGTATACCAAAAGGTGTCAAGAGTCAAATTCCTCCAAGTAGTTCAATTGATGCCGCCAGTATTTTGGAATAAAGCTCAAGAACCCGAATACACATATACCCAAGGACAGAGAAACTTATAACATCGAAGTAGCAGATTAAGTCCGATATCCAAAGAATAACCCCGAAGTATACTTTTCTCTCCTCGAAGAAAGTGTATGAAGCTCAAGAACCCGGCACCGAATGCTCAAAGAGAGAATAACCGATAACATTGAAGTATCGGGCCGAATCACCGATTATCTCTGCGGATGTCAACTTCGAATAAGTGATTATATATCTAAATCACGATTAAGCTCTCAAGTGAAACAATTTGGCGTTCCCAATGTACACAGCCTTCTCTCCCCGATGATTACGATAACATCGAAATCATCACACACTTGTGTACCTCTTTATCACCGTAAACTAATTCTTCCATCTCTTCCCCACATAGTTGGAATAAGAATACTAAGCGTTATGAGTCAAACCTTGAGTTTCTCTCATGTAATGACATTTGTCTTCCGGGATATCTTCAATCACTTAGAACCATTAAGTTCATCAAGTTTACTCGCGTTAGATGCGTGTCTCCTTCCCTTTGTTGGTTTGATACTTGAAATCAACAACACATTATAAGCCAGATACTTGAAATCTTTTGAGAAGAACACTTCTAATCTTGTGGGAATCAACTTCTCAAGTCTAATTAGGGATTAAATCTTGACATTTCACTCTCCCCAATTAGTGCTCTCCCTAAACCGACAATCTTTATGATGAATGCTTGAATTAAGAACAAGTCTTTAGATCGTTAAATGCAACTCGCCTTTAGTCTTCTAACATGTAGCGTAAAATGTAGAACCGATTACCTTCTTCAAGATTGTCCAATTGGGGAATAGAAAGTCAACATCTTCAACTTACCAAATGCATTCCCGTTAACTTCTTGTGACAACCCGTACTTTTCATTTCTCGACACAATTCATGTCTCATTATTTCAACATTTATAGTAAACTTGGTTTACTTGTTCCAAATTCATTTAGCGGCGAATTCATGATCATAACATCTCGTACATTTCATATGGACTATGATTAGTCTACATTTCATTGACATCATGTGCATCTCATTAATTCATTCATGACATTTTATTTCACATTCATCGCGTAATTTTTATATTCAATAAACGTTATCGCGTGAGTTATTATTTTAATATTTAATCCGTTACTTTCAAAAATGATCCCGATGTATTTTTAAACTTACATTTAGTTCATAAAAACTATATTTTAGTTTTCCTAGTGTTTCAAATTTATTTGGTACATAAATCGTTAAAGTTTAAGTATTACGTCGTTTTCTTAAAAATTATCGATAATTATTTTAGCACTCAAATTTCACAAGGAATGTATTTTTACAATTTTATCATCTCATTACATTCTATTTTGATCTATTAAAATTTACTTGTACCTAAAACTACCATTTACCTTACAAGTTACATTTAACTACACATTTACTTACACTTTCTTACAAATTATACAAGTAAATATATATATACATAATAATAAAAAAAAAATATATTATTTGAGAAGCAAAGCCCCTAAAATCCGGTCCAAGGGAGGGCTTGCATTAATTTGGTATGGCCTCTTGATTATAATAATTCATACACTACAAAAGTCTACTTCTATTATTTCTCATTCATTTTCACATCTCACAAGTTTTTGTAAAAATCATTTTCTCTCTTCCTTGGGTCCTTCTATAACCGGTCATCTTCAAGAGCTCAAAGGGGATCAAAAACTTTTCTAGTTCTAGTGTTTTATACAATCTAGTTATTACTCTTTATTAGGTTTTGAAATAAAAACCAAGAGTATTTAGGATTAACCTTGTTACTTTCACCTCATCATTTTCACTAGTAAGCTTGTTTCTTTCAATTTCATGTTTCCTTTTTCATTTCATATTCATCTTTTCATTTTTGGAGATAGTATGCATGATATGTGATTTATACCATTTTTCATGATTTATTGAGTTATATATACATATTGGTCATCCTATAAATATTCCCATGGTATTCTTTGGTCTTGATGGTGATTAGGAACCCATGACACCCTAAGAAGGTGTATGGTAGGATTAGATTAGCTTTGGAGTTGATTTGAAGGGATTAGAATAGGTTTTGTCCGAGAAAACTATTTTCGATAACTATATATTTATGTTCTGTCCTTATTTCGAATTTCTGGAAAACCTACTGTTGGTACGAAACTTTGGCCTTGATATTTAGAAAATATACTTTAAAACGAATCCGTGGCAGCTTGAACGGATAAAACGGACTTATAACGAAGAAGTTATGGATTTTAAAGTTTGACGACGAAATGTATATTTTTCGAAAATTCAGCATGCAGTTTTTAGTTTGTTCGAGTCAAAACGAGCCTTAAGCTTCACAAATTATTTCGCTAGTCAAAATATATTAGTTTACTTCGATACGAAGCTAAGGACATATTATACGTGAAAACGGATTTGAAACGACAAAGATATGCACGCTTTTATAACGTTGCCGTAACTATTATTTTCGAAAATCTATATTATTTTTACGATACAAGTATTTTAGTAGTCAGAACGTCCATGTTTGCGGTCGTTTTTAACCATGATGTGAAACTTTTGGAACGAATTGTCTTCTAGTAAAATCAAGTTCATCGGCCATATTTTTCAAAACGACAAGTCGTTTGTATAGCGGAGTTGTAGTAAATTAATTACGGATGTTCAAACTTGGCGAAACTCATTTTCGCACAACAATTAGCCAAAACCACCAACTTTAACCTTTATTATCTTTATGATCGAGACCTTTTGGACGAAAACTCTGAACCGAAACTTCTAGATATCGATACAAACTTTCCAAAACAATGAGTTCGTTCTCTAACGATCGACGTACACCATTTTACGACTAGTTTTCCAAAGCCATTTTGTTAATTTCATGATATTTCCGACGACATTGTTTTGCGATTTAAAAGTGATAATTTCACCATAAATCATTATAAAACCATTGTAGGATGACATTTTGACGTAAATACTTGAAAAGTGATTTTTGAAGGGTCAAGACGTCAAACGAGTATTTTTCGACGACAAGTAATATTTTCAAAACTCGCAAATGGTATAAATGACATACGTAGCGCATGCATATCATAACATTACATTGCAACTCATTACATGTCATATCCTTCACAATAGGTCAAGATTAACGTATCGCATTACATCTCGGTGTACTCACTTTTGTCTTCGCATCATTCCACCAAGTGAGTTTCATAGCCCCGCTTTTACTTGTTTTCATAAATGTTTTGGGGAGATACATGCTCAATTATTTTCATAACTATCATGATTATTTGAAACTACATGTTGAACTCGAATCAATGCTTAGTCATGCGTAGTAACGCTTTTGCCACACTTAGAACTTCCATATCATATTCATTGAGCTAATGGTCTTGGTATATTCATTGATATTCATTGAGCTAACGGACTTGGTATAATATTGATCTAACGGACTTGGATAATATTGATCTAACGGACTTGGATAATGTTGAGCTAACAGTCTTGGTATAACATTGGGCTAAAGGACTTGGTATATTCATGTACTTGGTACAATCATGGACTAACGGTCTTGGAACGATTTGATCAACACTCATATTTGTTATATCAAGTAACTATTGATACATTAAGTTAGACACTATTTTGTGAATTCATTTGACGATGTGGGCTTGAACATAAACTATATACATTCGGCAATGGGTTGTGAATACACAGTTGCAAGTTTTGTATGGGCGGAACTTGAACCGAGTGGATTTACAATGCCTTTGTTTGCATAAACGATTTCGAAAGGCTTTACATTTCAATACAAACTCTATGAACTCACTCAACCTTTGTGTTGACACTTTTAGCATGTTTTATCTCGGTATTTAAGGCATTCACTTCATGGCATGCATTTGGACACATCATGGAGTCGCGATGACGACGCGTCTCACTTGGGTTTTACGTGCTTTAAAACATCGTTTGAATTGTAACAAACTTATTTCCGCAAGTTGATTTTCATTTGGGACCTACTTTGTAAAGTCTCGATTATTTTATTAAATCAAACGATGTATTTTCCAAACGACACTTTAGGTCGTTCAATATAACTGTGATTGTGATGCTATGACAATCAATCCCGTGAATTCCATTCACGCAAAATGTAATTTGGGGTGTGACATTGGCATCGAGCTTCGATTATAGAGAACTAGGTTGCATCATTGACCCTAGACTATAACTACATCATCATAGCATCTCATCATTTCATCACTAGTGCATGTTCACTTTACATGCGGTTTATACGTACATTTTTCGAGTTATTTACTTTCATTTCGTATCGATTGTCACATGGATGCCTTTTAATACCCATCCCATTATCCTTTTCTCATACTCGAATGTGGTGAATGCCCTGTCATTCCCTATCACAATTTTAACATCAGTTGACTTGACACCAAACATCATATGAGTCGATTAGTCCAAGCAGTGCATAGTTACTCCTAAATTATACATAGCCTGATCACCTATGTCTAATTCAGGAAGAATCATGCAATGAAGGGAGTAGTAGGCTTATATGTATAAGCAATTCCGAATCGAGCCAAATTTTCAAAAGATTTTCTTCAAACCACTTGTTTCCGGTTTGATCCGCGTGACAGTTCTTGTTTGATGAGTTGCAAAGATCGAGCTAGAAACAAGTTGTTACCTAAACCGATTTAGCCTAATCTCATGACAGTTCTTGTTTGATGAGTTGTGAGATTAAGTAAAATCGGTTACCAAAAGTCTTTGAGGGTTTTGCTCGAGAATGGAAAACTTGCCTCATCAAACCCTAACCCGAGAGACCAACACGAACCGAATTCGTGGATGAATTCCTTTTGATGGGCGAATGTGACAACCCGTACTTTCAGGTCATTTCTCGACACAATTCATGTCTCATTATTTCAACATTTATAGTAAACTTGGTTTACTTGTTCCAAATTCGCGTAACCTTGAAGGTTTAGCGGCGAATTCATGATCATAACATCTCGTACATTTCATATGGACTATGATTAGTCTACATTTCATTGACATCATGTGCATCTCATTAATTCATTCATGACATTTTATTTCACATTCATCGCGTAATTTTTATATTCAATAAACGTTATCGCGTGAGTTATTATTTTTAATATCTAATCCGTTACTTTCAAAAATGATCCCGATGTATTTTTAAACTTACATTTAGTTCATAAAAACTATATTTTTAGTTTTCCTAGTGTTTCAAATTTATTTGGTACATAAATCGTTAAAGTTTAAGTATTACGTCGTTTTTCTTAAAAATTATACGATAATTATTTTAGCACTCAAATTTCATAAGGAATGTATTTTTACAATTTTTATCATCTCATTACATTCTATTTTGATCTATTAAAAATTTACTTGTACCTAAAAACTACCATTTACCTTACAAGTTACATTTAACTACACATTTACTTACACTTTCTTACAAATTATACAAGTAAATATATATATACATAATAATAAAAAAAAATATATTATTTGAGAAGCAAAGCCCCTAAAATCCGGTCCAAGGGAGGGCTTGCATTAATTTGGTATGGCCTCTTGATTATAATAATTCATACACTACAAAAGTCTACTTCTATTATTTCTCATTCATTTTCACATCTCACAAGTTTTGTAAAATCATTTTCTCTCTCCTTGGGTCCTTCTATAACCGGTCATCTTCAAGAGCTCAAAGGGATCAAAACTTTTCTAGTTCTAGTGTTTTATACAATCTAGTTATTACTCTTTATTAGGTTTTGAAATAAAACCAAGAGTATTTAGGATTAACCTTGTTACTTTCACCTCATCATTTTCACTAGTAAGCTTGTTTCTTTCAATTTCATGTTTCCTTTTCATTTCATATTCATCTTTTCATTTTGGAGATAGTATGCATGATATGTGATTTATACCATTTTCATGATTTATTGAGTTATATATACATATTGGTCATCCTATAAATATTCCCATGGTATTCTTTGGTCTTGATGGTGATTAGGAACCCATGACACCCTAAGAAGGTGTATGGTAGGATTAGATTAGCTTTGGAGTTGATTTGAAGGGATTAGAATAGGTTTTGTCCGAGAAAAACTATTTTCGATAACTATATATTTATGTTCTGTCCTTATTTCGAATTTCTGGAAAACCTACTGTTGGTACGAAACTTTGGCCTTGATATTTAGAAAATATACTTTAAAACGAATCCGTGGCGGCTGAACGGATAAAACGGACTTATAACGAAGAAGTTATGGATTTTAAAGTTTGACGACGAAATGTATATTTTTCGAAAAATTCAGCATGCAGTTTTTAGTTTGTTCGAGTCAAAACGAGCCTTAAGCTTCACAAATTATTTCGGCTAGTCAAAAATATATTAGTTTACTTGATACGAAGCTAAGGACATATTATACGTGAAAAACGGTTTGAAACGACAAAGATATGCACGTTTTATAACGTTGCCGTAACTATTATTTTCGAAAATCTATATTATTTTTACGATACAAGTATTTTAGTAGTCATAACGTCCATGTTTGCGGTGTTTTTAACCATGATGTGAAACTTTTGGAACGAATTGTCTTCTAGTAAAATCAAGTTCATCGGCCATATTTTTCAAAACGACAAGTCGTTTGTATAGCGGAGTTGTAGTAAATTAATTACGGATGTTCAAACTTGGCGAAACTCATTTTCTCGCACAACAATTAGCCAAAACCACCAACTTTAACCTTTATTATCTTTATGATCGAGACCTTTTGGACGAAAACTCCGAACTGAAACTTCTAGATATCGATACAAACTTTCCAAAACAATGAGTTCGTTCTCTAACGATCGACGACACCATTTTACGACTAGTTTTCCAAAGCCATTTTGTTAATTTCATGATATTTCCGACGACATTGTTTTGCGACGAAAAGTGATAATTTCACCATAAATCATTATAAAACCATTGTAGGATGACATTTTGACGTAAATACTTGAAAAGTGATTTTGATTGGTCAAGACGTCAAACGAGTATTTTTCGACGACAAGTAATATTTTCAAAACTCGCAATGGTATAAATGACATACGAGTGCATGCATATCATAACATTACATTGCAACTCATTACATGTCATATCCTTCACAATAGGTCAAGATTAACGTATCACATTACATCTCGGTGTACTCACTTTTGTCTTCGCATCATTCCACCAAGTGAGTTTCATAGCCCCGCTTACTTGTTTTCATAAATGTTTTGGGGAGATACATGCTCAATTATTTTCATAACTATCATGATTATTTGAAACTACATGTTGAACTGAACTGAATGCTTAGTCATGCGTAGTAACAGTTTTGCCACACTTAGAACTTCCATATCATATTCATTGAGCTAATGGTCTTGGTATATTCATTGATATTCATTGAGCTAACGGACTTGGTATAATATTGATCTAACGGACTTGGATAATATTGATCTAACGGACTTGGATAATGTTGAGCTAACGGTCTTGGTATAACATTGGGCTAAAGGACTTGGTATATTCATGTACTTGGTACAATCATGGACTAACGGTCTTGGAACGATTTGATCAACACTCATATTTGTTATATCAAGTAACTATTGATACATTAAGTTAGACACTATTTTGTGAATTCATTTGACGATGTGGGCTTGAACATAAACTATATACATTCTGGCAATGGGTTGTGAATACACGGTTGCAAGTTTTGTATGGGCGGAACTTGAACGAGTGGATTCACAATGCCTTTGCTGCATAAACGATTTCGAAAGGCTTTACATTTCAATACAAACTCTATGAACTCACTCAACCTTTGTGTTGACACTTTTAGCATGTTTTATCTCAGGTATTTAAGGCATTCACTTCATGGCACGCATTTGGACACATCATGGAGTCGCGATGACGACGCGTCTCACTTGGGTTTTACGTACTTTAAAACATCGTTTGAATTGTAACAAACTTATTTCCGCACAAGTTGATTTTCATTTGGGACCTACTTTGTAAACTCTGATTATTTTATTAAATCAAACGATGTATTTTCCAAACGACACTTTAGGTCGTTCAATATAACTGTGATTGTGATGCTATGACAATCAATCCCGAATTCCATTCACGCAAAACAGTAATTTGGGGTGTGACACTTACAAATAGCAAATCCTTAACTCAAATCCTCCTAATCAAACAAGAACATAAAGATGTTCATTAAGGAAATCACCCGCAACTAGAAGCACTTTGTCGTTAATCAAATCACTGTGTGAAGATGTTAACCAACGGCTCTTAGAAGAAAACTCCATGAGAAGATGACCCGATAAGAAGCTCGGTTCTTACATGAGTTAGGAGCCGATGACCATATATTCTCAAATATAACTCAACATGTAGAGTTATCATACTTTTCTCCCCTCAAGAATTGCATATGGAGATGCCATTCTTGATTAAACAAGTGAAAATCATCCAAATGTATTCTATTCACACTTCTCCCCTCAGGTAGCATATGATGTCGCCATCGTCATTATAATTGAGCAAGTGGAATAAGAAAACAATCAACGATGAGTTCGGTTCACTTGAAGACCGAAGCGCATGGAAAAGTATGAAGCATGTTGATGAGAATGGTCATAGATAAGAATATTTCTCTTCTTCCAAAGATAATGCGCACTGAAGCGTACATATTTCTTTTCTTTAGAGTACGAGGCTTGAACTGTTGTGTTCAAACGTCATTATCTCTCTCTTTTCATCTACTCTTGGCAAACTTATAATTAACCCCATTATCATTCAGTAGGCTCTTTGTCGTGACAGCTGATGGAGAAACCCAATATGATGAATTTGACCTTGAAGTAAACTAACCCGAACTCGTGACTTAAACTTGCCCATATGTAACAAAGAGCGGTGCCGAGAATTCATGCCCATTTGAATCTCTAAGTACTCTATACTCTTCAACCAGCCAACCATCAAGTATAGGACGTACATCACCTCTTGAAAAACCACAATTCAATGTGACACTGAGCACTACAACGTAACTCCTTAAAGTGATAGTTATTTTGTGGTGGTAAGAGCCCAATTCCCCCAAGTGGTAGAAGAAAAGGAAAAATCACCCAAAAATAACTAGATTTCCAAGTCTTCGTTTTTGAAAATATTAAAAGCTCGAACAAAGATCTCAAAGAATCTTCATCCAACCATCCCCGATACCTTCAGATACTAAGTACACTCGCCCGTGATATTTCACTTCAACCTCAAATAAATAATACTGAATTAACGCCGTTGTCACATCTTCTAGTTAAAAGCACAAATCTAGCCTCCTTTGACAATTTAAGTGAACTATGATAATGGTTTCATTCCGACCATGGTTAAAAGCACATAACTCCGTAAAATTTTGTAATAACCAAACTGTCATGAAGAAAATCCAAACACACATCCAATTCATGAAGTACACCCTTTTATCCCTTCTTTGAAGTAGAAACCGTAGCACCAGCATCAGATAAGATCCCGAAATACACTTTCCTTTCTCCAGGATGGTTCCATCATTACGGGATTTTACAATTCTATGGTTTAAACCGAAAATTAGTTTCTTTCGCGGGATTTTACAAAACCAAGAATAAACCGTAAGATAGATCCGGAAATGCACTTTACTATTACAAGGATGTTTCCATTGTCACGAGATTTTACAAGTCTATGATTCAAACCGAGAAATAGATTCTTTCACGGGATTTTACAAAATCAAGACAAAACCGTAAAAAATGTCAGCTTGAATGTGTTATGACAACTTTGGTTATGGTGAATATCTGTTTTAGGGGAACATGCAGTGGTTCATTAACGATTCTTCACCATCATCAACAATATTGTCAACAATTCATTACCCATATGTAGACAACTTCACAAACCATACTAAGTCGAGTAGTATACACTACTTCCCCCTGAGGTTGACCGTAATCATCAAAGTACACGTTTCTCCCCCATGATGGTTTCGAACTTTTCGGAAGCATCATAACGTGTACGACAATTTGCACGAGAAGTTCTTGTCATAAGCAAACATCTTGAAAGATCATGAGTGACATTGAAGACTCTTGAAAGATTTTGCTTAGACTCTGAAGTATCATCGACATTCTGTGACGTCGAATAATCCCTGAGAATTGTTGATCACATCTCATCCATTGAATACCTTGGCAAACATATCATTCACGAATTCTGTCGGCTATTGCTGTGACTATTTGGAGAAGTAAACCCAATATGCCAAACTTGATCATGAAGTATAATTCCCCAGATTTGTTAGTTAAACTTGTACTAATCCTGGTGAAAAGGAAACAGTGTACCCAATGTACAAAACCTCTTGACGTATCCTCAACTGTGTGAGACACCGAAGTGATAGCTACGTTGTGGGTTAAGCGAGAAGGAATCACAAAAGTAAATAAATAGCCAAGTCTTTATCACACTCTATAAATGCCCAAACAAGTCATCTTCGCAGAAGGGTAGAAAGAAAGAAGACGAAATAAGTAAATGTCCCCGAAAAACCTTACTTCAATTCCAAATAAGAAATACCATATAAACAATCCCGTAGTCAACCTTGTTTAAACATCAATTCAAGCCGTAACAAAGTATCATTCGTGAAAATGTATAAACCAAAGTATCAAACCGCCTAACACAACGAATCTCATCATCACATCTCATAACCCAAAACTCACGCTTCTCAAATCTCATCATAAATCAACACTCATAAAATCCAAATATTGAGAAGCTCATCCGACCCAATCATGTACATGGCCCAAACATGGTTATTAGAAATAAATCGAGGCCTGATCCATGAAAATCAATCCAACCATCTAAGTCCATCATATAAATCCAAGACATCACACATCTTACTCAATCTTGGTCCAACCCCTCTATCGAAACATACAAAGGATCCAGTTCACAACACATACAATTCAAATGAAAAATCTTTATGTTATCCTAATATCACGGCTAACAAAAAATTTGGATATCAGTCATGAATAATATTTATCTTGTTTGCACATAGATTGATCCAAATATCTGAATCATCAATAACGAACCATGAATTAGATCACACCAATAACATAGTACAGCCCATGAAATCAAATCCACCAGGCCCAAGACTTCACATCTGATCCATTAATGTTGCTAAATGGCCCAAAAATTCACACATACTGCGGCCCATGTGTACAGATCCGGTAATTAACCATCTTGCCCTAAAAACACGGGAGTATATAAACTTCTCATATCACACTTCTATCAAAAAAAAATTCACATACTCAACCCTAATCTCAATATGTGTCCGCCCCTTTCTTCTGTTAACCAATTGCCTTAACAAACCCTAACTACTCACACAAATAAATCTGCCCCCCCTTTTCATCTGCTATTCTCATCTCATTCAACTCTTACACACCAAAATTATTCGACCCCATTGGTAGCATAACTTTCAATCGTTAGTCACAACTATCCTAGACACGGATAGCCTCGCCACAGGGATGGCTTGAGATGAAGAGATGGTTTGTCTTATCCACGTGGATGGTTAGAGGCATAGTACTTTCGGCTTCAAGGTCCTTAAAGGAAGTGCACGGTAGGGTTTTTAAATACAATATGTGATGATGTATTATAATTGAACTAAAGTAAAGAAATAACACATTTGTTATACTCTTTAACTTATCTGATTCAAACATGAATTGAAGTTAGGTTTCATACATATAGATCGATGATGGTTAATTTGTTCTAATGTGAAAGTCTCATTAGACTTGCGACACCATGAACAAAAAGAAACTGAGATCAATACTTGTTATCAATTTTTGGATCTACTTTCCTTCTTTAGTAAGGTATTATGTTTTGGAGTCTTCTTTGTTGAGTCACAAACGAATCAAAAGAAAAAAAGAGTTATAACTCAAATGTCATTACTCGTTCTGAAATTCGTATATATAACAAAAGTTAGGATCTGTGATGTTGTATATATATATGCGAGTGTTTTGACACATGAAGTCTTGCTATTAGCTTTAAAAACACTCGATATAACCTGAGATCCATGATTAATTGTTATAAGGGTATGGGTCAATGATGAATAGAACTTAGATCGTTGAGTCTTATAAAGTAGCTACGAGTCATGAATCCATGTAGATGAGATGGTTGATATTGTTTGTGATAGATGTAAGTTGGATCGAAGCGATTTATGTTTCTGTTAAATTATACTCATGTTGAAAGGTGTTTGGTGATGTTAATGAATATGGGTTAAGATACAGATCGTGAATGTTGATACTGATTTTGTATGAGTCAAATCGCATATGATTTAGTATGTAGATACAGATCACAAATCGCATCTGGTTTTGGGTTAAGTCGCATCTTCAAACAAACCTCAGTGCCCTTTTATCAAACCGCATTCATAATCAAAACGCTTTTTGACCCAAACCGCTTTTGATTTTAAGGAAACCGCAGTTGACCTTTGACCATTGATAAACAAAACGCAGTTGACTCAAAAGTCAAACCGCATACCCGCATACAAAGGCGTCAAAACGCATAGTAACAAACCGCATAGAGACAAATCTCTTTCGGTACATCGAATCTGGACAGTTTTAGGACAAACCGCATACTGCTTGATACATCAAACGCATCATTCAAATCGCACTCAAAACGCAAATCGGTACCAATTCGCATATAAGAGAAACACATAAATCGCATGATGAATATACATTCAAAAACAAGAAACATATACCATACTTGTACAAAAACAGTTTAGAAACCACCAGCAGATTCATGACTTAATCAGCTTTTAAAATCAGTAAACACCATATCAAATAAACACATTGATTAAAGCTTTTAAAACCTGATTTTTGCAACAACAAACTTCAACAAAACCGTATCAAACTCATTCAAACATCACCAAGAATGTATCAATCCACATCAATGCACGCACACAAACTTACAAACCGCATACGAGAATCACACAACCCGCATATTAAGACCGCTTAAAGAAAACCATACGAATCATCAAAAACAACACAACATAGGCTCTGGTACCATTTGTAGGATCATATATTTTATGTTGTTTGATGATTCGGGTGGTCTAGGATTATGATGAAACAAGTATGCCATGTTTAGAGAGATGAAGAGAGTAGAGAGGGTGTTCTTGAGAGAAAGCACCACCCCTTCCAAGGATGGAAGGGGTATTTATAGTTTACAACCTAAACGTCCTCCTGTCGGACTGTGGATCAGGCATACAGTGGGTAAAGACCCGTCCTTCCTCCACGGTGTTACATTAAGCTAAACTAAGCTAATAACTAACTAATAAACTACTAAATAATGTAAATAATGATATGTCTACGAGTTAAATTATGCTAGATTATATTTGGGGTGACCGACACTTCACTATGGAATTTCCAATTCCTAACACGACCCCCTATCCCAACAGTGGGTACTTTTTCTTTTTGTTCTTCTTCTTGCAACATTATATGATTATGTTGGTTTAGTCCCATGTAAAACATTATCAAAGTTATTAAAAATTTGTTAAACAAAAAGATAATGTGATGTGTGTAATGTGTTTGTTGTGTGTGTAGTCGAGGTCCCCAAACAATGGGTTATTTTGATTTTTTTTCTCTTCTGCTCCTTCCTCCCAAAGTATATTTGGACTTGAACATGGTTGTGTTTGGAATTTGGTTATGGGTCGACATCCAATGTGGTCGAACCACAGTGGTTTGATTCCATAGTTAGCCACAAAAATTATAGTCACACATATAAGTATTAAGTGGTATGGAAATAAAAGATTGTTGAGTAGTTGAAATTGGTCCAGTTCTTTTCTTTTGCTACCCTCTCACAAAATATTCAAATGAAATTTTGGACCTTAAGGATGTATTTTGTTTTATGGGTTATGGTGTTGTTACATTTGAGTTATTTCCTCCTTCCTTTTTGCATACGGATCTACTCAAACAAAAGAAAATGAAATGGGACCTTGATGTGTTTGTGTTAGTATGTTGGGTTGCTTACTCATTGTGTCAAAAACCAAGGTTCCAAAAAATAATAAAAGCATAATGGATACAAGCAAACAAAAGGGGTGTTTGATAAGGGTACTTTAGATATTAGAAGTTGAGGTACAATTGGTTTCTTTTCTTTTTTTCTCCTAAAAGAAAATGATTTTGATTATGGGTTGAGTCAAGCATAAACTTGTGTTTGGACTTGTGTTGTGTTTGGGTCAAGTACAATCGAAAGTCCAACAGTGAGTGAGGGTGTGTTGGTTTACTTATTTTCATTACATTGGACTAAATATGGCCTTTGATTGAATGATGGTGCGCCAAGAGGCAGTTGGGTCGAAGCCCAACATGGCCAAACGTAGTGTGTATGGTGATTGCTTATTTTATACTCGACTTATTCCACGGCTTACTCCAGTCTAATTTCGGCTTATTCTTATCCGAGCTATGCGACTTGTTTTATAAACGGATCTCTAAAACATATTTTACAACCAAAACTAAATACACTCAACAAATAAAACTCTAAACTATTATATATATATATATATATATATATATATATATATATATATATATATATATATATATATATATATATATATATATATATATATATATATATATATATATATTCTAAACTTATTGAAAACTAGACTACACTAAAAATATAAGTTTTAATTTTTAAAGTTATTGATTAATATTATCTATTTTTGGTATCTAAGCTTTATCGTGACACATTTTAACTTATAAAACTTATTTGAGTTTATTACTTAAAATAAAATTGTGACATCTAGTCACCTCACAAAAACTAAAATGTATACACGGCTCATGTCCGACATTCGTAAAATCCTACACACTTATAGTAACCTATACAAGCATACACTCTAAAAATATATAATCTACTAGCTTATTTTCCAAACACTCGAAATAAAACCATTACTTGAAAATATTTATTTACATAGTTTTACTTAATTTATTATTTTATATATAAACATATATATATACATTGTCCTCATATTCCGACGACGTCAAAAATTTACTAGTATTATTTTTTCGTACTTTGTCTTTCGGATACTTGTGAAGCGAATAATATTTCGTCATGTGTACTTTATACTATTATATATACTTATGCACTTACAAGAGCTAATACTGCAAACCGCTTAGAAAACTATTTAAACTTAAATGCTGCCACACAAGCAACAATAACACAAACACTTTAAAACTTCTAAATTTATTTAAACTTCATCGAGTCTTAAACACAGGCGTAAACTAAACTTGCCATACTAATCTAGGTCGCGTGTCGGTCAAAGACACTTATTCTATTTGACTTTACTCTGTTCAGACTGTTTTATTGAGGTGTGTTCATAGCCCTTACTTTACTTTTTTAAAACTATTTTGGGGGTGAAAATGCATGCAAACTTTACTTATTCGTTTTATTCGAATTGTTTACTCAAATCACTCTCATACATGATTTATTTACACGGAAACATTTTATACCTTACTAATACTTGTTCGATTTCTCGAATGCATTATTTACTTACTCATTACATACTTGGTTCTTACTCATGGACACAAGTGCTTGAAACATAGATGTGATTTTATAGCCCCACTTTCTACTTATACATATTTCATAATATTTGGGGTAAGAAAACATGCAAAACTTTTATGGACCAAAACTATTACGTAGAGAGCCTAAGCCCTGAATCCCATATATATGCCCACTTCATGAACCGTCAGTTCCTACAAGAAGCGCGATTGCTATAAATAAATCTATTGGGGGTGACTCCCCCATTCGATTGGCCACACATGGGTCAATGCGAAACGTATATCATATTAGAATCGAGTGTGACGGGATAAGCACTCACAATGGGCCCCCTATTAGTATGACTACATTTTGCATACACCACTGTCGTAGCTTCGGTCGCATGAACTTAGTGCTAGCGTAATAGTCTCTTTTGTATGACATTATATTTGTTCTAATGATCAACATACTTTATGGTCTAACTTTATGCTTAATACTTAATGGTCTACGTTACTGATACTTTTCATGACGCTGTGAGCAAAACAGTGGTCACTAATACTAAAATTGACTTGTATGTGAACAATTATTCATACTAAAAAATCTTGTGGTCCACATTAATAATTTACTTAAAGGTAAATCTTGTTTGCATGACATTGTCAGTGACACAATGGTAACACAACTTTCTATTGAACTCACGTTACTTTTACTCCTTTAGTATAAACCTATGAACTCACCAACCTCATGTTGACACTTTTAGCATGTATTTCTCAGGTTTTTAAGGCGTTAGCTTACCTTGGAGGCTTTTGGCATGGCATGGTCATAGATTATTCTGATATATTTTGGACCGCTTAAATTCTTTTAAGGGCCTACATTTCCGCACTATTTTTGAATGATGTAAACTTAATACTTTTGATTATGAAATTTCTTAAGGTAAATCTGTTGTTCTATACTTTGTGTTGTGAGTCTAATTTAGTAGCACCTCATGACCTGAATGCTTCCATTGTACCAGATTTGGGGGTGTTACAATGTAGTAGAGTTATAGAAAATAAACCCTAACACTATTATTAGGATAAATGTTCAAACTACAACAGATCCCTCTCTTCCAACTAGGGTATTCAATAGAATTTATATATATTTAGGTGCATTGAAGGTAGGATTTAAAGCTTGTCAAAGAGAGTTGCTGGGATTAGATGGTGCATTTATGAGCGGTCTTTTTCCTGGTCAGCTTCTTATAGCTGTTGGAATTGATAGAAATAATTGGATATACCCATTAGCCAATCCTATTGCGAAGCTGAAAACAAAGAATCATGAACTTGGTGTCTTCAATTTCTATATGATGATCTTGACTTACAACCAAACTTAAAGTTCACTTTTATTAGTGACAAACAAAAGGTAACTTCACATTGATCACGCAATCTTGTTGGGTTAAGGTGTTTCTTTAGTAATGAATGTATGTTCATCTGTGCATGGTATCATTCCAGCTTTAACAACATCATTCTCAAGTGTATAAAAATATATTGTTTGAGACACATTCATGAGAATATGAAACTGTAATGGAATGGTAAAGCCTTAAAAGACCATTTCTTGAGATGTGCAACAACAACATCTGTCTAACAATTTGAGAGAGCTATGCTTGATTTCAAGAGTTTTAGTGTACCGGTCCATGCCTGGTTAAGTAAGATACCACCAACCCCATGGTCAAGGTCCATTTATCAAGTAAATAATCTATGTCTAACTTTAATGATATATGTTTTTACATTCCTTAAATGTATTACTAAAACAAATTTTAGACTTGTATATGGAGAGCTCATTATGATGTTTTACTTAATAACATGTGTAAAGTGTTTCATGGGAATATGGTAGGTGGTTGGAACAAACCCAACATTACTGATTTAGAATATATTAGGGAATACTGAATGAAAAGGATAAGGAATGTTGTGAAAGTAATTGAAAAGAGTGATGGGCTAATAACACCAATTGCAACCCATATGTTAGATTTGATTAAGAAAGAGGCTGTTAAGTACATTATTTTATGGAATAAGAGAGCTAAGTTTCAGGTTAGTAGACCATGGGGAGATCAAGTGTTGTAAATGTTGTAACTAGGGATTGTACTTGTAGAAGATAAGAGCTTACATGTATGTCATGTAAGCATACAGTTGCTACCTATTGAAATATGGCATTGAGTGTACAACAAGTAGGATCTAAGGAATCATGAGCTCATTCATATTACTGGCTTAAGACTTGGAAATATACTTACAAACACACTATCTAGCCCATAAATGGTAATGAGCATTGGAAAAAGTTAAATGTGCCCACAACCATTCTTTCACCTAAACATCATACACCTAAGGGTAGGCCAGGAAAGAAAAGAACTAAGTTAGCTTCTGAAAATGATGATATTCTTAAAGATGGTAAGTTGCCAAGGCTTGGAAGAGTGTTGCTTGTGGTGTTTGTGGCAATGTTGGACACAATAAAAAAAAACATGTCTTGGGCATGGTGGTGTATCTGGAACACAAGGTAGTCAAAATAAGCTTCAACCAACAAGTTCAAGTGCTAAAGGTAAAAGTAAGACACATGTTAAACAAACAGGTTCAAGTTCTCAACCAAATGAAACACCATCTCAATCAAAATCTAGTGGAAGTTGGCCTCAAAACAACGCAAAGAAAAAGACAAAACTCAAAAGTAACAAAGAAACAAGCTGAAACTCAAACTGATGCTCAATCTCAAAGTCAAGCTCAAGCAACTGTTGCTCAATCTCATGTTTTGGAAAGTGGTGTGCAAGAAGGTGTTGGAGTGCAAGCATGTTCTGGTTGAGGTGAGCATACTTGACCAAAATAGAGTAGGAGGAAGATTAATTTTGCAAGAATGATGGTCTCACCATATGTAATTTGTGTTATGTGTTTCAAAGACAATGTTTTTTTTTTCTATTAGGTATTTTCTAGACAATGTGTGTTGCTTAGTTTTAATGTTTTCTACTATGAAATTTTATGCATTTGGTAATTACCTATAGAATCATGTTATGTGTTTGTTGTTGACATTTTTTTTCATTGGTTGTTCCATTTGTTGTTGACATTTTTTTGTTTCATTTTGGTGTTCCATTTCTTGTTGACAGTTTGTCTATATTCGTATGCATTTGTTGTTGACATTTTTTTGTAAGCGAACCAAAGTTAGAAATGCATTTGTTCTTCATAGTTTTTGTACATGAACCAAAGTTACAAATGCATTTGTTGTTGCATGCTTTTACAAATGCAAACTTAGAATTTAAAAATGCAGACCAAAATGTACATGAAGTATTCTTGACTTGCTTATCTTTGCATATGGAATAAATGTTTGACTTGCTTACTTTTGCATTAATACATGAATCAATGTTGCATTTGGTCATTTAATGTCTTGTTTACTTTTACAAATGCAATGGAAGAAAAACAGAGTATACAAGAACAAATGCCACCAAAGTTTACATGAACAAAAGTTTTAAAATGAAAAAAAAAAAGTCAACTATAACTAAACTAACAAATGCATCTAGAAGAAAAATAGAGTACACATGAACCAAGTTCAAAAAACATTTTAGAAAAAAACAAAAACAACCATTATCAAGTTACAAAAGCACTAAACATTTTTATTAAAAAGAAGTACAAGTACAAACTACCCCATTATGTATATATACTAAAAAGCGTACAATGGTACTGTAGCAAACAAAACATTAAATGCAAAGTTTCCCAAGTTGGCAAAAATAGTCTCTGAGGTTTAAGTGTCGTTACAAAGTAAGTCCAAACATTAAATGCAAAGTTTCACAATTTGGCCAAAACAGTCCCTGAGGTTTAAGTGACGATGCAAAGTAAGTCCTTTAGCATTAATTGCTATCTATAGCAACTTGGCAAAATTAGTCCCTAAGGTTTAAGTATCGTTACAAAGTAAGTCCTTTTAAGCCAATCCCGCTGCATCGCGCGGGTTTCCACACTCGTTGTTATACTAAACAATGACCAGGCCCGGATATGCGGCTATGCAACACGAGCAAATGCACAAGGCCCATTTTTTTTGGGCACCAAAATTTATGTATTGTTATATTAAGATTAGGCCCAGTTTTAAAGTTTTATCCTTGTCCAACTCTAATTTGATTTGTCAGATCCATCTAACTATTATTATAAAACTAGACGAGTACCCGCGCCAAGCGACAACGGTGTCAAGTTTTCTGTAAAATTCTGACGACCCATAAGTTTCTTTCAACAAACTGTATTTGTAGCGTCAGAGAATCATTTTCGAATAACTATAATTTTGATGAGTGGTTGCATAGCGGCGAAATATCTGATTTTCAAAAAATTATGTGAAGTCGATCTAAGTGTGGGAGTATATTTCTAATATGGTTGTTTTAACTTTTAAGTTATTAACATTTTAGTAATAATAGATTCAAGCATTACAAAAAGCAACGGTATTATGTAGTTGGAAATATTGTATTGTAGTTTAGAGGTATAGCTAACGTGTGTGACCGCCTTTTCTTGTTTTGTCAATAATTTAGGCAGTGATAACTATTTTTTTTTACATGTGTAGCGTTTATTATTTGGTGTGTGGCTTTTAAACTTGTAACCTTACAAATTTAACATAATAAGATTATCTTATACTATCAATTTGCATAGATATTTATGCATTGTTCAAGGCTATTTGTTTGGGGTACAAATAATTATCGCTAAAGATAAAAATACTATTTAATTTTTGTGATTCTAGTAAACTTACATAACATTATTGATATACCGGACAAAGGGCTATACAATATATTTAACTTTTAAAAGACGATTCATATATGCTAGTCCCTTAAGTGGTGCAAGACGAACATTTTTCAAAATAACATTATACAAATGACAACGTACATATGTCACAGCAAAATAAACAACAAAAAACTACAATTACTTGGTCTATCATTTTTCCAATTTTTGTTACGGGTTCCACAACTACTTTATCATTTCTCATATAATTTTGTCAAATTTGAAACCTAGTTCGACCCGGGTGGTTCAACCGGTTGAACCGTTCCGGTCAAAAAAACAAGTCGATTTAAACCGAGTCAACCCGACAGGTTGGGTCGAAAACAAGTCAAATTAAATTGGGTCAACCCGCCGGGTTTGAAGCGTCCCGGCTCAACCGGTTTTCGATGTGTATTAATAGTTTCCTTTTGAAATATATGTCTTCAACATTTCCACTTTTAGTTTCAACTTTTCACTTTTTACTTTTAGTTTTCCTTTATATATAGTATATAGAAGGGTACTTTCGCGCTTTGGCGGCGGGTACCTGTGACGATGACCGCAAAATAGATCTCGATGAGACTGATTCACCGCTTGTATCGGTTTCAACGGGTCCTCTCAGTTCGTTTTGGATGGCTTTAATTGGTTAGCCGAACTGGTGGCGACACCGGTTCCCGGTTGAACACGTTGGTCCGGTCCGGTCCAGTTTTCAAAACTATATGTAACATCAACTTGTTAGCTTGTATGAAGTTTTGTGTGTTTTATTAACTTGTATAATGTGTATAATAACATATACTTTTAATTTTAGGGTGTTTTAAAAATATCATTAATTAGTGTGTTTAATTATTTTATATTTTGGATTATGTTGTAGCTTGTTTAAATTGTACGTTATGAAATTTTATTGTACTTTTTAGCAAGGGGTGTTTTAATTGGTTGTTTTTAATTTGGGATAAGTGTTTCTAAATGTATCCAAGTTACCACGTTTTACTAAGTTGTGTATCAATCTATTAATCCTCCTAAACAATGCAAACAACTTACTAATCCTACTATTATATGCAAAGTTTAACATTTGTTTAGAGTTATGTACATAAATCGTCCTTGTGGTTAGGACCAAATTGCAACGGAAGTCCTTACAGTTATTTGCATAAATCGTCCTTGTGGTTAGCATGGTCAACGGATTGGTCAATGCCACGTGTCGCCACCTTAGTTGTGCCACGTCATATCGGGTCGGGTCAATGGTTCGGGTCGGGTTGCCACATGGACTAAAGAGGTGGTGCCACGTGGCGTTAGAAAATAAATCCAAAATTATCCTCCACTGGGGATCGAACCCAGGTGGGTTGAGTGGGAGACAAAGGTGATACCCATCTGGGATGGGCATACCTTCATGTATTATTGTCCATTTGGTTCTATTTAACCCTTAACAAGCCTAGTTGGTCTTTTATAAATAAAAAGTGTCAAATAGAAATTTGACCTGTCATTTTAAAGGGGTTCTGGGCCGGTTCAAAAATTGAGGAAAGTACCGTCGGACTCGTTTATTCGTGCTCTTTCCAATGGTATGCTCGGGGAATTTTTCCGACTTCCTTTGAACCTCGGAAAAGGACGTTTTCGCATTTTTCGACGACATTTTTGCATTTTTTGAGGTTCTAACAAAGTCGAAAAAATTCCCCGAGCATACCATTGGAAAGATCACGAAAAAACGAGTCCGACGGTATATTTATTTATTTTTTTATAGTCCATATAACCCCTTAAATTGATAGGCCAAAAACTAAATTGAACCTTTTAATATTATTAAATTGGGCCTTTAAATTTTAGGAAGGGTTATGTAATTGATTTAGGGGTAATATTAATGAAGCTATGCTTAGCCCAGTTGGGTTAAAGCTTTGCTTCCTTCCCAAAGCTCCCCGGTTCGAATCCCACTCGAGCCAAAAGATGGTATATTTTACCAATGCCACGTGGCACCACCTCATTGGTCCACGTGGCAGCCCAAACCGTTGACCGACCCGACCCGATGCCACGTGGCACCAATCATTCGGTGACACGTGGCGTTGACCACCGTTGACCGGCCTAACCACAAGGACGAATTCTGTAAATAAATTTAAGGACCGTCATTGCAATTTGTTCCTAGCCGCAAGAATGATTTATGTAAATATCTCTAAACAAATGTTAAATTATGTATATAATAGTAGGATTAGTAAGTTGTTTGCATTGTTTAAGAGGATTAATAGATTGATACACAACTTAGTAAAACGTGGTAACTTGGATACATTTAAAAACACTTATCCCATTTTAATTTGGTAGATGTGCTTTTAATTGGTTGTACAATATGAATAATTATTGTACTCTTAAGTAATGAGTTGGTTTAATAAGAGTATTAATTACACCATGCATTTCTCTCTCATTTGACCACTTTCAACAATTCAACTTTTTAACTTTTCACCTTTGCCGTTTTTCTATATGTAGTATAGGGGAGTCATCTTTTTTTAATCATCAAAAACACAAATTGACAAACTATCAAGATCATAAAATCGCTTTTTGACTGCATCTAAAAAAAGAGGTTTCTTTTATTTTATTTTTATTAATTGTTTAATGCTTTTTTTTACTTAATGTTGGAACATAGTAGTGACTCTTTTTATATTTTGCATATATATCCTCCCGAAAATGCAAAATTGCATATATATCTAAAGCATGCATAAAAAACTATTGTAAAATGTGCATAAAAAACTTGTACAAAGGATATATATATATATATATGCAATTATTCACTTTGAGAGGGATATATATGCATTTTTCCTATATATTATATTAATTGTATTTATTAATCAGTAGTCGTAGATTACTATATTAGGCTTGCGATTTTTTCCGTGGTATTTTTATTTCTAATAGTTAAAGTGCATAACTTTTACACATTAACAATAGTCACTAGTTGATTAGTTATAATTTATGTAATTGTTTTAGAAGCATGCTTCTTTTTTTCTTTTTTTTTCTTTTTTTTTCTTTTAATTATGCATACGAAAAAGGAGTCATCCAACAATACACATGTGTATTAATTATTTTAGAACCAACTAATTTTAATTGTTAGGATGATAGGAATATGACATTTAAGGATTGAATATACATATGCTAGACATTCGTAGGTTTTGAGGAAGTAAGCCACCAATATTCTAATTGAAAACATGAATTATTTAATTAATAAGGACATAATTAATTAGTGAATTATTAATTTTTTTAGAGTAAAATACACTATTGGTCCCTAAACTTGTCCCGAAGCATCATGATGGGAAAAAACTTGTCATTTTCATCGTCGGTAGTCCAAAGTATGCGTTTTATAGGCTAAATGAGTCCCTTGACTCATTTTCCGTTAGTCAACGTCTGTTATCTTTTGTCAAATCCCTTAAATGACTATTTTGCCCATATATAAAGTCATTTATCTACCTTTTTCATTCATTTTATCCTACCTAAAAATTCATCCATCTATCTTTTTCACCTGAGTATGAAAGAATATTCATTTCTGTTATGACTTTTTTTTTTTTTTTAATAAAGATGGTATTTCTATTTAATTTTTAGTATCATTTTATGTATTTGTTCAATCCGGTTAAGGAAAGCAAATCAACTAAAAAAGCGATTGATTTACTACATTGGCCCATGGCAAATGCCTTCTTTGCACTTTGTTTCGCTGGACACACATCGTTACCAAAACTATAAAGCTCGATGAGAGACAAAATGATTTCCAATATGTTGGAATCATAATTATTATGTAAGTAAACCTTATTGTTAAATCAACGTCTATCTTTTATGGAGTACTATAAAGATTTATCACCTATGGTATTAATTTGTTTCTCTCACTAATTACATTGTAAATCTGTCTACTATGCAATGCAAGTTTGTTGTTAGTATGTGGCTTTATGATTTTGCAGCTTTGATAGGATACTAATTAGTTGGTGCAAGTGTACAGTCAATATATGTTCTTAACATGTCACTTGAATACAAGGCCTCCAAAGTCGCCATTGGTACAGTGGTATGCACAACTTTTCGTTAATACATTTCGTCACATTTATTTTTGCCATATGTATTATACAATAATCTTATTACACTTGATTACATTATTTCTAATAGTAATAGGATTGTATGTTAGTATGATTATTTTATTAATATAAGTTTAGTTCGGTCTATTTGAGACCTTGGAATTGTTTTTATAAAAGCTTAAAGTATCCTATTTTTATTTGTTTACCACCGAATCAAGGCTTATAACTATAGGTTACTTGACTTTATATACACAATAAACCTAATCATACAATATTATTAATCAACGCGGCCAGTTTTAAATATTTTATTCACACATCAAAAAAAAAATGTCAAAGTAATTCAATGATTTCATTTATTATATGGGATGAGTTACAAGCTAAGTTTCTTACACAAACTTTATTCTTTTGTAGGTGATACATCACTTTGTAAGATACATTATGAGAGTCCAGGTGATGGTTACTAGCTTAACCGAGGAGATACAGGAACATAAGAAAGCATGGACTGTTTTCTATACATGTCTCGTGGTTATAATAACTATCCCTGTCACCATCAATTAATACACGAATCTTTTAATGTAGTGAAATGTTTAGTAATGTAGCGAATTTGTTATTTTGAATAAGAGCATGAACATAGTTGCATTGTATCATTTATGTATGTTTCAAGTAATATGATTCTCTATTGGAGTATTTATAATTCTCTAAAATGAAATATATGATTAGTTTGGTTGAAATGGATCAAACGTTGGGTGTTTGTTGCCGCATCTATGGATCATCCCAAATATTTTGTTGGTTTTGATATTGTGTGTGGGTATGAAGATGAAGAATGAAGATTGGTGTTTGACTTAGTTTGTTTTTTTTTTCCTTTCTTTTTTGGAGTGGATGGATGAGATTTGAGAATGGTTTTGGTGTTAATTTTAGAGAGAGAAGCAAAAATTTAGAAAGAGAAGCATGAAAAGAGATAACATGAGGGTGGTGGTAGTGATGGTATAATTTTTTTATTAAGTGCACCGTTCGTTCCTAAGGTTGTACCACCAAAATAATCAACCAAAATGATAAAATGATCATTTTGCCCTCATGTGCAAGGCACATGGGAGAAGATAACAGACGTTGATTAACGGAAAATTGGTCAATGGACTCATTTGGCCTATAAAACGCATACTTTGGACTAGCGACGATGAAAATGGCAAGTTTTGTCCCAGCTTGATGTTTCGGGACAGGTTTAGGGACCACCAATGTATTTTAGTCATTTTTTATATTTGATGACTATAAGTTTAAAGCACTATAATTAGTTACTTAGTTATTTTGTGGCTTTTTACTTACATATTTTTAGAGAAATCATGCCTCCTAAACAAGCATCTGGATTTCAAAAGCGTTTGAAGAAACAGAGAACTGAACAAAGCAATAAGAGACAATATGGAGCCATACATAAGTATGTTCAAATAGAGCCACGAGATGATTCTGATAATCAAGATCTTATTGATAACAATATTGATGGTGATAATATGAATATTGATGGTATTAGTGATGATGATGTTGATGATGATGGAGTTAATGATACTTATATTGACGATACGGGTGATGTTCTTGGTGGTAATGTTTGTGTTGATAGTGATGACATTGATGATATTAACCTTGAGAATACGCGCGGTGATGGCACTAATGAGATTAATGTTGACAATGCGAATGTTGATAATCCTAATGCTAATGTTCATCATGTTGATATATTTGATCCATGAAACTGGGATGGTCTTAGTTCTGACATGATTAAAGATTTAGTATAAGGAGGTTCTAAAAGAGATAATTTTATTAATAAAGGTCCTAAAGATAACTTCTCTCGAAGATTTTCTGCCACTTTCTTTACTAAAGTTTTACCAAATAACGAAAAATGTGATAGAGAATGGCTAGTGTATTCCAAAGAGCTTGATAGAGATTTTTGTTTTTGTTGTAAAATATTTTAAAAAGGGAATGCAAAAGGTTCATTAGTTAATGAGGGTTTCGCAGATTGGACACATGTTGGTAAAAGACTTAAAGAGCATGAGGTTGGTTTAGAACATATCACAAACATGGCTACTTGGTTTGACATGCGTCGTAGACTGGAAAGGAATGAAACAATTGATAAAGTGGCACATGAACCATTTGAGAAAGAGAGAGATCACTGGATAAAAGTTATGTTGAGAATAATTTCAGTTGTGAAGTTTCTTGCTAAACACAATTTAGCATTCCGTGGTACAAATGAGAAATTGCATGTTGAAAGCAATGGAAACTTTTTGGGTCTAATTGAAATGTTGGAAGAGTTTGATCCATTTATCAAAGAGCATGTGCGTCGTATCACGAGTGATGAAATTCATGTTCATTATCTTGGGCATTCAATACAAAATGAGTTAATACAATTACTTGCTCATGGAATTAGATCACATATTATTCAAAAAATAAAGCAAGCAAAGTATTTCTCTGTGATACTTGATTGTACCCTTGATACAAGTCATCAAGAACAAATGTCTTTGATATTGAGGTATGTAAATGTAGCATCCACTTGTGTTACAGTTGAGGAATCCTTTTTAGGATTTTTGAGTGTAGATGATACGACTGGTCAAGGACTTTTTGATGTTACACATAATGAACTAAAGTCTCTAGATCTGGATATTGACGATGTGTGATGAGTCTCTAAATACTCATCATTTTTGTATAATATAAACTGCAAAATCATCGAAAACACTCAAAATGCTTCAAAATGATCAAAACATCACAAATCGGTGTTTTATGTGTTTTAAATGCAAAATATCAAAATCGGATGAAAAACATATCAAATTTGCAAAATTGCGTTTTAGTCCCCAAGTTTCAAAAGTTGTCAAAAAGCAGGTCCACGAGCTCATAATTTCAAAAGAAAAGTCATCAAAGGTCCTTTTAAAATCATAACTTGTCAAATTTAGTCCTTTGGTGAAAAATATCAAAAGTTTGAGAAAATGGCAAAATGGTCCTTGAGTTTCAAATTTGGCGAAATGGCCCTGGAAAATTGGGAAATGATGATTTGGTCCTGTACTTTTGAAGCTTGTCATTAATGGTCCTAGGAAGAAACTTTTGAATTGGCGGGAATGGTCCTTTGATTTTCGGATTTACACTTTAGTCCTTGTCAATTTAAACCTCTATTACCCAATTGGCTCGGTCATAAGCATTTTGAACCCTGTCACATATGCCTTTTGAACCCCCGCCTATAACTAATACTCGGTCAACCAATCCATCAAACCCCAACTTGGCGCCACTTTTCCACCCTTCCACCGCTTACGCTCGAAATTCCTCGACCTCCCATATCCCTCCTCTCTTTTTCCACACCTTTGTCCCCCTCAAACACCACAATCCAAGAAACATTAATTGTATTCCTTCCCCATTCACTCAACCATAGCCACCTGTCAAATGCAAAATTCCCGCCAAAATTGACAATTTGGCCAAATGTCACAAAAGTCATCCAATGGGTCAGAAAGATGGTGGGATTATCTCAAGAGAGAGGAGAGAAGCAGGCTTTGATATAAAAAGGAAGAGTGAAGCAAGAAAGAGGAGGATAGCTAGTTTTATTGTTTTCTTTAAAATGTCGTTTCTTTAATTAAATGTTTTAATTTAAGTTTAAATGTTGTAATCTAGTTTACATGTATCACATTTGGTGAATAAACCTTTGTAGTGTGCTTTTAATTACTTATCAAAGTTTTCATATAAGTTCCAATTTTCCAAGTCACTTGTTGAGATTTTCATTTCTATTTTCTGTTGAACAAGCTTCCATTTGCTTCCTTGTAAGCTTAAACAAGCTTGCTTAAGCTTTATATAGCCTTTGATAAGCTTGTGATTTATTTTCAAGTAATTTTGTGGAAAAGTCAACAAAAGTCAACAGAGCTCAAAGTAGAATGGAAAATGATAATGGGTGCCTGAGAGGTTACTTTGGAGTTGGAATAGACTAGGATTAGAGTAGGATTTGGTTTGGTGTTAACTGCAATATTGGAACTCATGTGAGTGGTTTTCTCACTTTCAAATTTCTAGTCATTTTGCATTTTGAGCTTGTACTTGTAATCGTGAATCAATGGTATTTAAAACTGTTTAAATACTAGTATTTAAGTTATTTGAACTTAGAATGATCATTAAAACATGTTGGTGCATCGGTTAGCTTATTTAATTTTCACAACAAGATAGTGTAAAGGGGTGTTTGGTTTCTTTGAATTAAGCATCTCAAGTAGCCTATTAAGTAGTTAAGGTCTTTTGGTTTATACTTGTGTAGTGTATTTGGTTCATATCTGTCTTAGTTTTGGTCTCGCAAACCCACCAAAGTCAAACTTTCACTTAAATCAATCTCATTTGATTCACTTGTTGTGATTTTGATAATCATATTACTTGTTTTGAGTTCTAAATCTATAGACTTAGCTTGTTGTAACTTAATTTCATCATAACAAATCATTTTCAGGTCCTTAAAATCTAGAGCAAAGTTCATTTAAGTCAACTTTCCATGTTTTGCATAAAAGTCAAAAGTTAAAAATTGATTTGGCCAACTGAAGTGGATTTTATTGCACTCATTTCTAATCCAATTTCTATGAAATTTGTTGATTTGAAAACTTCAATTTGGTCTCTTGTCTTTTGTCATTTTACTGATTTTAGAAATTTTCTTTAAGCTCTTAAGAAGCTTATCAAACTTCCACTTAATCCCAATGCAGGGTCTCATCAACCAGCATGTGTGTTTTGCAGATTTTGCTAGGTTCACCAGGGCTCGGTTTAACTCACCTAAGTTTGAGTTTTGGTGCACTTGATCTTAGCTGGTCTAGTGTTAGTTTCAACTCTTGGTTTTCCTTTTCGACTTATCATTAGCTTGTGCTTAAGCTCAAACATGCCACTCTTTTCACTGTTTTTAGCTTAAGGCTCAATTCACCAAATCATTGCAAACTGATAACCAGAGGTTATGGGTAGTTGAATCTTGTTGCATTTCAGTTCCTTTAGCATATCATAGCTTCTTTATCAGTTTGGTATCCTTTGGAGAGCTTTTGGCTTATTAAGTGCTTATTTCAATAAGCAATTCCATAGCAGTTTCTAATTTCTCCACATAAGGGCCTGTTTTTCCATTTTTCTCATATTCCTAATATCATTTTAGACTTTTCCTGAAATTTTCAGATTTTTCCAAGTTGTTTTGCTATTTTTCTTAATTTAAATTAGTTTTTTAAGCCTTTTTAAATAGCATTTAATACAAATAATTAAGAAAAGTCTCAAAAAAATAATTTTTCAATTTTCTTAAGTTTAGATAAATATAAAAAGACAAAAAAGTATTTTTCTAGATTTTTCTTAGTTAAATTTGTATTTTCTAGCATTTTAATTAGTTTTAAATAGTTTTAAATTAATAATAAATATATAAAAAGTCTAAAAAATATATTTTCAGTTTTAAAATTAGTTTTATAATATTTTAGATTTTTCTAACTCTTAATTTTATTTTTCTAGTCTTATTTCATATTTTCTTTTATTTTAGAGTATTATTAATTAGTTAAAAATAGTTTTTAATTAATAATAATTAATTAAATAGTTGTAAAAATAATTTTCCTTTTCTAATAATTTTCTTATATCATTAGGATTGTAAAAATGTATTTTTCATATTTTTAGGACTTATATTGTGTAAGTTTCACTTTTTATTTTGTACGTTTACGTTATTTTTATTTAAACGTAAGTTTTAGGTTTTAAACGTTCATCACTTTAAATATAGTGATAGCGTTTATTTAATATATTTTATCTTTTTAATTTTCTTAATTTGCATTTAAGTCGCTGTTATTTATAAACTTTTTCAGTAGTGTAATATCCTATTCTAATCCTTTCTCGATCGCTATCATTAGTGGTCATTCTATCGTCGATCATGTGTTTAACACACCATTGAGTCTCCGTGGGACTTAACGACCGGGAATCCCTGTATTCTCGATCTTAATTGTATACGTATGCAAATTGTTTTAAGTCTGTTTGACTTGACGGTTTGTACGATCAAAACTAGCGCTTGCTACGGGAGGCTTTAGAGTGTGTTTAGCCATTTTCGGACTCATTCTTGCACATACCCCATCTTTTGTAAAAATTTTTGTAAAGTTTTCAAAATCCAAAAATTCATTAACACTTTTCCTAAAGTGTTAAAAACCCAAAAATATTTTCATCCTTTGTTTTTATAGCATGTTTTTCAAAATCCAAAATATCCATTTTTATCCTCTAACTGTTTAATTCTACATTTCTTTATCCTCAAATCTGTTTAATTCTCCATTCCCATACCCTCTAATCCATTTAATTCTTCATCTCTTATCCTCTTATCTGTTTAATTCTCTATGTCATGGTATTTGACATGTTCACAGTGTGGAGGTCCATTTAACGGTGGAAATTGTCGGCGATGTACCAATGTGGGTTTCGAGACAAGTTTGTCGGTAATCCGATCCCATTTCAAATAATGAAGCACCCGATTTTTCCTACCTACCTCCACACCCCAATACGAATCCCACTCATGCGAGTTTTGTGGGAATGATTCTCATTACGGTTTTGATTGTCCACCACGGTCCCGCTTGTCTATGAGCGAAACCATGTTACAATCGAACTTTGGTGAAAGTTATTCTCCCAATTATCTCTGTTGTGAGAATTGCGGGGTCCTCATGCGACTTTTGAATGTCAACCGATGAATCAAAATTTTCAAAATTCCAAGTCTCCGGTTTGACAATTTCCAACCCCATGATATTCCATCGGTCATCGGACTTGAGCCTTCACAACATTTCAATGATTACGAGGAGTGTAATCTTCCGCAAAGTTCGAAGAAATACGCATTCGAAAGAAGCTACAAATGAAAAGAATGTTGTGTAAGCTTGAGAGATGAATATAAGAATCGATATGATGGCGATGATGATGAGGATTCTATTCAAGTGAAGGAATATTATGAGAGCTTGTCAACGAAATCACACCCGAAGCTTCCAAAGACTCTCTCATAATGGGGGACGAGCCTTCTAGCACTATTCGAAAATGGAATCGTCGGTGTTGAGAGCCTTGTTCCAACCCAAGTGAGTCCGAGGTTATCTCCGTAATATGTGTGATGAGCCTCTTGATGATAATTCTTCTCCTCCTCTTGACATTCCATATGATCATGTCGAGATGTTCTCCGATTCGATAACGATTGTACTTCGTTTGGCGATTCTTTATCCTATGGAGACATCGATTATGTCGAGGAGCTACCTTCGAGCTAGTTAGCTTAGAGGAAGTGAGAGATTCGATGATCCGGAAATTGAGGACGAGATACTTCGTGAACAATTGTTCAATATAAATCTCCTCGTTTCTAAGATCGAATCATTTTGTGCTAAGTCGACTTCATCTCCTATCCCGTTGTGGATAGTGACTCTACATTGGACAAGCCCGAGCTTGAGGCTTTTCAATGATTCTCTTCATGAAGAGTTCTCCGGTGAACTCTCTCATGACATATCTCCTCCGGAATATGATCATTTCTATTTTGATCTTGAGGATGATATTGGCTCGGAGGAAGGTATACTCTATCATAAGAGTTTGCTTATTGATGATACTACCTTCACCCTTCCTCCCGACATGTCTACATTTGAGGATGAAGAATGGATCCTAATTGTTATAAACATCTTCCTTCCATTCCTCACTTATGATGTGTCTTCCTCTCTTCTTCACTCCTTCGGGAATGAAGACACTATTTTTGATCCCGGCGTTCTCATTCATCATTTTTGAGCCGGTTCTCTCTATATCTCATCGGTGTGGAACTTTCACGTACTTCAATGTTTATCCAAACATCTTGAATGAAAGTCCGATGGAGATTGTTTCTTCCACTTTGCTTCCCCATGAACAAATAAATTCGGGGTCGAGTCAAGCTAGCGACTCGGTAATCAAAAACATTAGCTAAACATGGGTTTTCACCGTGTGTTCCACCTAAGTGTGGGGTGATGCCCCACATGTTATATATATATATATATATATCTAAAAAAAAAAAAAAAAAAACCTTTCTAAATAATGGCCGTAGTATTTCCTTTTACGTTCTTTGTTTCGGCATAACCATGGTACTTTGAATATTGAGGGCAATATTCATTTCTAAGTGTGGGGAATTCTCACAATTTCATATATTATCTACCTAATTCCCGTTTTGGCCAAATTTTTTTTTTTTTTTTTATTATTTTTTTTTTTTTGGAGTAAGTGTTCTACACTTACTCGGCAGTTATCGATCCGCCTTATCTGTAAGACAAAAGGATTAGCTAATCCAGAGCAAGCGGCTCTTGGTAAAGATATATCAAATCCGTTTATATGGCTTGCAATTTGCCCAAAATTGTATGGTTTCATTCACCATATCCTAAAAAGTGAAGAGTTGGCTAGCATTAAGATTATGGCTTGTGGTAAAGGCGATGGAAAATCCATAATTGGTAATCACTCACCAAAGATAATGTTGATAATTTATCTAAGAGTTGGCTAGTCCGGAAGGTGCGGCACGGTAAAGACAAAATCAAATCCGTTGAAAGGCGGTGGTTTGCTCAAAATCACATGGTTATCGGTGTACCATGGTTCTTACTTGAACCGAAACATTTGGCTACTCGAGTAATGGCTTTTGGTAAAGAGATTAAAATCCATTATGTTTTCTCAAATCATTGCTAGGGACTAGCAATATCTTAGTGTGGGGATTGATGAGTCTCTAAATACTCATCATTTTGTATAATATAAACTGCAAAATCATCCGAAAACACTCAAAAATGCTTCAAAATGATCAAAACATCACAAATCGTGTTTTATGTGTTTTAAATGCAAAATATCAAAATCGGATGAAAAACATATCAAATTTGCAAAATTGCGTTTTAGTCCCCAGTTTCAAAAGTTGTCAAAAAGCAGTCCACGAGCTCATAATTTCAAAAGAAAAGTCATCAAAGGTCCTTTTAAAATCATAACTTGTCAAATTTAGTCCTTTGGTGAAAAATATCAAAAGTTTGAGAAATGGCAAAATGGTCCTTCAGTTTCAAATTTGGCGAAATGGCCCTGGAAAATTGGGAAATAATGATTTGGTCCTGTACTTTTGAAGCTTGTCATTAATGGTCCTAGGAAGAAACTTTTGAATTGGCGAGAATGGTCCTTTGATTTTCGGCATTTACACTTTAGTCCTTGTCAATTTAAACCTCTATTACCCAATTGGCACGGTCATAAGCATTTTGAACCCACATCACATATGCCTTTTGAACCCCGCCTATAACTAATACTCGGTCAACCAATCCGATCAAACCCCAACTTGGCGCCACTTTTCCACCCTTCCACTGCTTACGCTGAAATTCCTCGACCTCCCATATCCCCTCTCTCTTTTCCACACCTTTGTCCCCTCCAAACACCACAATCCAAGAAACATTAATTGTATTCCTTCCCATTCACTCAACCATAGCCACCATCAAATGCAAAATTCCGCCAAAATTGACAATTTGGCCAAATGTCACAAAAGTCATCCAATGGGTCAGAAAGATGGTGGGATTATCTCAAGAGAGAGGAGAGAAGCAGGCTTTGATATAAAAAGGAAGAGTGAAGCAAGAAAGAGGAGGATAGCTAGTTTTATTGTTTTCTTTAAAATGTCGTTTCTTTAATTAAATGTTTTAATTTAAGTTTAAATGTTGTAATCTAGTTTCTGTGTATCACATTTGAGTGAATAAACCTTTGTAGTGTGCTTTTAATTACTTATCAAAGTTTTCATATAAGTTCCAATTTTCCAAGTCACTGTTGAGATTTTCATTTCTATTTTCTGTTGAACAAGCTTCCATTTGCTTCCTTGTAAGCTTAAACAAGCTTGCTTAAGCTTTATATAGCCTTTGATAAGCTTGTGATTTATTTTCAAGTAATTTTGTGGAAAAGTCAACAAAAGTCAACAGAGCTCAAAGTAGAATGGAAAATGATAATGGGTGCAGAGAGGTTGCTTTGGAGTTGGAATAGACTAGGATTAGAGTAGGATTTGGTTTGGTGTTAGCTGCGATAAATTGGAACTCATGTGAGTGGTTTTCTCACTTTCAAATTTCTAGTCATTTTGCATTTTGAGCTTGTACTTGTAACTGTGAATCAATGGTATTTAAAACCTGTTTAAATACTAGTATTTAAGTTATTTGAACTTAGAATGATCATTAAAACATGTTGGTGCATCAGTTAGCTTATTTAATTTTCACAACAGTAGTGTAAAGGGGTGTTTGGTTTTGCTGAATTAACTGTCTCAGTAGCCTATTAAGTAGTTAAGGTCTTTTGGTTTATACTTGTGTAGTGTATTTCAGTTCATATCTGTCTTAGTTTTGGTGCAAACCCACCAAAGTCAAACTTTCACTTAAATCAATCTCATTTGATTCATTTGTTGTGATTTTGATAATCATATTACTTGTTTTGAGTTCTAAATCTATAGACTTAGCTTGTTGTAACTTAATTTCATCATAACAAATCATTTTCAGTCCTTAAAATCTAGAGCAAAGTTCATTTAAGTCAACTTTCCATGTTTTGCATAAAAGTCAAAAGTTAAAATTGATTTTGGCCAACTGAAGTGGATTTTATTGCACTCATTTCTAATCCAATTTCTATGAAATTTGTTGATTTGAAAACTTCAATTTGGTCTCTGTCTTTTGTCATTTTCTGATTTTTAGAAATTTTCTTTAAGCTCTTAAGAAGCTTATCAAACTTCCACTTAATCCCACATGAAGTCATCAGCCCACGGTGTTTTGCAGATTTTGCTAGGTTCACCGGGGCTCGGTTTAACTCACCTAAGTTTGAGTTTTGGTGCACTTGATCTTAGCGGTCTAGTGTTAGTTTCAACTCTTGGTTTTCCTTTTCGACTTATCTCATAGCTTGTGCTTAAGCTCAAACATGCCACTCTTTTCATTGTTTTAGCTTAAGGCTCAATTCACCAAATCATTGCAAACTGATAACCAGAGGTTATGGGTAGTTGAATCTTGTTGCATTTCAGTTCCTTTAGCATATCATAGCTTCTTTATCAGTTTGGTATCCTTTGGAGAGCTTTTGGCTTATTAAGTGCTTATTTCAATAAGCAATTCCATAGCAGTTTCTAATTCTCCACATAAAGGCCTGTTTTTCCATTTTTCTCATATTCCTAATATCATTTTAGACTTTTCCTGAAATTTTCAGATTTTTCCAAGTTGTTTTGCTATTTTTCTTAATTTAAATTAGTTTTTTAAGCCTTTTTAAATAGCATTTAATACAAATAATTAAGAAAAGTCTCAAAAAAATAAATTTTCAATTTTCTTAAGTTTAGATAAATATAAAAAGACAAAAAAGTATTTTTCTAGATTTTTCTTAGTTAAATTTGTATTTTCTAGCATTTTAATTAGTTTTAAATAGTTTTAAATTAATAATAAATATATAAAAAGTCTAAAAAATATATTTTCAGTTTTAAAATTAGTTTTATAATATTTTAGATTTTTCTAACTCTTAATTTTATTTTTCTAGTCTTATTTCATATTTTCTTTTATTTTAGAGTATTATTAATTAGTTAAAATAGTTTTTAATTAATAATAATTAATTAAATAGTTGTAAAAATAATTTTCCTTTTCTAATAATTTTCTTATATCATTAGGATTGTAAAAATGTATTTTTCATATTTTTAGGACTTATATTGTGTAAGTTTCACTTTTTATTTTGTACGTTTACGTTATTTTTATTTAAACGTAAGTTTTAGGTTTTAAACGTTCATCACTTTAAATATAGTGATAGCGTTTATTTAATATTTTTTATCTTTTTGATTTTCTTAATTTGCATTTAAGTCGCTTTTATTTTATAAACTTTTTCAGTAGTGTAATTATCATATCCTAATCCTTTCTGATCGCTATCATTAGTGGTCATTCTATCGTCTGATCATGTGTTTAACACACCATTGAGTCTCCGTGGGACTTAACGACCCGGGAATCCCCTGTATTCTCTGATCTTAATTGTATCTGTGTCTGAGCTGTTTTAAGTCTGTTTGACTTGACGGTTTGGCACAGATCAATGTGTGTGGTTAGGGCTATGACAATGGATCTAATATGAAAGGAAAGCATCAAGGAGTACAAAAGAAATTTTTAGATATAAATCCTAGAGCTTTTTATACACCATGTAGTTGCCATAGCCTTAATCTAACATTGTGTGACATCGCTAGCTCTTGTGGCAAAGCTATGGGACTTTTTTGGAGTTATACAACGAATTTACACTATTATTGCCAATTCTTCCAAGAGGTGGTTAATTTTGAAAAGTAATGTTAAAGGGTTAACTCTCAAGTCATTGTCCATAACCCGTTGGGAAAGTCGTGTTGAGAGTGTGAAAGCTATTAGATTTCAGCTTATAGAAATTAGAAGCTTTACTTGATTCTTTGAAAATGATAATGACTCAAAATCAAAAGCGAGTCAAAATCTTTAGCGACAAATGAGCTTGGCGATTCGAGTTTTACTATCAACCGTCATTTGGTTTGACATATTAATTGCCGTAAATTTAGTGAGAAACAATATGATGATATGCTTATAGATATTGCTATTAAAGAATTTGAAGGGCTAATTACATTCTTTGAGAAGTTTAGAGACACATGTTTTGATAAAGCAATTAATGTTGCTAAGTAAATTGCTATTGAAATGGATATTGATCCAGTATTTCGTCAAAAGAGCGTAATTCGTAGAAAAAGACAATTTAATGAGAATTTCGTGGATCAAGATACTTCATATTCCGCCGAAGAGTCATTTAAGGTCCAATATTTCCTATATATTGTTGATCAAGTACTTGTTTCTCTAAGAACACAATTCGAGCAATACAAAGAGGAAGAAAAAGTTTTTGGCTTTTTATTCACTTCTCGCAAGTTGAATTCCTTTGATGATAGCACTCTTACGTCCCATTGTAGTCATCTTGAAGCTGCACTCAAGAATAATGAATAATCAAATATTGACGCAAAGGATCTTTTTGTGGATTTGATGTTGCTTAACAATTATTTTCCTGACAAAAAATTGGGACCTTCTGATATACTGAATTTTCTTAAAGAACATGACATTTTTCCTAATTCGATGATTGCATATAGAGTATTGCTCACTATCCCGGTAACCGTGGCATCAACAGAAAGAAGTTTCGAGGCGAAATTGTTGAAGTCTTACTTGAGATCCACAATGTCACAAGAGAGGCTCAATGGATTGGCATTAATAGCAATCGAGAACAGTCTATTGGAGAGCGTTTATTTTGAAGCTTTAATCAACAACTTTGCTTCAAAGAATGCAAGGAGAAGTTCATTTTTCAAGAAATAAGTTGCACAGAGCTATTTGTTAGAGTGATTCGCTAATTTTCCATTAGTTTTATTTTTATTTTTAGAAATGCAACATATTTTCGCCGTTAGTTTTATTATTTTTGTAATTTTGATGTTTTTCTTCCATGTTTTAAGTTTATCAATTTAAAAAAATTTATACTAGTATTTAAAGTATTTGTATTTAGGGGGGCCAATTTTTTATAACTGAATAAGGCACCCAAAAATTCGTAGGTCTGCCCTGACAATGACTTAAAAAAACTAAGATGTAACACTAACACCACAAAACACAAAATATCACCATCCATCACAAAAGATAAAAATTAGATTACATGAACAAACCATAAATAGTGAAGAAGAAGATCTAGCTCATCACCAAATAGTTCTTCCATTTTCAGATTTTAGATTTGACAACTAAGAGCTTAGCTTGACAAGATTGCATTGCACCTTCAGGCTCATTTCTCGACCTCAAGAGACCGAGAATGATCATGGTGGACCGTCCACACATTGGTAGGTCAAACCACATCACAAAACGATAAGAAATTCCTAAACAATGAAAAACAAAAAGTTATTAATGAAAATCTACCACCATTGTTAGTGTAACAATGAAAATGACTAAAACTTTAAAGATCTTAAAATGTACATACCGGTTGTGGGCATGAGTAGAACCTACGCCCGGGGTTGAGACCGGTCCATATCGCATGATGACCACACCAACATCACACCATTTTTATTTATTTATTTATTTTATATTTATTTTGAAGAAGATGAAAAAAAATGGGGAAAGTTTAGGGATTTGGTGTGAGGATGAAAAGTATGAGGGAAGTTTTATATAGGGAAACGGGTTAGAGTATGACAATGGTTAGGCGAATTGTTAACTGTAGTTATGAAATGATAATTTTGCCCTCATGTGAAAGGCATTGAGAGTTGTAACCTCCATTGACGAACAACCGTTAATCAAAGAGGCCATCAGAGAAGCAAAATGGAGACGTTGGGGAGGTCTGGTGACTTTTTTTCGAAATTGGATGAAAAATGTATTTTGGGTACAACCTTAGAGACGAATGATGTATTTTAATCTTAATAAAGATAATGGGCCAAGCAACTTGGTTTTATGAATGGAAAAAGTGGATTTGCGAGCTCTGAGAGCACAAGGTATGATGACCTTGAGTTATAACTTAACTTGGTGTCATGTCAGCGCCACATCAGCTTTAACATTTCAACCTTAACACCCAAAAACACCCCTTATCATAACTCAACCACAACATCACATTTTAGGCCCCACTTTTCTTTAAAAAAAATAACATTTACAAATTCAACCTCTACACTAATACTTTATTTAACAAACAACCTATTACTTTATTAGTAACCATAAAAATATTACATAAACATTAAATAAACGTTCCATACAATACATTTCGAAATACGATACGATACGAAAAAAGAACATACAAACTAAAATACACTACGATACGAAATACATAAACATATCCTAATCCGAATGCTCCCGGTATGTAAAATCATACTCAGGAGACTCCACATACCTAAATTCTATATGAACGCCGCCCTTTCTGCTTCTGATTTCCGGATTCCCTCCTCCTCCTCTTGTTGCTTCCTTGCTTGTTCTGCTTCAACTTCTCGTAAAGCCTCTCTTTCACACATAATTTCATAATGTTGTCTTGCAGTTAAGCCATGCTCATCAGCTGCCTCGTCTGCATAACCCGTAAACTGATAATGTTGTTGCTCAGCAAATCCAGGTGCATCAGTTGAAGTTGATGCACCTAGCCCAAGTTGATTCAGCTGTTGTGATACCGAACCAACCATTTTGTTTTCTTGATAACTCCAACGGATTTTGTTGCTGATGTTATCTTGTATCTGTGAAACACACGTCCACAACCTTTCACTAATGGCATCATTTTTTCTGGATTCATTGCTAAAAAATTTGTCGATCAAAGCATGTCTTTCCGGCGAAATATCTTTGCAATTTGCGTATCGTTGTCTTAAACGTTGTTTCTTTGCCTTTGTGAGCTCAAACAGCTTGATAGTGTCGACAATAGCCTTTTGTCAATCCGAATCGTCTTGATCGCATTGTTTTTTAATATAAGCTTGCATTTCTTCAACGGAATGGGGGAGACGACAAGCCATAAGGGACGTTTGTGTAATATTTTGATTAATAGTGTATGGAAAGTGTGTAAAACTAATATGTAAACGTTGGTATTTATAGAAGCTTTTGAATTCAAATTGAAACTAGCCGTTAAGGTTTTGATTTTTTTTTTGTTTTTTAATTTTATAGCCGTTATATAGTTCAGGGGCCAAAGTTTGTTTTTGTTTGTTTTTTATATAATATTAAAAAGGGTTTTTCTAACATGTGCCCCGGGGGCACATGTTAAGCACACAAAAAGGATGGCGGGACCCATGAAAAAGATGTCCGAACCTACATATTTTATTTGAAAAGTGTATTTTTGTGGGTCCGGACGTTCTTTTCGTGGGTCCGCCGTCCTTATAACTTAACATGTGCCCCCGGCACATGTTAAAAACTCTATTAAAATACTAGCCGCTACAAGGAGGGGGGTGGTAAATGAAAATTTCGTTTGATTTATACTACCCAACGCACGTTACCATAGTAACGTTGGGGTTAACCTGATCCTATAACGCAAGACTAACTGTGTAATAATGCCGTGTAACGCAACTCCACGTCAGCCTTAACGCGAGCTCCTCGTTACCACACCGAAGGCTCTGATATGTGTGTGCAATATTAATGTATAGAACAGAACTTTCAGCAACTACCTAAATCAATACTATTAAAAACTTCTCCAATAAAATGGCGGGCATTATTATGTTGATACAAGCTTCAAGAAAGGAAAGGATCCAAATAATTTATGTTGCATTTGAGAAAGAAAAGCTCGGTGATCACTTCAAAAAATGGCGAGGATCATATGTTGTAAAATACTCTCTTGTTCGAGAGGGTGATATACGAAGACCATCACGAATCGCTTCATGATGCATTTAGATACAAGCTTATTTAGTACTGAAAGCAATGTTCCATGCCCCCGTTTAAGCCATGAGCGTCAACTAGGAGAATATCTTTCTCATCATTTCTATTCATACGATGATGTTGGAAAATTTAGTGCACTTGTGGGATTAGTTCACACCGGCAATGGGTTAGGAGAGTGCAGATGTACACCCATAAGGTCCATGAACATCCCGACTCTAATAGTGGTTTGTATTGGTAGTGCTAGTAGAAAGTCGCTTGTGGTTTCCATCGATAAGCGACCTTGAAGCGATGTTTCCTCTGAGCGGCGTTTCCAGCAGAGCGGTGTATCCACCGATAGTGCTATGAAAGTCTTGATGAAATCTTGCTTGTAATAGGAGATCGATTATGCATGAAATACACACGAAAACGATTAATACTTCTAAGCAAAGGGTTATTGATTTGTGCCTAATTCAATAACAAACATTTGGTCTTATCCCAGTAGATATTCGTGTAACCCGGCATTAGGGTCGAATAGTTTACTTTGGAAAGTGATCACACGATTCAAGTGATGTCCGTAACCACCTAGTGGTATTTGTTTCTGTGACTTGATACTTGTTTACGACATTGATTATCTTACCTGCTCGGGAAAGACACACCAACAATCAAAGTAAACTATTTGTGATAATCAATGGTCATTCTTTGCAATGAAACACATGGCTTCAAACTTTGCTAAGCTTGACAAGTTTGAAGGGTGGACTTCGAGATGGCGGAAGAAGATGCACTTCTTCTTTGTCAAGCATGAGTGTGGTTTATGTGCTTACCACTCCTATCCCTGATGATGGGGATGATGAGAATGATGACTACATTTGCAGAGGTTTAATCCTCAATGGTATGTCTGATTCTCTGTTTGATATTTATCAGAACTTTGAATCTTTCAAATTACTATGGGATTCCTTGGATGCCAAATATATGGCTGAGGATGCATCAAGTAAGAAGTTCCTTGTAAGTAATTTCACAAATTACAAATCAATACTATTAAAAAAACTTCTCCAATAAAATGGCAGGCATTATTATGTTGATACAAGCTTCAGGAAAGGGAAAGGATCCAAATAATTTATGTTGCATTTGAGAAAGAAAAGCTCGGTGATCACTTCAAAAAAATGACGAGGATCATATGTTGTAAAATACTCTCTTGTTCAGTAGGTGATATACGAAGACCATCACGAAGTGCTTCATGATGCATTTAGATATCAGCTTATTTAGTACAGAAAGCAATGTTCCATGCCCCCCGTTTAAGCCCATGAACGTCAACTAGGAGAATATCTTTCTCATCATTTCTATTCATACGATGATACATATATGATAAGTTACAGTATATGCCTACACTCTCACTATGTACATATATGATAATTTTACACAGATTTGAGATATCTTTAGCTTTTCTATACAAAAATAAATGGATTAGGCAAAAAAGCCTCGACTATAGTTGTTCAGGGTAAATATATAATTTTACTCTGTCCTTTATTTCAGAATGAATAAAATTTCATATGTACTATCATACATCTCTGTAGTAATGAAAACATAAACAGAATTGTTTTCAAGGCACAATAATCAGGAAAACATAATTGACTTCTTCTACCCTTATTTTTGTTTTCAATTCATCTTTAGATGCTATTTATCAACATTGGGAACCAAATTGGGTAAAATACGGCGATAATAAGAAGGATAACAAGGAATAAGGCGATCATGGTGCATTTCCGCGAGTTTTTGCAACTCTCGAGCTTGACTAGTTGTTCAGTCCCACGATGCACAAAGGAACTAGCATGAGATACGTGGCTCTCAATATCATTCAGTTGTTGGCCTTGGGCCTCAACTAGCGCGGCCATGTCCAAGAAAATCTGATGGAGTTCCATCAAGTTCTTTTCTATTTCCTTCACGGAATCGTGCCTTTCTTGAATTTCAGAGATAGTGTCCATAATCTGACCACGACCTTGATCTTGGATAGCTTTTTGCATGAAATCTTCACCTTCTCCATTAGAGATCAAGTTTTCAATCAATTCATCATTTGCTTTCTCACCAGTAATGGTAAAGTATCTTCTCGCGACAGTTTCCTTGTACTCATCATTCATGCGGGTTCTCAAGGATTGAAAGTTGTCCATCATGGATTTGAGTTTTTTCCCTAGACCACTAACAACGGATGTACGTGTTCTGTCAGCTGACGAGCCAGGCCCACAACCAGGTAGCTTGCGGTTGGCGATATTAGCCTTATCAAGCGCCTCAATCTTTCCTTTGATGACTCTCACACGCTTTAAAACTTGCTCGACGTCAGAGTCCATCTTGGATCGAAGTTTCTTCACGGCATTCGCATTATGGACCGTTTTGCTTTCCTCATTTGCCTCTTGCAACCTTTTGTATATTTTCTCTATCCCGGACATGTCTTCCTTGACATTCTCAACATCTTGAAAGAATTTTTCAAGCTCGGGTGAGTCATTTCCTCCGCCACCACCATTACCTGCCTCCAAGTCATTATCTTGATATTGCTTAAAAGATTGGGAGAACAAATCATTCATCTTGAGGTTATATGATACACTTTATTCTAAATAGACAGTCAAAATCCTAATAAAAATACGCGTAAATATGGACAGATCTTCCCTTCTTCTTCCTAATGGAGATTTATTTGAGGAAGAAGAAGGAGAAGAAAAGTTGAGCAAAGTTAATATTTGTCAACAAATATATGCAATGGAGAATTGAAGTTATATTGAAGGGTCAACAAACCTTTGAAGGGTTAGTCGTTAACTTAGGACAAATTTAATATCTCTACCTCTCCTGTATTTGTGGTTTTTGCACCATCAAAACTTCGTTATTCTTTTTTATTTGTTTTTAACATATTAATTTTTGTTAAATGTTTCCTTTTGTGCCTCATTTTTACAGACCTTTTAAGCACATTTTGTTTAATAGATCAAAATAATTTAGCTATTTAAAGGTTAAACAAGATTTAAATGGAACACTATTTAAAGGGTGCATATCTATTTGTTTAGTACCCATTCTGTAAAAAAAAAACCGGTTCAATACAATTACCCATATATTTGATGCTAATATCTTTCTGTGAACAAGTCAAATATTTCTCATTTTTTTTTGGTCTCCTAAGAAACACCAACTAATAAGCGCAATTAATTACTCATCATGAGCTTAACAAGTATGCTAGCTTTCAAGATGGTCCGCCTTGACGACAAGCTAACAGTGACGAAAAGAAAATGAAGGACTACTGCAGAAAACCAACATCTGTTTCTAAGTATAGAATTTATACTCGTGCAATAAACGTTATACATTATGTGGGATGAATTAATTTTATCTATAAGAAATGGATACTATATGCCCTCTAGTAGGGGTTATAAGACTGATAATTAACATTTCTCAATGCCAATAAGAAAGAGACATGAACATGAATATATAAGAAAACTTACTTTGACTTTCTACAAACAAAGTCAATGAAAATTGCATTGCTCCAACATTGGATGACTATAATCAACATATTTCTCCCATAAAGGCTTGTATTTTTCCATTCCGATCTTCAGCCAAGGCTTTGAGTTGCCATTAAAATGCAAAACAGCTCCATTCTCTATCACCTGTGGATCGACATTTGTGTAGCCCAAACCAAGCACATGCCACGTGGGATCCAGAGGCTCAGTTAGTCCATAGAACGTAAGGAGTCCAGGAGGCAATGTGCCCAATTTCCATAACGTCCTGTCAATGTTCTTTTCTTGCCAATAATGATAAATCCCAGTAACGTTTCTTTTCGCCACTCGACTAAATCAAATACATTCATACCAAACGCCCATCCACAGGCATCAGGATCAAAATGTGATCTTATGAGCGGGTGAGAGTAGTTTAAGTACTTATGGTATCTATGAAATGTCTCCATACATGTTTCAACCGCACCATTCACATTTCCATTCAAATCTAATGTAAAAAGGCCCGAGAGATCTTTTTGAACTACAATATCATCATCAAGAAACACCACCTTCTTTAATTCAGGAAAAACTTCCGGGATGTAAAACCTTAAATGATTCAACATAGATAAATATTTCGGGTTTCTAAATTTAATTGGAGTTTTCCCCCCATCGTTGTTTCCTGAAAAGTAGTAGCTTTTTGTGTTAGAATCTTGAAGCTGTTTGAGAACAGGAACGTATGAAGCATTCAACCAAGTGAAATCCTCAAACTTCTGCACATCAACAGTCACCCCATGATACGTGTTCATGGTAAAGAATGCCTTCATTGCAGCATAGTTCACTTCATCAGTTACTAAATGGAAGACTATCCTGTAAGGGTTTTGTGAATTTATAAACGTCGAGTTTATCACAACTGAAGTTGCAAGAATGTTATCAGAAAAGACACAGAAATGATAGAGACTATTGTCTGTCAGCTTATTGTCTTTTGGATCATATCAGGTGCCTTTGATGTACCTTTGATTGATTAAACCATTCGGTTGTCAAACGGACTCCAAGACAAAAAGGCTTTTGGGACTTCTTGACTGCGATTTGGCTATACTTGCTACTTTTCGGTTACAGAACCCATTTGTTCTTCAAGATCTTGGATTCTGGCTTTAAGTCTCATGATCATCGTTGCACTATCGTAGTGAAGCTGCTGGGCTTGAAAGAGCAAGAGTGCCATGTCTCTGACAGCAGTATTGGATTCTTTAAGTGTTAATGGTGATCGTGTTGATGCAGCGTTTGAAAGAAGGATCTGAGAGTTGCGAATTTGTGCACTTAATTCCCATGCGAATTGGTGGTTGTTGCTTTCTTTAGCAATTACAACAAATGCTTTTGCTAGTGATATTTGATCAGTGAGTTGGCGTGTGATTGAGTTAGGATTTAGCATTTCGTCTGTAACATTAAGACTTTCAAAGTCTATATCACCCCTGTAAGATATCTGCAAAACACAATTCAAAAATGTAAAATTGTAAATGTGTATCATTATGAGTAAACTGTGTAACTGCGCCTAAGAAAGAAATAGCTAACTGACAATATCACATGCATCTGGTAAAATGGACAGGTTTGGTAACAGATCAAAATGGGTAAAATTTAGTATGGGTCAAAATGGGTCAGGTCACAGAGTAGCAACAGGTTTTTTTTCTTGTCGTGAGTTCTGTAAATAAGTAATGTGTTGATTATAATTATGAGATCCTATTATAATGATAGCCTAGATCTTAAAATTAAACGACACACAAGGTTTTATCAAAATTTAATACACCTTGGGTGACTCTCCACTTATTTAACTTGATCAACCTGTTTAACGTTTAGCCTTTTTTACGCAAATTGGGTCCAACTGACCTGTTAAAGACACAACAGAACGAAAGACCCGTTTAGCCATAAAGGGGACAAAACTTCTAGCTCTAATTATGTAATTCACACAGGCAGAAATGACAAAAATAACAAGCCGTGTGTTAAAATTGACATTTGTGAGAGTATGAACGAAGTGCTCATGTTTTCAAGTTATCTTGGAGTATTTGAGAAAGAGGAATTACTCTCATATGTATAGTCAACGTATTCTCATCATGAAAAGAATCTGCGTATGCCTATTGCATCGTTAATAATTCTTAGGAATATGTTTCAAACATACCGATAACTACTTGTTGAATTGTTCCGTAACCTGTTTTGCCATTATTGTATTGTTATTTATCACGAGTACTATAAATTGTGCCATTATATAACATTGATGGCATATGACTACCATAATGAAATAGCGTTTTTTGAGTGCTTATTCATAGCGCTACTTGCTTTTTTGATGCAGATTGGAATATATAATATAATAAACAGTTGGGATAAGCAATCCCAAACATACACGAAACTCTTTCTTCATTCTATCAAAACGCGATATGCAGATAGGCAGCTCTAAGGGGTGTTTGGGATTACTTATTTCAAACTAATTTTGTTTTTTGAAAAAGGCACCTACTTGCTTATATTATAGTTCTTGTTTAATATAAAATGAGCAGATAATCAGTTTCATAAATAATCCAAACTACTTGTCTATATTGCAATACACAGATAAACTCTGAAGAGGGTGTTTGGATTTCTTATTTCTTCTGCATATGCTTCTGAATATTGACAGATTGAATAAGCAATTTAGGAAATAGTGTATGGATGAAAAAAAAAAAGAAATAAACCTGAAAGAAGTATCAAAATCAAGGATTTTTGCTTTCATATAAGGGTTAAAGAGTAAACTTACTTCCATCTCAAATAAACATTTAAAATGACAAGGTCTTTACTAATAGCTGATCTTAGCAAATAAGAATAAACAACTTTGTATATCTAAACAGTAAACACTCCAAACTGCTTATTAACTTCCCAAAGACCCTTTAAAAAAGCTATGTCAAACACCCTCTTGGAAGTTCCAAAAATCATAATGACAAATTTTACAAGCTTATTTGTGGGCTTATGAGCTTATGTGATTTCGACTTATTTTTCATAAGCTCTAATTTTCCAGCTTATTTTGAGACATATGAGCTAATACAAGCTTACTATATAATAATAAGCTCACATAAGCCTTAAATATGCCGGCAAATTAGAGCTCATGAAAAAGAAGCCTATAAATCACATAAGCTTATAAGCCCACAAGCTTAAACAAACATATCATCAACTACATTTCACATAATCCACACAGACATAACATAAAAATATACAATATGAAAACAAAATGAATCATTGATCATTACCTTAAAGAACACCGATCTGGAACCAGGTTTCACGCTATCTCCACTTAAAAACAAGATCACAAACAAAACAAGAAACCCACAAAACAATAACAACAATGTCAGCCAAAACACATTTTGAAACCATTTTTTCTTAACTGACCTCCTAAACTCTTGCCTTGATCTTCTCATTTCTTAAAAGATATCACATTCATTTAACAAACGAAATGTTTTTGTATAAAAAAGCAAACGTAAGGTGGTTATTGAAGATTGTGGGGTAGAGAGAGATCTAATGTAGTTGTATACGTTTGAATGTTCGTTTGATTGCCAACAGCTGCTTTTTAAACCTTTTTAAGTAACTAGTGATAGTGATAGATTTAATGATGCGAAAATTAGTGTGCTACCATATTCGATGGGGTGTGTCCATGAGGCCGATAGCTATTCTCAAAATCTTCCGTCGATGTCGGTTTATATATACGAGATTGAGGTGTATGGCCAAGAATGAGTTTGGCAATTAATTCACAGACAATGTCGTGTAGAAAAATCTGAAGACACACACGGCGTGTTTTTTTTTAAATATTCTCGCGCATAAAACGATATAGTGTATACATTTTATATATACTACGACATATGACACAATGTTAAAAGCACATGGGTGTAGAGGAAAAAAATACACGACATTGAGTTAGAATCTTAAAAGCAGTCGGGTGTAGAGAAAAATTATACACGACATTGTAGCAAATAGTGCTATGCAAAACTTAGTGGACAACTAACTTGAATAGTTATTATTAGAAGCAAGTTGAAGAGAATTGACATTCATAAAACATGCATCTTGAATAGAAATAATACGTACATGTGTTGTTATATGTTGTAATTTTGAATTATCTGATTGCTAATAGGTTGGTTTGAGTTATGATCTTTGTTGGCCGTAGAATTAAGATTGCTAAGTATGTAATGAGTCAAACAAGACCAAGTTACTCAAAGTATTAGTCGTCGATAACATTGGGAAAGAGCAAGCTTAAAAGCAAAAGTGAAAGCTTGATTTGATCATTCAATGGATGTTTTAAATTTAAGATTCTAACTCAATGTCGTGTATTTTTTCCTCTACATCCATGTGCTTTTAATATTACATCATATGTCGTGTATATAGTGAAAGTGTATACACTATATTGGTCTTGGGGCGTGATTAATATTAATAAAAACATGTGGTGTGTGTCTTGTATTTTCTACGACATTGTCAGGAATTAATTGCCAAACTCATTCTTGGCCATACACCTCAATCTCGTGTATATAGTGTATATAAATACCCGACATTGATGGGTATTTTTGAGAATAAGGCTAAAACTGGGTCTGTGCAAACACACCCCATCGAATATGGGTAGCACAGTAATTTTCGCTTTAATGATGCCCATTTGTTAAAATAGTGTTCTTACTTAGGAAATATTTTTTTCTTCGTTAAATTTTAGGGCAATTGCATATATATCCTTTCAAAAGACAATAATCTAATCAAAACTAATAATTACATATATATTTTTCTAAAATTTTAAAATTTCATAGATATCTAAATCATTATTTTATAGATATTTAAAAGTTTTTAAAACCTTAAAATATTTGATAAATATAATTTCAATATGAAATGTCAATTTTACCCTTATATTGTCTTCTACATAATTTTCACAATCATTTTCATTTTCAATTGGGGAAAATCATAAATCATAATCATTTTCAATTGCATTTTCATTGTAGTTAATTGTATTAATTTTCACAAGTATTATTCTCGTTTCTCTTTGATTTAATTGCCATTGTTAATTTTTAATTGTTTATCCTCCAAATCTTATGCAAGCCAACATCTTCGAGTTGTGGGTTTCTTTGTTAAAAACAATTAACAATAAATCTTCTCACGTTATGGGTGTTTGATGTTAGGAGTGTTTTTTGCTTTATTGCTTGGTTGATTTCTTTCAATGAGTCTTTTTGCTTTGGCAGCTTCATATATGGTATAAGAGTATTCTTACTTATCATTTAATCAAAATCTGGTAAGGGTCATATAAATATTAAGGATCATATACATCTTTTGTTACTAGATGTTAAGAACACATATTTAAAGGTTGGGAGAAAAAATTAGAATAAGGGTAAAATTGACATTTCATATTTAAAATATAACTATCATGTATTTTAAGGTTTCAAATATGTACAAAATAATGATTTGGATATATATGACACATTTAAGTCTTTGCAAAGATATATATGTAATTATGAGTTTTGCTTGGATATATACGTAATTATTAACTTTTGAAGGGACATATATGCAATTCCCCCTAAATTTTAATACCAATACTATGTGTAAAGCATCTACTATGGTGGTTTATGAAAAAGTATAAACCATAGTGGATATGTATTTCAATCTTATGTGAAATGAATAGGTCTAAAATTTTGAAAAAATTCAAAGTTTAAGTATTTTGAAATTGTTAAATATGTTTTATGATATTAAAAGATTTATAAATAGTTTATTCATAGTGTAAATAAGTTTATGATATGCAAAAGTTTATAAATTGATGAAGTGTTAATTAGATAAACCTTTCTATAGTTTTACCATAGCGGATGCCCTAATGAAGGAAGGTTTCCGTTAAATGTATTTTTAAGTTTTAAAAAATACAAATTAATATACAATATGTATAAATGGTTAATGTTATGTATAATACATTAAAACAATTTTCTACATATAATTATTTAAAATATTTATTAGTGTAAGTTTAATGTCAAATTATTATTATTATTATTATTATTATTATTATTATTATTATTATTATTATTATTATTATTATTATTATTATTATTATTATTATTATTATTATTATTATTATTATTATTATTATTATTATTATTATTATTATTATTGTTGTTGTTGTTGTTGTTGTTTTGGTTATGGACATTTAAAATTTTAATAATTGTATATTCAAAAACATTTATCATTTATGTATGTATTTTAGTACAGGTTTAGTGAATCTAATCATTTTGCTAATAAAACCGACTGAAAAGAATTGTACATGTCAAAGTACGAAAATTTCATGTGATTTTATAAAGCATGAAAATGTATATTTTTTGAATACTGCAATTTATATAACTAATGTCATATATATTATTAATCATATGTTGCAAGAACTTATTTATACTTCTCTATGCTCACACGTTATATTATATTTTGGTGAATATTAAACAACATTTACTGATTAGCAAGTACATTTCACCGTCAATCATCACAACTTGTAATACTACTGACTATCATTTTTGTATCGTCATTGCATCGTGATGCATAGATACTTGATATTTTAATATGAAATAATGTGCAATAAATTTATTCCCAAAGATATCACCATGCGTAAAGCTATTATCATGAAAAACATGTCATCGAAAAATATTTTTCGCAAAAATAATTGATTACAGGGTAGTTGCCGCCGCAATGCGCAGGTAGCTTGCTAGTACTACTAATGCAGGATTTCTGACCAGGATTTAAATGTATAAAGTATCGTCTACCTATGGTCTACCTATTGCACTAACGAGCACTGAAACCGGTCGTGCGTAGTATAGAATGTGGTAAAGCCGATGTCGTTCCCAAGAGCTATGTAGTTTTGAATCCTATTTAAGTCTAGTGTCACGGTTTTAAAAGAGAATAATGGTTTAAAATATTAATTAAACTAATAAACAAGAAATAAAATTGCGAAAATGAAATGAAGTTGTAAACAGTAAGGAGAAAGTGTGATAGCCTAATTATTCATCCTATCATATTATGCCTATGTTTCCTAATTAATACTTCCTATCGCTTCAAGTGTGGTTTAAATTAGCCAGACTCTTTTGGTCAATTCGTCTGGCCTATTACACATAGATCCCTACCCGATATCAAATGTATTACCCTTCGGATTGACGAGGTCCCCAATAATCTATGCTAAGTCATTAAGTGCCCTACATGTAAGATTCATAATAATTTTTTCTCGGCAGCTAGGATCTTAGACACACATCCCTAACTTCTTAAGTTCCTCCCTCCGAAAGGTGATCCTTTGGTCAATTCGCACGAGAGGGATTGATAGTCCTTTTTTTTCAATTCTTATCAACCCTCGCAACCTACTTCCCTAGGGTCCTTTGGTCAATTCTCCTAGACAAACAAGTACAACCGCGCTTAAAAACTACCGAAGCAATGGTGGCTACCAACGAACTATGCATGCATACACTAGAAGCAATAATAGAAGTGCGAATACATAAAAAAAACCATTAAGAAATCATAACTAGGCTAGCACCAAAGGTGCTTAGCCGATCATATTAAAATGAACACTTAATTCAATGTTTGACATAGTAAATGAAGACGTGAATCAAAATGTAAATGAAATAGGAAATGCTAAAGCTATTCGATGAAATGTTGTGACTTCTCCCTTGGAAATGGCTCCGTATGCTGTGTAAGATCGGCCTTGTGTAACCCCTTCACGTTCTCTGACTTTTGGTATTGTGTGAATTATATAAAATTCAGAAACTAGGGCTGGTATTTATAGGCCCGATCTAGCTACGGTGTAACCTTATAAATTGGTTACGCCGTAACTAATATATCCTCCTTGATCCATGTTGGTAGTTGTGGTTACGGCGTAATCTCATAGATGGTTACGCTGTAACTTCTTCAGCTCCGTCGTAATCTTCAATATGGCTACGCCGTAATTTAATTAGATCTTATCCGAACATTCGTAAACATGATTACGCCGTAACTAGAGTTGTGGGTTACGGCGTAACTCTTGGAGACGCGAACTTCATCTTGACCTAGATGGTTACGCCGTAACTTGAGTTGATAGTTACGTCATAACTAGTGTTGACTTGGTCTTCGTATTTGAATTCATAGCTACATCGTAAATGAGAGTGTGAGTTACGCTCATATATAACCTGAAAACAAAATATAAAGAAATAAAAGCATATATCCAAATAAACAATATAAAATATGAGCATAATCGGGGAAAATTGACACTTAAAAATCAATATTGAGGGTTATCAAATATCCCCCCATTTGAACTCTACTTGCCCTCAAGTAGACCTTATTAGAATAATTTCTAAAAAGATATCCCCCAAGTTACCTGGAAGATATGAGATTAAAAATTCCCTATGCTAGAATATATCAAAGCCGAACACCTCACAACATGGGAACAAACACTCATACTCTCTCTAATCTAAGTGTCAATTTCGGGGTGATCACTCAACGCACAGTCATAGCATGAATTCTATCATAAGCTTGGCGGTTATACAAATCTCCACCACTAGAGTTTAGGTCTAAACAATCTCAAAGGCAATATGGGTGAACACATAATAAGGTTAAGGGTTTAGTGTCACTACTAACATGCTACGGAAAGGGCGACAAAGACCATCGATACATGACCAAATCCATGGCCAAGACACCAATGACTGCTCGAATCCCTTACCTAAACATGATTCGCGACTAAAGGGTAGGATAAGACATGGGATGCACATAAATGGTGTAAAATGAAAAATAACAAACAAATAGTCTTAACCTATAACCAAGTTGTTGATAAGGTTTTAAAATGTACCTTTTTGAGGGGTCGTTTAAGCCCTTATTTGATCACTTTTGTATCCGTTATTACTTAATATCGTTCCTTTTCACTTTTAGGTCTCTTGAAGGCAAATTCTTGGAATGGCACTTATTTGGACGAAAAGGCGGATATCTGAAGAAAATGGCCAAAATCAAGAATCGAGACACTCAGTGCTTTGAAACACAAGGGGCGGCGTCGGTGTTATCTGTGTGTGTCACATCACTTTGTGACGGATCGGTATCCAAATTGCTTATTTTCAAGTGACGGTGTCGAGGCTTTAAAGAGTAGGTCGTCGCAACTCCAACGACCTAGGTTTGATCCGACGGCGTCCGAGATCGAAGGGGACGGCGTCACAAGCATAAGGTGACGCCGTCGCAAGACTAACGTGGCCAAGACGAAAACCTAATGACGGCGACCGACGCGCGTCACAATTCATAAAGTGGCGCCGTCGCGATTGTAATCTTACATATAGAATCCAATTTTATAGTTTTCGATGGGTAGTCTTTTGGAGTAAAACCTAAACCAAACCAAGGTCATCTTGTACAAGATTTTAGGGTTCCAAACCCTATCTTACATCAAGATAAGTGTTTTACTTCATTAATTCAATTATGTCTTCAATTACTTGTGTGTATGCTTGCATGTTCTCCATGCCCGGCTAATTTACTTGTGTGTTTGCTTAGGGAATATGCAACTTAATTATTGAATATTGATTGGTTATCATTTATCTTAATTGTTAATGATCTAGTAATGCGATAGGTCATTCGTTGTGCAGTTAATGCTTGATTAATCTTTGTGAACCTTAGACTATAACACCTAGAGTAGTTGTAGGCTAAACCATCAAAAGAGTACCTTAGAGTTAGAGTTTATAATTTCTAGAGATTTTGTAGGCGAGACCCTTTGGTAGTTTCAAAGAGTTAGGGACAAGCATACCCTACGACTTTAGACACACAGCGCGATTAAGAATAAGGACGTGACAATTCAACCATCAATAGGAGATAATTAAGGAGTAATAAAACCTAAGTAAACACATCTTTAAACCATCATACGAGCACACAATAAATTAGACATAGACTACATACACCTTAGATTAGATAATTAGATAAGTAGAGTAATCGGTAGAAATACCAACCCCCAAATCCAAACCCCGAGATTCGTACATTTCCTTTTCTAAAAAATAAAAAAAGATAAAAAATAATATTCCTCAACGCCAACCTTAGCGTAGTAACTTCTCACTAGCATTCATATTCTCCTAGAGAACGATATCAATGCCCGTGGCTTACCCTAATACTACACTACAACGATTAGGTTCACTTTGCCTAGGGTGTTATAAAACTTGCTCGAAGAAAAGGAAGTTAATTTGACCCGAACGACGCGTGTAGCGTTATCAAGTTTTGGCGCCGTTCGGGAATAGAATAGCTAGTTAGTAGTCCACCTCGTTTAGGTTTCTTTGCTTGATTCCTATCAAGTAAAAGTTTTTCAATTTTTAAGCCTCGTAGTCTATCCCCTTCTTCGTGACCTTTGTTCGTAACCCATCACTTTTCATCATGGAAGGTGATAACCAACCACCATTCATCAACCTACCACCAAATGACCCGCCAAGAGCCCGTACTCTTGGTGAATACTCGAGACCAAGCCATCTAGGCTATAGGAACACCATTGAGCTTCCGATCAAGCCCAAACTACGGCACTACGATCCGACACCATCCGGTTGGTGCAAAGCGGATGTGCATTCCATGGACTTCGTTCAAGATCCTAATCGACATCTTAAGGATTTCCTTAAAATTGTCGATTCCATCGACCTTGATGCTACTACTCGGGAGACCACGCGCGTGCGTCTCTTCCAATTCTCTCTACGGGACCAAGCTAGTAATTGGCTTGAGCGACTTCCATGGCTCCATCTCAAGTTGGGATGATCTCACCTCTCGCTTCCTTGCTCAATTTTTCCCACCGGGAGAACCACTAAGCTTAGGAATGACATCTTGATGTTCCAACAACGTCAACGTGAATCTCTCTAAGCATGGACTCGATTCCGGACTTAATTCATAAAGTCCTCATCACGGCATTGATCTTTGGCTCCAAGTCCAACTTTTCTATGATCATGTCAACTTCCCACCAAGCGATCCATTGACCAAGCGGCGGTGGAAAACTTAGTGATCTCACCGCGGAAGAATCATGGGGTATAATAGAGGACCTTGCTCTCTATGACAACGAAAGTTGGAATGACCCCGTGAGTTGCCCAAAACCGTTAAAGCAATCTCCTTGCCTCCGTTGACTCACAACCTTCCGACCATAAGATGCTCGAACTTGAAGATCAAGTTAAATTCTAATGAGTTCTACGAAAATCCTAAGTCTTCACGCTATGTGAACAAAGTTTCTTCCTCGTGTGAGCCGTGTAGTGATCCTCATAACACGCAGCACTGCACCCGATTCCCAACATGCTTCCGTTAACTACGTATCCTCGCGTATTAATGGAGCGGGAGGAAGATTCCCTACAACACCCGGACCTAGGAATTTCAATGATACCCGAGAAGCATGGAAGAGCAAGCCAGACTTCTATTGGGGACAAACCAAAGAATTCACTTCCAATGATTTCTCATGGCCCCCATCTCATGGCCCTAACCAACAAAACATTGAGGGGATGTTGCAACACCTAGTCGCATCCCAAGAAGCTCAAATAGCTAAGCTCTCGGAAAGTTTTAACCAACAACAAGCAGAGATGGATAGGAAGATAGATATCCTCTTGAAAGCCATGACCAATAGTGATAGGAAGGTTAATGCTATCTCAACTCCCGAGCCTTCCGGTGTAGAGATTAAGGACCCAAGTAAGTTAGCTAAACAAGTCCAATTCGTCAATACCATCACCTTAGTGAAACCTAATAGAACAAATGACGAAGAGGACCATATACTTGGGGATAATGAAACAACCGAGGAAGTAGATGAAGTAGACAATGACTATTTCAATAAATTTCCTACGGAAGAAGAGCTATCTCGCCACCCTCACTTAGTGCGTGACCTCCGTCACATGTATGTTAGGAAAAGCCCTAGAATCAAGTTTGGGAACCCTTGGAATTTTAACATACCATGTTGCATAGGACACCTTTTCATGGCAAAGGCCTACATTGACCGCAAATCACCAATAAACATAATGACTAGCACCTACTATAAATGGGTAATGAAGAAGCCTATCCCAACTAGGCAAGACCCCGATAATCCTAGGGTTAGGTGCAATTTTCTTGGTACAATTAAGGGATTGCCCGTTTATGTAGGTAGTTTCACGTTTCCTACGGACTTCATAATTGTGGATGATATTAGCACGACCATAGATCCTAGCTTGTCCCACGTTATTCTAGGAAAACCTTTCATAGAAAACACCAGGATGACTTATGATCCCTCATTAGGAATAGTGCGATTCAAGGATGAGACCGATGATGTAGCTTACCAAATGCCGTTTAAGATTGAGAAGTTTTCATCACTCTCCAATGATGAAAAGGAACTTAAACTATCGGTCTATTATAGGAATAATGAGGATAAGGAAAAGGGTAGATTATGTTATGGCCAAGATTTTCGGATTCTATAAGGATTGTTTGAACTTAGGAGCGAAATATAGGACCGATTGGGAGAGGCGACCTCTTAGAAAGGTGCATCATAGGCACTTTTACAACATGGAATCCCCAATAGAGGCCGTCATGAGGAAGGAGATGACGGTAATGAAGTCACGTAAAGACACGACTACGAGTCTAGCTACAAGACTCATGAATAAAGAAAAGCGCTTCGTGGGAGGCAACCCATGCTTAATTGTTTGCTTGTTAGTGTCATATATCTTTTATTGATTGCTTATTCTCATGTTTAAATTTGTAAAATGCTTTATTTTGTTCTTAACCTCGTCTTAATTGCATATAAAGGTATTTTACATAAAGGATAAGTGTAGGGAGGATTACACATTTTTAAAAGAAACGTGAACATGAAATGCAATTAATTAAAAGATATATATGTGTGTTTGTTCGAGTCAAATGCTTGTATCGAGTTATAATGGATGTTTTGCGAAATATTTTGATTCTAAAGATGTAAATTTTGAATTTTTCCAAAATCGCAGAGACCGCTTTTTGTCGGGATAACTTGACGTCGTCGAGAAGGAGTAAAACAACAAATTATTTTTTCTCGTTTTCGAGCTACTTATAAATTTTGGAATTTTCTGTGTCTTAATTTTCCGTAAATTTCGTAAACATCCATTCCATAAGCATTATATCCTAGTTTAATAGAGTCTTATATATATTATTACTGCCGATTTTACGCGAAGGTTTCGTTTGTTTTCTTCAAGTGTGCGGTTTAATTTACTAAGAAGAAGATACACAAGATTGGAAGGAGCTTTTCACGCATACATTCTTACGGGAAAGGATTTAACCACCACTTTACACGGATCCTACCGAGCTAATCGGGGAGTATTAGTTTCTTCGTTTTAATTACCTTCTATTATCATAACTTTGATACTTTCGGGGAACATTGGGGACAATGTTCAGTTTAAGTGTAGGGAGGGAAAATAAAACGGGAACTTTGAAACTATGCTTATCCTTAATTATTTGCTTTGTCCAATTGTATTTGTGTAATAAACCATGAGAAAATGTTGGTTAGGGTAATTTTGGCACCAAATTTAAAAATTTTCATGACATATAGGAGTGGGCCATTAGTCTTAACAAAAGCGTCTCACAGATATGAAGTTATATGACTAGCACAAAAACCCTTTATCACTTAAATTCCACCCAAAATGTGAGGATCGCCCTTAGATTAGTAGGAATTAAAGCATTCATCTTTAATGCTTAGAGTGTGAACCGGTAGTATAATAGATTCTAGAACTTGTTTTGTGATGCATCCCGAGATCGCTAGTAAGACTACACTTGTGTAGTTAGGAATAACTAAATGATAAGAGGCATTAGGATAACCCTTGTTTTATACCGTAATATAATTACTTCTTCCACATTGGTTGAGTAATTCCCCACACCTTGCGTTGTACTCATCTTTAGTACACGATACCCTAGTTAACCCCTCGAGCCTATCCTTTTCGCGGTTCTCGTGATGTTTCGGTTTTGAATATCAATGAAGAGAATTGTTTACACCCACCCCAAATGTACACCCAAATCGCCTTAGCCTACCTTGTATGCACTCACTTTTAGTGCATTATTGTTATCACCCTAAACCCTTAGTTCAATTATCTAGTTGCTTGCATAAGTTGCTAAGTCGAGTCATATCCTTTCTACACAGTTTTGGGATGATTGGGACTCATGGGAAAAGTTAAAGTTTATGAAATGACGGAAGGGCGTTAAATTCAAATTCCTTTATTTGCGTAATAATGTCTCGCAAGTGTTTTGATCTTTTCAATTCGGGTCAAATTAGTGTTAGAGTAATAAAACTCAAGTGTAGGGATGTGCCTATAAATCCCTATCACTTTGATGTTACCGTAGAGGATGGTAGAGTAAAAGTGTATGAAAAAAAATCGAAAAAATAGAAAAGAGAAGAGAAAAATAGAGTGTTCAACTAAAAAAAAAAAAAAAAAAACATACGGGCTACCACCTACATCTATCTTTAAATTTATGTTTGTTTGTTTCAGTTATCTAGAGTTTAGAGTGTCGAGTCTTGGCTTAGCAACGCCATTCTTCGTATGCTTGTATCATAAAGATTTTGACTTGCCACCACTAAATAGCCTATCCCACCAAACCCTTTGTTTCCTACCTTAAGCCTAACATTACAACCCTTTAAAAGACCTCTTTGATAGTCTTTCCGAGGTGCTTACGCCAAAGCGATGGAGGTTTGATCTATTCTCAAGCCTATGGTAATCTATGTACTAGGACCGGTTAATGAGGTTTATCTTCCATTTCAACTTGTTATATTTCATATACACCGAGAGATGTGAGTATCCAAACACCCCATGTGAGGTGCTAGTATGTAATTTCCGTGCTTGTTATGACTTTTCATGGGCTTATATGTGTTGTGGATTGTTTTAAACCAATGCTTCATGACCCCTAACTTATAAATTAATTGGCTAAAAGCACATTTGCTTGAGGACAAGCAAATACCAAGTGTAGGGATATTTGATAAGGTTTTAAATGTACCTTTTTGAAGGGTTGTTTAAGCCCTTATTTGATCACTTTGTATCCGTTATTACTTAATATCGTTCCTTTTCACTTTTTAGGTCTCTTGAAGGCAAATTCTTGGAATGGCACTTATTTGGACGAAAAGGCGGATATCTGAAGAAAATGGCCAAAGTTAAGAATCGAGACACCAAGTCTTTGAAACACAAGGGGCGTCAGTGTTATCTATGACGACGTCGCATCACTTTTGTGACGGCTCGAGTCAAATTGCTTATTTTCAAGTGACGGTGTCGGGGCTTTAAAAGAGTAGGTCGTTGCAACTCGGACGGCCTAGATTTGATCCAGACGGCGTCGAGATCGAAGGGACGGCACAAGCATAAGGTGACGCCGTCATGCAAGACTAAGGTGGCCAAGACGAAACCCTAATGACGGCGACCGACAGTCGTCACAATTCATAAAGTGACCCGTCGCGATTGTAATCTTACATATAGAATCCGAATTTTATAGTTTTCAGTGGGTAGTCTTTTGGAGTAAAAACCTAAACCAAACCAAGGCTGTCTTGTACAATATTTTAGGGTTCCAAACCCTATCTTACATCAAGATAAGTGTTTTACTTCATTAATTCAATTATGTCTTCAATTACTTGTGTGTATGCTCGCATGTTCTCCATGTCCGGCTAATTTACTTGTGTGTTTGCTTAGGGAATATGCAACTTAATTATTGAATATTGATTGGTTATCATTTATCTTAATTGTTAATGATCTAGTAATGCGATAGGTCATTCGTTGTGCAGTTAATGCTTGATTAATCTTTGTGAACCTTAGACTATAACACCTAGAGTAGTTGTAGGCTAAACCATCCAAAGAGTACCTTAGAGTTAGAGTTTATAATTTCTAGAGATTTTGTAGACGAGACCCTTTGGTAGTTTCAAAGAGTTAGGGACAAACGCATACCCTACGACTATAGACACACAACGCGATTAAGAATAAGGACGTGACAATTCAACCATCAATAGGAGATAATTAAGGAGTAATAAAACCTAAGTAAACACATCTTTAAACCATCATATGAGCACACAATAAATTAGACATAGACTACATACACCTTAGATTAGATAATTAGATAAGTAGAGTAATCGGTAGAAATACCAACCCCCAAATCCAAACCCCAAGGTTCGTACCTTTCCTTTTCTAAAAAATATAAAAAGATAAAAAATAATCTTCCTCAACCCCAACCTTAGCGTAGTAACTTCTCACTAGCATTCCTATTCCCCTAGAGAACGATATCAATACCCGTGGCTTACCCTAATACTACACTACAATGATTAGGTTCACTGCCTAGGGTGTTATAAAACTTGCTCGAAGAAAAGGAAGTTCCTTTGACCCCGAACGACGCGTGTAGCGTTATCAGTTGTCACCGCCCACCGTCCATCCAAAGTTCAAGCTTCAAGACGAAGAAACCTAATCGTGATGTAGCAAGTAAATGTGCCATTAGCGGACTCATGATGAGCACATTACATGTTCTTCAAAGTGTTGGTGTAATCACATCACTAACTCAAATCTTCAAATGTGACTGAGGTGGCCTCCTTGATGCTAATATCAAATAAGCTCGTAAAATAGTGCTTATAACGTTTCACTTTAATAACATAAACTAACAATATATATATATATATATATATATATATATATACAAAGGAATCATAACTATTACAATAAAAGATAAAACATCCCCACTTAAGATGAACATATATGGAGAATATGGGGGTCTTCAATGATCTTCAAATGTATGTCTTCGACGTAGGCGTCATTTCTGAATCTCTCTACTCAAACATCGAACTTGGGCAAATAGTGACTTCCTGACCATAAACTAATACTACACGGTAGGCTAAGGCGAATAGGTGTAACAAAACAATCATGATAAGGGTATGAAATGAAAAGAATGGTTCGGAAGGGTGTATCTAGGGTTATCTTGCACTAAAGGTGAGTGCAACAAAAGGGTTTAACACGGGGGTCAAATAGTCAAGGTGACTAATCGATAAACACACACATATAGGCTATTTGGGTGATAATCCTAAAATATTGCCTTCTCGAATTGATTATTCCATATGTATCAAGCTAACTCGACAAACCTCGTCTATGGTCTTGAAATGATGTAAATGGCAAGTTCTAAAGTTTACATACTACCGGCACACTCATAATTTGGTGGATTTGGGCTAAATAAGTGGAAACGGATAGGCTAAATCTCACCATGGAATTCAAGGGTTATAGTGTGCTCGGCTAAGGTCTAATATAGTTAGGTTAAGAAAAACATGTCAAAGTTTTAAAATTGGCATAAATTTTCAAAATAAACTAGAAAAAATAGGGCAAATAAGTTCAAGTAATAATTCTACTCATGTCCCCCCACTTGAAATGTACAAAGTCTCTTTTGTGCTAAACATGAAATATAGGTGAAGTAAAAGTAGAATTAGAGCGAGAACTTCCCTGAAATTTGCTCCTAAAATGAAAGAAGGCCCACATTGAAGAATCGTGCCTTCGTCTTATATCCTTGAGAAAACTTCAATCCTTGAAATCACACACTATCGACAAGCATAATTCTAAAAATAAAAAGGAAAAACAAAAAACAAATAAAACATAACTCACTTTCGTAGGAATCACGGTTGCATTTAGCGTATGCAACAAGGCTTTTAAACTACTTGGTTTCCCAAGTGGACGAGTGAAGTCTCGTGAGGGCTTACAGTGAACACACCCACGAAATTCATTTAGAACTAATACAAAGTTATTGTAACTGTTTGATATAAAATTTAAGCTGCAGGATAAGTTACGACATAATCAAATAAATAAGTTACGCCTTAATTGGTTTGAATCTGGAAACCTTCTAAACAAAAGAAAGGTTACGGTGTAACAATAGAGATAGGTTACGCCGTAAATGTTTGAAACCTGGAGTAAGCTGATATTGGAAGAAAGGTTACGGTGTAACCAATGAGATAAGTTGAGCCTAAACTTCATTCTTCCATTTCCTGGAAAAAGTTTAAAACAAATGCACAAAACCAAACAATACTAATATAACAGAAAGGAAAGGGATAATTTGGTTTGTCTTCCAAAAGAGCACTTTTGTTTATTAACAAGTCTTTAAGTTAGACTCAAAGCCACGGGGCTTCATGGAGGTCGGCGGACTTGCCCGGCCTCATCCATCTCCTTCATCAAATTCTCTCGTACCCATACGACATTCAATAAGGTGCGTGAGAATTCTTTCCTCTCAATCTTCCGGACTTTAGAGAGCTTTTCATCGGGTCCTAGATGATACCTAGTGATTTCAAATATTTCTGCGACAATAAGAGGTAGTCTTTTATATTGTATGCCTAAGAGCTTGCATCTCCTTTGTTCGTAAGCTTCATCATCCAGATCGGTGAATCCATCATACCCTTTTATACCAAGGTAGTCTAGAATTCCCTCTAAGTCATCATCATCAGATTCCGTACCCTTGAACCAATCATCATCCAATTTATATTCGATAAGCTCTAATTTACAACGATCTTTCTCTTCTCCCCACTTCGTTGCATACTCACTTTTATCTTCATTACATTCTTTTATTGGGTCGGGGTTCTTGACAGGAGGGTCTTTTTTCATACACTCTTGCCAAATCTTCTCCTTAGTTAAGGCATCTATATTCACATACCTTATCTTTATCCAATTGTTAAAACTAAGGTTGTCGACCCATGGAAATTCTCCTATTTCCTTGTCTTTCGTCAAAATCCAAAAATGATCTGGGTGCCCTATCCTCCATTTTGCTACTTCCCCCATCACATTCATCATAGTTCGGATCACAAGAATCCCAAGTCTTATCCCCAATTTCAATTCTCTCGCACCAATGTTCCTTTTCATCCTATTGGTATACCACATCATCATCATGTTTCCCATAGTCATCGGGAACACGGTTAACTTCAACCCAAATTTTCCCCTTTGTGTCACTATCAACCTTCCCATAAACTACTCGTACCCACTCATCGAATGGGTAAGTTCCAATTCATTGAAGGTTCTTTCTTTCACTATCATTGGTGGAAGTCCACAAATGCCTGTTATCTCGCAACCGATCTTCGTTTCCCCCACCATCACAAAGTTTGACATTTGGGTCACAAGATCCCCATAAGTCGTACCATTTATCGTTGTCGAACGGAATGCCTCGCACCAATGGTACTTTAGCTTAATCATTTTTGGGTTACCTTTCAAACTTTGCTGATGTAGAGTTGTATTAGGAGCATTGGTTCCGTTTTTCGAGATCTCACACTTTGGCTCTTCTTCCGTTTCATGGTTACGCCGTAGCTCAATTCTATAGTTACGGCGTAACTCATTACTGTTGCATGTTCCAACTTCATTATCCTGCAAATTATCACTAAAAACAAAAGAATCATTAGTAACAAAGTGCTCGTGTGCTATAGTGTCAGGATGGGTTTCACCTTTACTCTTCTTAACTACACATACCGTTTCAATATGATGACATTTTCCTAATTTATCCATATTTATAATAATTTTCCTATCATTGATCTTTAAAGTTATGACCTTTATAAATACATCTATTTTAGCTCATGCCGTTGCAAGAAGTGGTCTTCCTAAAATCAACGGGATGTCTAGGTCTTCCTCCATGTCTAGTATGACAAAATCAACTGGAAGGATAAACTTTTCAATCTTGATTAGAACATTTTCCACAACCCCCTGAGGTATGCTAACCATTTTATCTGCCATTTCTATAGTCATGCAAAAGGGTTTGATAGGTCAAAGATTAAGTCTTTTGCATATAGAAAATGGCATGATACTTATACTAGCTCATTGGTCAGACAAAGCATTAATATTATATAAATCATTAATAGAACAAGGAAGAATAAAACTGCCTGGGTCCTTCTCATTGAGAGGTATTTGATTTAGGACAACAACTGAACATCGGGTGTTCAACTTGATTTCTTCTCCCATAAGGGTAGGTTGCTCCACGATAGAGCTAAAATCCATGGTGTGGTGTTCAGTTACCCGAGCTTCTTCATCCTGTTCTTCCTGCTTTGACTGGTTGGAGAAGTATGCAATTTCCTCTTTCGAATACCTAAAAGGTGTGTAAAGAGGTCTTCCATCATCAGAGAATATAGCCTTTCAGGATCCAGCATCATTCCTCATATTACTCTCCTGAATGTCATTTGCTAAAAGCCCAAGTTTTGCTTCAAGGTTCTTCAAGGTCTCGTCATGGGCTAAGAGATTAGCCTTCGTTCCTTCTTGAAAGCTTTTAAACCAATTGTCCCTCTCGGTATGCCATTTGGCATCTTCTTCCAAGTATTTATTGATTGACTCCTCAAGGGTAGATCTCTTTTCCCCATAAGGAGGTCGGTTGTCACCCTAGAGTAGTATCCCAGGTGTCCATCCGATATCTACCCCATCGTTATTTCCTTGGAAAGGTCTACCATCCCCATACTTGACATTTTTGACCTGTCGATCATCATTTTTCAAAGGGCAGTCCTTGGCCAGGTGAGCTCCTCTACATGTGTCGCATCCTACTTGTATAGTATGTACATTCTATTTAAGTTTCTTCATTTCCCTGCCAAGGTTTTCAATTTTATTAGTGATAGCCGCAATGCCATCCATGTTTCCACCCATGCTTCTACTACTCCCTCCATCATGCCACTTTTGAGAGGGGTCAGCCATATTTGGATAGCCTCAAGGGCTTGAGTAGGAGTCATCCCAGGGAACGGCCCCTGAGAGTCGAGCATCTGACTAGCTGCAATGTTGATGCCTTTGTAGAAGATATTGACCTTTTGCTGGCTGTTAAGGTCATGAGGCGTTTATAAAAGAAATTGTTGTACCTTTCCCAAGCTTGGTACAACGTCTCATCACCTTCTTGTCTAAAGTTATGGATCTCCTCGAGATGTTTTGCCGTATTTGAAGGAGGGCAATACCGTTGAATGAAATGTCACTGGAGGAGGGCCCATGTATCAACTGCCTCGACGGGCAATCTATCGATCCACCTTTTTGCAGCTCCAGTGAGTGTCATTGGAAACACTCGGAGCATAACAGCATCATTCGAGACTCCTGGAATATTAAAGAGGCTAACACTATATTCCACATTTTCCACATGCTCATAAGCATCATCGGTCATGCATCCAGAAAAGGGATTTGCTCGTAGCTCCCTCATGAACAGTTGCTTTATCTCGAACTATATATCCGCTCCAATAGTCGGCCTAACAAGCCCCAACCCTTGCTCATCTCTGGTCATTGCCAAGTATTCCTCTAGAGTGAAGTTGTCGATATCCACAACTGCCATATTATCTGAAACTAAAAGTAAATTGTGAGAAAAACAAAAAACAATAAAACAAAAATAAAAGACCTAAAAAAAATCCTAATATAGCTCCCCGGTAACGGTGCCAAAATTCTGATGCAGGATTTCTGACCAGGATTTAAATTTATAAATTCTCGTCTACCTATGGTCTACCTATTGCACTAACGAGCATTGAACCCGGTTGTGCATAGTATAAAATGTGGTAAAGCCGAGGTCGTTCCCAAGAGCTATGTAGTTTTGGATCCTATTTAAGTCTAGTGTCACGGTTTTAAAAGAGAATAATAATTTGAAAGATTAATTAAACTAATAAACAAGAAATAAAATTATAGAAATGAAATGAAGGTGTAAACAGTAGGGAAAAGTGTACTAGCCTAATTATTCATCCTATCATGTTATGTCTATGTTTTCTAATTAATACTTCCAATCGCTTCAAGTGGGGATTAAATTCGCCATACTCCTTTGGTCAATTCGTCTGGCCTATTACACATAGATCCCTACTCGATATCAAATGTATTACCCTTCGGATTGACGAGGTCCCCAGTAATCTATGCTAAGTCATTAAGTGCCCTACATGCAAGATTCATAACAATGTTTGCTCGATCGCTAGAATCTTAGACACACATCCCTAACTTCTTAAGTTCCTCCCCCCGAAAGGTGATCCTTTGGTCAATTCGCACGAGAGAGACTGATAGTCCTTTGGCCAATTCTTATCAACCATCGCAACCTACTTCCCTAGGGACCTTTGGTCAATTCTCCTAGACAAGCAAGTACAATCGGGCTTAAAAACTACCAAAGCAAGGGTGGCTACCAACGAACTATTCATGCATACAATAGAAGCAATAATTGAAGTGAAAAAACATAACCAAACAATATAGGATTCATAACTTGTCTAGAACCAAAGGTGCTTAGTCGATCATATTAAAATGAACAATCAATTCAATGTTTGACATAGTAAATGAGGACATGAATCGAAATGTAAATGAAATAAGAAATGCTAAAGATTATCGATGAAATGTTGTGGAACCCCTTCACGTTCTTTGACTTTTGGTGTTGTGTGAATTATATAAAATGCAGAAACTAGGGTTGGTATTTATAGGCCCTATCTAGCTACGGTGTAACCTTATGAATTGGTTACGCCGTAACTAATATATCCTTCTTGATCGATGTTCGTAGTTGTGGTTACGACATAATCTCATAGATGGTTACGCTGTAACCTCTTCAGCAATGTCGTAATCTTCAATGTGGCTACGCCATAATCTAATTAGATCTTATCCGAACATTCTTAAACATGATTACGCCGTAACTAGAGTTGTGGGTTACGGCGTAACCTTTGGAGGTGCGAACTTCATCTTGACCTAGATGGTTACCGCGTAACTTGAGTTGATAGTTATGTTGTAACTAGTGTTGACTTGGTCTTCATATTTGAATTCATGGCTACGGCGTAAATGAGAGTGTGAGTTATACCGTAGCTTCTTCGATGTGAGCATACTAAGGTATAAATCATCAAAGTGCATCTCCAATACCGCGTCTCTTCAGCAAAATATAAAGAAATAAGAGCATATATCCAAATAAACAATATAAAATATGAGCATAATCGGGAGAAATTGACACTTAAAAATCAGTATTATTTGATGTTATCAATTGCTGGATTGTTTTAAAAGTTAGTTCTTCTGAAAAATGCCTTTAAAAATTCAGTTTTATATAAGGATCCCATAGATTATTACTCTTTTATCTATTTTGTTGTTCTAGATCAAAACTTGCATTAACTGATCATGTTTAAAATGTATTTAGGGCAAAATTGATTGTTTACCAATCAAAACTTGCATTAATAATACATATGAAAATTTGCTCATTTTGATTGGATAAATTACACCGTTGGTCTCAAAGGTCAGGGCGGATTGCGATTTTGGTTCTCAAATCTAAGTTCTCGCATGTTTAGTCTCCCACATGGCCATTTTCACTCCCTTTCAGTCCAAAACCCTAACTGGTGTTAGGTGTCCTCTTTAACTCACCCATGTGACTTACTCACGATGGGGTTTTTGATAATTACTAGATTTGGTACTATTTGGCATTGTTTGAGTTAGCTCTTTCCTCCACATGATTACATTTTCTTATTTCCTAATTAATACTCCACCTCTACATCTCGCAGGTATACTTTTGTTCTTTTCCATATTCAAAACTTCAAATAAAGCACATAAAGAACAAAAATAGTGGTGTGTTCATGTGATAGGTAAGCCATGATCAAGACATCCTGGACTGATAGGAATTCGGGTTGGCATTTCTATGGGTGTCCTAAATTTTAATTTTGGTTAGTTAGAAAAATATATACCAAGTTTTGTTAATATGCATGTCTACGTTTTATTTACACAATTGTGGGTTTTCAAAATTCAAGCTGTAACGTTTTTGGGTAGATGGATCCACCAATGTGTCCAAGGTCAGTTGAGATTATCTTTGATTTGTATAGGTCACATAATGATCTGGAAGACGTCCGTGATATGGTTGAAGAACATCGTATCAAGTTGAAGAAATATCTCATCATCAGTTGGCTTGTATTTGGGTTTTATCTGTACTTTATAGTATGACATGTTTCGTGTTCAAACATCTTTTGGGTAGTTGTTGTTAGTTGCTAATGGTTTTTGTTAGTTGGTAATGGTTGTGGATGTATCAGTTTAGTATTTTGGTGAAACTTTAGTGATGATTGTTAATGTAATATTAGGTGATGAATGACAATGTAGCTAACATTTTGGTTTGCAAGTATATGTTTTCATATTGTTTTCGTATAAGAATGTGTGTTAGTCATAGTGTTTGGATGTTTAAGGTTTATTTGTTTGGCTTAGGAAAGTCAACAATTCATCTTGACCTTAGAAAGTCAATAATAATGTGATCCATTTTAAAAGGCAAACATTTTATTTGGTTGAAGTATTTGACAATAACGAGTCAATAATACTTATGTGTGTTTGGGTTGATGTCCATTGTTACCTATTGTAGCCAAAGTCATAGTTTGAAATGTCTATCACTTAAAGGAGTGATTTGGTTTGATTCATGACATTACCAAGTTAGGAATAGTTTGTTTTGATTCGAGTTATGAACATGGTGGTCTATTTTTAACCAAAGTTTGTGAAAATATTTGGCTTAATTTAGTATGTGGAAAACTAGAAGTGGGGTTGAATATTTTTACCGTTTTTTAATTTATTTTCTCTGTTAAGTTTATGTGAAGTTGATAGATGTATTCTAACAATTTATGACAGTCAGTAAAATACAAGAAGGATAGAAACGATCAAACCACAACACGAGGATTTATAGTGGTTCGGTCTACAAGGATTCTTTTTCCTTGCCCTACTTCACTCCCCGAGTAATCTAACTCGAGAGTATCTTTCACTAGTTAACAAGCTCCTTTATTCGGCGGAGAAAACCTTTACACGTCGCTTACACAATATTTTCGACACAAAGCTAGATGTCGAGTTCTTTTACAAGGGAACAACCACTCCCGTCACACTACATATTTTGAGGACTAAAATACTAACTGATCACTACAGAGGTTTATGATGGTTTGGTACAAACAATGATGTATGAATAATTACAATACACACTGTGATGAACACACAAGACTTGCAACACTTGTTGAAGCTTGTAAGTCTTCAATAATGCTTTGATCTTCTTGCTATTTAAGAAGTTCACTAAAATGAATATGGATGAGTTAGATATAGAGAATTATGAGTGAGAGAGAATGTACAATATTTATGTATATAAATTATGAGTGAAATAATTGAATTTGGGCTGCTATTTATACCCATTTGGCTCAGCAACCCACGGATTGGCCGAAACCAAAAAAATGGGTCCGCCCTTGTATCTTTTTGGTTCCGCCAGTCCTAACACAAGATTTTGCAAATCTTGCAAATCTCCCAAATCTAGTTAAAATCTTTCTAGAATATTCTCTATGATCCTACTTGATTTGGCTATCTCAGATTATGCTAGTATAGGATGATCCAAGTAGTGATGTTATAATTCAATTTTATTTTTATTAAAACGTTTAACAAAGTTAACTTGTAAAATGTAAAATGTAACTAGCTAAAGTGTGTTTATTAGATTGTACGATGTTGGTTTATGAGTTACTAAAATTTTTTGATTACTTATGCTAGTGTATGACTTAGATGAATACGTAATGATCATTACTTTGAAGAAAATTGATGCAGATTTTATTGACCAGGTTTTAATATTTATAACGTCTCTTTATACCTATGGTCTACCCTAATGCACTAACGGGCATTGTACCTGGTCGTGTGTAGTGTAGTATTTGGTAAAACCGAGGTCGTCCCAAGAGCTATGTGTGTTGGATTAATACTAAGTCTAGGTGTCACAGATTTTAATATGATTTAATTAATTAACTAAAAAGCAAATAAAGGCAAAGGTGTAATCAATAGAGAGAGTGGTGCTAACCTAGTTATCCATCCTAGCTAGTAATTTCTACGCCTAATTACTTCCAATTACTTCAGTGGGGTCAAAGTCGAGGACATCATTTGGTCAATTCACCTAACCTATCAAAGAAAGATGCCACCACCGGAGAAGTCAGTGTCCATTCATAAGTCTAGTTGTTCCCGGTCCCCTAAGACGAGTCATTAAGTTCACCACATGCTAGACTTATAATAGTGAGTGCACCAAGTTAGCAACTTAAACACTCACCCCTAATTTTAAGTTCATCCAAACGGTAGTGATCACTGGTCAAATCGCACAAGTAGAAAGGGTCGTCATTGGTCATATCTACCCTTCCCGCCTCGCCTACTCACTTAGGGTCAGCTGGTCATATCTCCTAAGCAACTAGCCTCTACCACCATTCAAAACTACCAAACAAAGGTAGCTACCAATAAACTATGCATGCATACACTTAGAAATAATTATACTGGAAGTATGTAAACGCAAACAAAACAATTAAGGAATTATAACTAGGCCAAGACCAAGAGGTGCTTAGCCCTCATATTAACCATACAAATCAATTCAATATTCAAAGTTACGAAATACATGAATCGAAAGTAAAGAAAAGATAAAATGCTAATGCTTATCGTAGGGAGTGATTTCTTCCTCGAGACAGCTCCGTATGCTCCTCTAGACCGCTTTGGCTTCTTCCCACGCTCTTTGGTTGTGGTGTGTGGAATGGGATGCTTAGAAATGCTAAAATCGGGGTATTTATAGGCCAGATTGGTTACGGCAGAACTAATAAAATAGTTACGCCTGTAATCTTCTATTTCTTCAGATTTTGCACTAGATCTCCGTTACTGCGAACCTTATAAGTGGTTACGCCAGATCTTCAATATTTCTTGGTTACGTCGTAGTTTAAACAAGAGTTACGGCGTGGTTATCACGCGCGTGAACCTCATTTGACCTAATATAGTTACGCCATAGTCTTTTGTAGAGTTACGCCGTAATCTTCCGATGAGTTGGCTTTCGAGTCACGCTTTAGTTATGGCGTAATGCGAGAGATGAGTTACGCCGTGAACTCCTTCAAAGTGAGAATACTGATAAATATTTGATAATTCTCCACTCCGCCTCTTTAGCTCCAATGCTCGTAATTTACCAGAAAGTGGAATATAATGGAAAACAAGCGTAAATCTATATAAATGATATAATTTACAAGCATTATCGTGGGAAATTGACACTTAATATTCGTGATAATTTGATGTTATTAAATATCCCCCACTTGAACTCTACTTGCCCTCAAGTAGACCTTATTAGATAGATTCCTAAAAGATATCTCCACACCGAAAATATAAGTTTAAAATCCTTTATGCTAGAATAAAACAAAGCCGAACACCTCACTAAATGGGAACGAAACACTCAAATCTCTTAACTATTCTAAGTGTCAATTTCAAGCGATCACCAATCGCACAGCCCTAGCATGTATTCTATCATAAGTTTACGGTTATACAAATCTCCACCACTAGAGTTAAGGGCTAAACAATTTTCAAGGCAATATGGGTAGACGCGATAAAGGTTAAGGGTGACTCATTACTAACATGTCATGACGAAGTGGACAAAATCAATGATACATGACCAAATCCATGGCCAAGACACCAAAGATTGCTCACGCATCATCTAGACATGCTTCATGACTAAAGGGTAGGATAAGACATGGATATATAAATGGTGTAAAATAAAAATCAAGCAGATAGTCTAAATCTATAACCAAGTCATCACCACTTACCGTCCGCCCAAAGTTCAAGCTTTGAAGTTGAGAAACCGGATCATGAAATACTAGGTAGATGTGTCATTAGAGGACGTCGTGATGGGCACACTACCTTTTCTTCAACTGTTGGCGCAATTACCAACTCCAATCTTCAAATGTGACCGAGGTGGCCTTCTCGATACTAAATCTATATAAAGCTCATAACATAGTGCTTATAGCATCGCACTTTACAATAAACATAACTTTTTTTTTCGAATCACTTTTTGTTTCAACATAAATAAAGCAACTAAACATAATATCCCCCCACTTGAGATGAACAATGGGACTTTGGGGGGTCTTCAATGATCTTTAGGAATATGTCGTCGATTTAAAGCGTGATTCTAACCTTTCCACTGAACCTTGAACTTAGGCAAATGATGACTTCGATCACAAATAAAGACTACGGTGGTAGGCTAAGGTGTATAGGTGTATCAAACAATATATTGGGTTAACAAAATGAAAGGAATGGCTCAGATGGGTGTGTCTAGGGTATCTTGCACTAAAGATGAGTGCAACAAAAGGGTTTCATATGGGGTCGAGAAGTCGAGGTGACTAATCGATAGACACATAATGGTAGGCTATTTGGGTGATAATCCATAATATTGCCTTCTTAAACCGAAAAGTCCAAATACATCGAGCTAACTCAACATACCTCGCCTATGGTCTCGAAATGATGTAAAGGCTAAGTTCTAAAGTTTACAAGCTACCCAAGACACTCATAATTTTGGTGGATTTGGGTAAAATATTGGAAACGGATAAGGCTAATCTCACCATATAATATCAAGGGTTGTATGTGCTCGCTAAGGTCTAATCTAGTTAGGTTAAGAAAACATGTCAAAATTAAAATGGCATAATTTTTCAAAATAAACTAGAAAAACGAGGGCAAAATAAAGTTCAAGAGACAATTTACTCCCGTCCCCCACTTGAATTGTACAAAGTCCCTTTGTACTAAGCGTTAAATAAAGTGAAGAGAAAAGTAGAATTAGAGTGCTAACTTCCCCGAATTTGCTCCAAAAGAAAGAAGGCCCACTAAAAGAGTCGCCTTTGTATAAGCATCCACGAGCAAAGTTCAACCTCAAATCACACTACCGACAAGCATAATTCTTAAAAGAAAAGATGAAAATGAAAACAAACTTAACTCACTTTCAGAGGAATCTCAACAGATTTAGCATATGAAACAAGTTTTTAAACCACTTGGTGTCCCAAGTGGATGAGTGAAGTCTCGTGAGGGTTTACAGGAACACACCCACAAAGTTCATTTAAAATACTAATACAAGGTTATTGTGTTTAAAATGAAAGAAGTAAAACAGAGGATTGTTATGTCATAACTATTAGAAGGAGTTACGCCAGAACTAGGCAAAACCCGCATACTTTGTAAGAGTGTAGCTACGGTGTAACCATCGAGATGGAATTACGTCAGAATTGGTGATGCATCCGACATTCTCATTAGCAGGGGTTGGTTACGGCAAACCATCGAGATGAGTTACGCCAGAACTATAGTCGATCAAGATGTCAAAGAAAGAATCACTCTTCGCTTCTCGTAAAATGGTTAAAACACAAAACCCAATGTAAATGGAAATAAAACAAAAGAAACGGATAATTCGGTGTTGTCTCACGAAGAGCACTTTTCTTTATTTACGAGTCTTTGTTAGACTCAGACCCTCGGGGCTTTATGGTGGCCTTTGGATTTGGCCAACTTCCTCCATGTCTTTCTTTCTTGAATAGGGCATGTCCCAAACACGTGGAGAAATAAACCTAGTTATGGAATATCGATTGCAAAAACTTAGCCTTTGTCCACTCACAACGAAATTTAGTCTCTTTTTCCCATTTTAATTTAACAGCTCCAAATTTTACTCGTAACCAGTTATCAAATGAGATTCCCTTGTATCCAACTTCCCTTCCTTTTTCTTTGTCAAAACATGCCCATTCCTTGCGTTTGAGCCAGTCAGGATTGTGGAACTCTCCTCCATCGCAGATCTTGCGGTTGGGGTCGCATGTAGGCCATGCCATGGTGAATTCATCAGACATCTTAGTTGGTTCACAAAATGAATAGTCCAATTAGTCTCAACGAACCACTGCTTAGAATATTATGCCCTTGCAACCACTTTTTCATGATAAGCTTTTCGCCTTCCCAAAGACCACCAAACTTCGCAACCTATTTTATTATTCGAATGAGATAATCGCTCCTCCATTACATCGCTTTTGAAAAAGAGAACACGTAGGTAATGTAACTTTAGACCCATCAATCAAAGAGGTTTCAGGAGTACAACAGTGAAGTTTTCTAGTAACAACATAACTCGGTACCGAAGGCTGGAAATCATCATCTTCCCCTTCGCTATTGTCTTCATCACTTGACTCGGTTTCTTGCAAATGGCCAAAATATGAAGGAGGAAATCTATCAGAATAATCCAGATGAACCTCCGGTGAATCCTCATTTGTTACTATTTCATCCGGCTCATGGCATAGAGTTTTGTCCAATTTAAATTCTATTCTATCACCATAGTATCTCAATGAGTCGAGGATAGGTTTACCAAGAATCAAACATTCCTCTGTGTTTTTCTCGATGTCCATAACCACAAATTCTAGGGCAGAAAAGAATCTATCGACCTTTACACGAGTACCACCTGTAATTCCTAACGGAATAGCCTTGGTCTTATTTGCCATGTCAATCACGATATCCGTTTTCCAAAGATGAATTAATTTGAGTTTTAAGAATATGGAAAGTGGCATAATATTTACGCTAGATCCAACATCTAAAATCCCCAAAATATCATAATTCCCAATTAAACAAGGAATGACTAACCCGTTTGAGCTAATATCCTTAACTGAAAACAAATCGCTTTCTGACCTAGTCATACTTTATGAGACATAGTTACGCCGTAACTCGGGGAAATAGTTACGGCGTAACCGATCCTGGTTGTCGACAATCGCTTCTTCAAAATTTTCTGTTGTAGATTTGCACTCCTTAATCAATTCCTTCGAATTATCAGCAAAAACAACATTGCATACTACCAAAGGTTTGGTCCCCTCCGGTTCAACGTTACTCATCTCAATCTCTATACTGAGCTTTTCTACCATGGTTTCAAGGTTTTTAGGTTTCACGTGCCTCGAAAGATTCTTATTCGAGTTTTCCTAGAAACCTCGAGCCATTTATCTTGTTCTTTTGCTTCTGGGCTGAACTTTCCAGAACTTGTTTATGGTTTCTTCAAGGTTGGGCCTTTTTCTCCATAAGGCCCATGGTTTTAATTTCCACGATACCCATTATTATTTTGGTTATCTCCGTAAAACGGTCGATTTTCTCCATACTTAGCTTCTTTGATTATGCTTTCTTCGTTAACGTAAGGACAATTCTTGGTGAGATGTCCTCCTCCACAACTTTCACAACCCACTTGGATGGCATGAACGGTTTCTCTGATTTTTAGCATATCTCGACTTAGATTTTCAATTTTGCTAGCGATGGTCGCAATTCCGCCAAAACTTCCGCCTTGGTTTCTTTTGCTTTCTCCATCGTGCTATTTTGGGAGTGATCACCATTTTTGAATGGCTTCAATTGCTAAAGTAGAGTCATGTTCGGATCGGTCCTCGATAGTCCAACATCCGCCTTGTAGTCACGCTGATTCCTTTGTAGAAGATGTTGACTTTTGCCGTTGTTCGTGATCATGTGTAGGACATTTGTATAGAGATCGTTGTATCTATCCTGTGCTCGATACAACGCTTCATCATCTTCTTGCTTGAAATTATGGATTTCTAAGAGTCGGTTAGAAATCTTCGACTGAGGGCAATACCTATTAATGAAGTGCTTCTTTAGTAGAGTGTAGAGCCCAGTATTAATCGCCTTGGCGACAATCTTTCAATCCATCTTCGGCAAATCTCAAGAAGAGTCATGGGGAATACCTTAGCATAACAAATACATGAGACACACCTTTAATGTTGAAAAGGCTTATGCGATGTATAAGACATTTTCAACGTGTTTCATACGCATCTTCGCCCCTGCTTTAGAAAAAGGTTAGCACGAAGCTCCCTCATAAATTGGTCTTTAATTTCAAACGGACATCACCCAATTGCCGGCCTTACGAGACCCGACCCTTGTTCTCCGCTTCTTGTCAACGCCAAATATTCCTCAAGAGTGACGCCATCAATGTTAACAACTTCCATGGTACCTAAAACTTGAAAAGTGATGTGAGAATTTGAGAAATTTTAAAACAAAAAAAATGAAAGACTTAATAGCAATCCTAATATAACCCCAAGAATTCGGCGCCAAAAACTTGATGCAAGTTTTATCGACTGTGTTTTAATATTTATAATGTCTCGTTATACCTATGGTCTACCCTAATGCACTAACGGGCAAAGGTACCCGGTCATGTGTGTAGTATTTGTAAAACAGAGGTTGTCCCAAGAGCTATGCGTGTTGGATTAATACTAAGTCTAAGTGTCACATTTTAATATGATTTAATTAATTAACTAAAAAGCAAATAAAGGCAAAGGTGTAATCAATAGAGGAGAGTGGTGCTATGCTAACCTAGTTATCCATCCTAGCTAGTAATGTCTACGCCTAATTACTTCCAATTACTTCGTGGGGTCAAAGTCGAGGACAACATTTGGTCAATTCGCCTAACCTATCAAAGAAAGATGCCACCACCGGAGAAGTCGTGTCCTTCATAAGTCCAGCTTGTTCCCGGTCCCCTGCCGAGTCATTAAGTTCCGCTACATGCTAGACTTATAATAGTGAGTGCCCGGCTAGAAACTTAAACACTCACCCCTAATTATTAAGTTCATCCAAACGGTAGTGATGAGTTGGTTAAATCGCACAAGTAGAAAGGGTCGCCGCTGGTCATATCTACCCTTCCTGCCCCGCCTACTTACTTAGGGTCACTTGGTCATATCTCCTAAGCAACTAGCCTCTACCGCCATTCAAAACTACCAAACAAGGGTACCTACCAATAAACTAAGCATGCATACACTTAGAAATAATTATACGTATAATGTAAACGCAAACAAAACAATTATGAATCATAACTAGGCCAGCACCAAGAGGTGCTTAGCCACCATATTAACCATACAAATCAATTCAATATTTAATGTTACGAAATACATGAATCGAAAGTAAAGAAAAGATAAAATGCTAATGCTTATCGTAGGGAGTGATTTCTCCTTCGAGATAGCTCAGATGCCCTCTAGACATGCCTTGACTTCTTCCCACGCTCTTGGTTGTGATGTGTGAAATGGGATGCTTTGAAATGCCGGAAATCGGGGTTATTTATAGGCCGATTCGTTACGACGTAACTAATAAAATAGTTACGCCAGAATCATCTATTTCTTCATAATTTGCACTAGATCCACCGGTTACGGCGTAACGTTAGAAGTGGTTACGCCCGATCTTCAATAATTCTTGGTTACGCCGTAGTTTATGCACGAGTTACGCCAGAGTTATCAGCGCGCAGAACCTCATTTGACCTAATATAGTTACGCCAGAATCTTTAGAGAGAGTTACGCCTGCAATCTCCGATAAGTTGGCTTTCGAGTCACGCTTAGTTACTGCGAATGTGAGAGATGAGTTACGCCAGAACTTCTTCAAAGTGAGCATACTATGATAAATCTTTAATAATTCTCTAATTCCACCTCTCTTTAGCTCTAATGCTCGAATTTACCGAAAGTGGAATATAATGGAAAACAAGCGTAAATCCATATAAATGATATAAATTACAAGCATTATCGGGGGAAATTGAAACTTAATATTCAGGATAATTTGATGTTATCAGAAATGTACAACACATGAAGCATAGTGTACATGTGATAAAAATCAATAGTGTGTAATATATGGTTGAGCCTTTTAGTGATGTTAAGTAACACTTATATCTATATAAATAAAAGACTTGACTAAATTTATACTTCGCTTAAATGAAGTTGATTATTGTTATCAACAAAATATAGCAAATATCGTAAAATATAAATAACGTTTTTTAGGCGATATTTGTATTAATAATCTCCTTTTTTTTGTTGAGGACAAAACATAAAGTTTATTTTTAAGTAATGAGATAAAAATGTGCAAGTATTTTAAAAATATGGTTTTAAACTTGTTTTTATGCAAAATTTTGTATAAAATATGAAGTTTATTTTTCTCCTCCTTTTTGTCGAAACAAAAAGGGAAGCGAAGCGGAAATGCAAAATGAGTCTAAGTTGTGTGCTCCCTCATTAATACTCCCCTTGTTGGGTGCCAAGTATGAGATTCATGAATTTTGAAAGCTACAAAACAAAGGTTAGTGAAGATTAATTCAAAACAAGTCTGTGAAGTAATTCGCCATTCATACAATATATAAAATAAATAAATAAGATAACAACTTACCCAAAAAAGTAATAAAACATCATACATTACTTAAAAAAATTCATTATGATTAATATCACAATGAGGATAAAATAATAATGATGATTAAAGAAAATGCAAAAAATAAAAAGAACCTAGAAAGAAAATCCTAGAGAAATAAAGATAGTCCTAATATAGTTGGACTTATTACATCATCCATCATATTGTAATCTATTGTGGTGGAGGATGGGAAAGAGCATTGAGACGCTCAAGGATGTGAGTGAGAATGAATCTCATTTCATCTTGAAGATCATGAACCATGATACGGGTTCTCTCACTAATCCTAGCAGTCCTTTCATAATGTATACATCCATGATGAGTAAAGTCAGGTGGTAGAGCCTGATCAGTAGGTGGTAGTTGTGCATTGGTTGGTTGAGAGCTCGAATTTGGTGGTGGTTCCATGGTTGAGAATAGTAGGATGGTTTAGAGATTCATGGCCTCTTGAACGTCGGATTCCACTATGTTTGAGAATGCATAGAGACCATTGAGCTCTTGAGTGATTTGTTGTTGAGATTTTGGAGGTTCTATCCATATGGGTTCATCAATATCCCTATAGGTAGGGGAAGAGGGTTGAGTTTGATCAAGAAGCATTTCATTTGGCATAAATGATGCACGAGGTGGTTCATGAGCAATACACTCAATGGATGCAAACGATGGTAAAGGTGGTGGATTGGATATACTTGGTGGCAAGTCTTCCAAGGTTTCCATAAATGGACGAGGAGATGTTGTTGGGGTAGTGAATAGTTCAATAGGTTCATGTTTTGAAGACTTTGGTGATTTTGATTTTGGTGGTTGTGATGGAGCAGGAGGTGGTTGTTGGGAAATTCATGATTACAGTTAGTACTCTTAGTCTTGGAAGTTTGTACCGATAGTTATAATCCAAGAGTATTAACTAGTTAGTACTGATATTGTTAGAGTTAGTACTAATGGTGTTAGAGTTAGTACTGTTCTAAGTATAGTATGCCATGTACGTTTTGTAATAGCATATCTTCTATCCTTATAGAAGATATGATACGTTTAATGCATAGTTATCTCTGTAAAGGACTCCTTGATGTATAAAAGGAGACCCTAGCTAGGTCAGAAAATATATCACATACACATTAGCATTTCCATTAACCCTAGCCGTTCTAAATAAAGCTTCAAGGTGTAACCCTGATACTTTGAGAGTATCCGTATTATTGGTTAATAATATTGAAGCATTGGTTGTTACATTCTTTGCTCATTTTTTTACTTAATCTTCTAAGTACATTCAAGTAGATTCCGCATACTTGTGTGTATTCATACAAAGTTTCTATTTGTTGTTTTGGAATTATCCAAGGCAAATAATCATTACAAGCTAAGTATTCTAGATCCAAGGTTTGGGATTCCACAAGTGGTATCAGAGCTTGTGTCCTAAAAGCTTTGTTTTAGAAGATTCTGTGTCACAGAGAAGAGGAAATGGACTTTGATTCAAGAAAATCCAAAGGTCGCTACTGAGTTCCTAAGTTGCAACAAATGAATATGATATCCGAGGATGCGATAGAACAATACTTGGTAATCGGACTTTAAGCTATGGAACATTGCGCTAAATAGAGACTCCTACAAATCCAATATTTCTGAAGAAGTCGGTGGCAAAACTGTTCTTAATGACAAAGGTGAACCTGTCACTACTGAAGAAATTACTCAAAGAGGTAATGATCTCAAGTTCAGAAGTCTTCTACTTATGGCATTACAAGATGATCATCAACTCAACTTTAGCAAGCACAAGGATGCTCAGTCCTTGTTCAAAGCCATCGAGACTAGATTTGGGAATTCGCCACCAAGAAAACTCGTAAAACTCTTTGAAGCAAGAATTTGAGAACTCTCATTGTCAAAGCTATCGAGTTTATTGACTTAGTTTACAATAGGCTTCAAAAACTTGCCACCAATTGGCAAAGTTGGGTGTGGATATCTCTCAAGAAGATGTCAATCTCGTGTTTGTTAGAAGCCTTCCATCACCAAAGTGCCACACACATTGTTGGGATATGAAAGCACCAAGATCGACAGAGTGTTATGTAAAGATAAAGTAATCAGAACTATAAAGTATCGAAAAGTCAAAGAGTCAAAGTAATCGCTAAATGATAAAGTCAAAGTAATCGCATACTAAGTCAAAGTATTGCAAGATCAAAGAACTGCTTTTATTCATTTATAGAAAGTCTTGTAATTCTAGAATATTCTATGTTAGATTACTTGACGTACAAGGATATATATTGTAAACCGACTAGGTATCCTTGAGTCTATAAAAGGACCCCTAGATTGGCATAATACGACGTGATTTTATTAGAGTTTTAGAGAAGTTCGATATTATTAGAGTTGTTGAAGATCCGCTTAATAAGCAGAAAGTTAGTTATTAATAAAATCGCTCATTGTTAAAGTTATTCTTCTTAGCTTTGTTAAGTAAATTCCGATACTTAATAGAGTTTGCTTAGTGTTTCTCTCGTTAATAACTTAGGATTTATCCGAGGTTATTAAACCTTAACAAGCTATTTAAGTTAGTTTGGTTAGAGTACATCGATCCAACAAGTGGTATCGAGCTGTGTGGAAACTCCGACTAAGAAGATACCCTAAAACCTACAACAAAAAGATGTCGATCGATTCTGCTCCACCACCTTCCATCACCTCAATGTGGATTCCCCAGAATCAAGAAGGCTAATATGACTTATGGTGTATGAAGATGAGGCAAGACATCGCATTACGCACCATGCTCTATGGAATGTAATTGTCAATGGCAATGAAGTAGTTCCAGATCCTATAGATGTTCTCGGCAACCTAAAGCACCCAAACCAGCTTTTACCAAGAAGAACCTTAAGGAATCAAGAGAAGGCTCTAAATATTCTCTTTCTCGCCATTCCAAATGGTCATCTTCTCAAGTTTCATGATGCTAAAGATGCTAAGCACTGGGGGTTCCTCAAGACCAGATTTGAGGAATGAATCTTCTAAGAAGATGCACAGAATCGCTAAAACAACAGTTGAAACTTTCACTATAGGTGAAAGAGAGTCTTGATGTCGCATATGATAGATTTCAAAATCTCCTTAATATGTTGGAGTTATAAAAGGCGTATATCGGTTGAAGATGCAAATCTCAAGTTTTTATGAGTTTGCCATCCACATGGCATGTGATTGCTATTATGATCGAGGACAACTGTGCTTAGATGTTATGGACTTTGATGATCTCTACAATCATCCAAGGTGTATGAGCATGAGATGAATGGTCAAACAAGTTCTAAGTCGACAAGATTGCTTTTCTATCATCCGAAAGAGGGCGAGATTTCCTCCAAAAGTGTCGCTTCTTCAACTCAGCATCTGCACTCAAAGCATCTGCTCGTGATAACGCCCCCACCTATGCTCAACAAACCCCACCACCTACTACTATGCATTCGATGAAGTTGTGTGTTCTTTCTTTGCACAACAAGCTTCTTTACATGTCGCTTATGAAGAAGATCTCTCCCATTGATGAGGATGCATTAGAAGAGATTGATATCGGTGGTAAGTTGCCTTGATCAACGCAAGGATCAAGAAGTATACGAAGAAAACAGAAAGAGCATTGACTTCAAACCTAAACAGGAATAACTTTGACAAATCCAAAATTGAATGCTTCAATTGTCAAAAGACCGACACTTTGCAGTGAGTGCAGTTTGCTAAGTATCAAGCAACAGATGATTGAGAAACCAAAGCCGGAACTAAAAGAAATCCTCATTATCGAAAACAAAGGCTTTGGTTGCTCAAGAGAATTTGTCGGAAGTTGATCGAGGAAGAGTTTGATGATGAACCAAAGACTTATTGTATGGTAGCAGTGGAAGAAGTAGTAGAAGATTCAGTGGAAGAGTTGGACTAGAGCACTGTTTTTGATGAGGAAGTTGATCATGCTGCTTTGGAATCTGGAGATGGGTTTGGAGGATTCGAATAGAGCTTGGAGTGTGAAGATGATCCTGTTCTACTAGCGATGGTATCTACTTCACCAAGTTCAACCCCTATCTCTGAGGTATGCTCCAATTGTCATGATTTCTATCAAAAACTGCTAAATAATTATGTGTTTGAAAGAGATAATTATGTTAAGGTTAGGTTCGAGGTAGCAAAGTTATCAAATAACCTTAGAATCAATGGAAGCCAAAATAATAACACATGAAAATAATGAAATGGTTGGTGAAAAATATGAACAACAAGATTACCGCTTAAAACTTAGTGAATGGAAACTAAATCAGAAATTGCTCAAATTGAGAAGCTCACTAAGGAGAGAGATGATTTGTTAGCAAAGTTTGATGCCTCGGAAAGAATCGTCATCACATGTTACTTATGTTCAAAACAAAGAAGAGCATACATTAGAACCGGCTTAGGTTTTGTATAGACTTTGATAACATAGAAGAAAACACATCTAGTGATAAGGATGAGAATGATTTGAGGATATTACCACTAGTGATGATGAACTCATTAATTATGTAGACACATATAGTAATGAGGGTTCAATTAGTGAATCACCTCCCGAGTATAAGAAAGATGAGGTTATCATGTCGCTCCACATCCCGCTGGTAGTCATCAACCCATAAGACCCGATGTTTCACGCTTTGGTGTGATGCCTAGAGTTTAGGAAGAAGCTTATTGGTCAATCTAGGTCCAAACCCCAAAAGAATCTGTTGAAACAAATTTTCAAAGTCAAAGACTTCTACTCAAAGTATCATACACAAGCAAGACTTTAGGAAAACCTTTTCAAAACAAGATCGCTAAACCTTCTTGGGATAATTTTGGTCAAAACAGATTTCATCATTCACCTGAAGGCACATTATTTTTGGTCATAGACATAGAAGAAGTCACGTGGAAGTATGGGTGAAAACTGTGTTTGTGTGTTTTAGTCCTAATCATTTAATCAAAGATTGTGAACATCACTCGTAGTACCTTAGGAAATTTTCAAAGAATAGGTCCAACCGTAAACCTAGAGAGAACAAACCAGCTTGGAATAATTCTAATAGGGTCAATCACGTAAATTTCTCACTGCACTATAGGTACCCCCACCGGAAGACCTTTTCTAAACCACCAAGACCTTCACAAGCAAGACTTCTCAAAGTAATCGCCACCAAACCAAGACTGTGAATACCACTTGCATGTAAAATCCTAGGAGATCTCACTACTATCAACCTAGAAGGTACTACAATTCACATGGGGATCTAGATCACAGAACCAAGTGTTAAACCGAATGGGTTAAGAGAGAAAGTACTAAGGGACAAACCGTACTTTCAACAAAAAGTGAATCGATGTTTTCATAATACAAGAAAAAGAGAATGATTTTGCAAAAGAGAGTTCTCGTTGAACATCCGTAAAGTTTTGAAAATCCACATGCTAAAAATCAAAAGATAATTCTCGATCATGTTTTGAAAACAGTGGGAAATTACATTCTCAAACAATTTGAGTTTGTAACTCCACGGGGAACACAAGTCAAGAATGGCTTGGGTTCCAAAAGAGACTAACTCTAAATCTTGTGCGGTGGCAACCTGCAGGAGGAGCTTAAAGATCATCTTATTGTGGATAGTGGTTGCTCGGAAGTATGACAGAGACAAGGAGATTCTGCTGATTTTAGATCTATTAGTGGAGGAAGAGTTGCTTTGGGAATGATCCCAATGGAGGAAGGATTACAGGAAAGGAACTATCAAAGCAGGCTGAATAGACTTTGAGAATGTTAGATATGTGAAGGAGCTCAAGTTCAACTTATTGTCGCTTTCAAATCATGACAAAAGCATCCTGTTATTCACCGACACAAAATGTCTCATCCTTTCTTCTCGAATTTGAGCTTGTTGATGATAACTTGTAGTACTCTCAGTACCAGTGAACCAATGATGTGTATAGTCCGGACATGAAGAGTCTTAACTCTTATGGAAGAGCCACCGCTTAGTGGCAAAAGCAACAATCAAGAAGCACATCGCTGGCATAGAAGATTGGGCCATGTAAATTTCAAGAATATCAACAAACCGGTCAAAGGAAATTTAGTTGAGGTTTACCTTCAAAGACTTACAAGAATGAACACTCTGCTTGGCGTGTAAAAGGGTAAACAACACAAAGATTCATGCAAGAAGCTTGAGAGAGGACAATTAGAGAACCTTTGGAGTTATTACATATGGATCTGCTTTGGTCCGCTTTGTGGCAAGTTTAAACAAGAAAAAGTACCGCTTAGTTGTTACGAGATGATTGCGATGAGATTCAGTTGGGTATTTTTCTTGAGATTTAAAGATGATACTTTTGATGCTATTCGGACATTAATAATAGCACTGAAAACCAATTGAGACTCAAGGTCGAGGTATTAGATGCGACAATGGAACCGAATTCAAGAACAAGCTTATGGATGAATTTTAGCGAACAAAGGAATCAAGAGGGAGTTCAAGATTGCAAGAACGCCACAATGTAATGGTGTTGCAGAGGAAGAATAGGACTGATTGAAGCAAATAGAACTATGCTAAAGTTGGTTTCTTCTTCAACTTCAACCAAAACACCTTTTCCTTTATCCTTAGGATCAATAGCAGTTGAGAAACTCTTGATTGTTCCTCTCTTGTACTCGAATAGAAACACCCTTGGCTTTGATAAACCATGCAAAATAGTTGCAATAAATTCATCATCACTAGCAAGATGTACCTATGAGGTGTATCGCCTTCTTCCGTATAGCAATTGTCGAGGACCAAATTGTTCTTCATGAGGAATAGTCAAGGACCAGCCTCTTCAAAATCTAAAACCCTTGGTGTAACCAACTCTTGTCTGTGAGTACCAAAGAAAGCAAGATTTTGTTGCTCAAGACCTTGATCATCAGACCTTTCTTCTTCAGTACTTTGAATGAAAACATGTTCTTCAGTACCTTGAGGTTCTTTATTCTTACCAACATCTTCTTTCAAATTCCTTTCTTCTAAATTCCTCCCCAATTGGACAGAAGATGGTTTAGGAACCTTTTTGCCTTTGTTTTTCTTCTTAAATTGCCTTCGACGCTTGTGTTCTTCCTTAACCCATAAGCGATAATGTTTGATAAAAGGTGTAACAAAATTCTTCAACCTTTTATACTTGAGCATCAACCTCTTAATCTATTTTGCTTGAGCCTCAGTAGTCTTCTTCAACTTGACCAACTCCCTTGTCAAAACATAATTATCCAACGTTAACTCTTCAGGTGAGAGAGTATGAGAAGCATCTCCTTGAACCGGTGAAGGTTCCTCCGTTGAGAATCGAAATGATTGTTGAGAAGGTGAACCTCGCAACTTCTTCTTGAACTTCAACACTGGGAAGCAAGACTTGAGTCAGCATCTTTCTTGAGATGCAACACCTTGAGAAGATGCAAGACATTGAGAACCAAGATTGCAGATGCAAGACTTGCAGTGCGATACCTTCACCGCCTTCATCATCCTCAAAGATCGCCTCTAATGTATTTTGAACAACTTCCATCATGGAGGTAGTTAAAGGAGTATCGGACCTCTGATAAAATCACCCTTCTCGCCATAAAGGTAAAATTTTTGCTTGTTGTACAATAACAGAAGTAAATCAGAGGCTTTGGTACATCGCCAGTTGTTTGTTCGTAAAAACTTGAATAAACCCGGGATACATTAACCATTTGGATCCATAAGTGATGTGAGAAAGCATGCCATCTAGAACCAAATTTGAAAAATTGAAAATACGATCTCAGAGCTAATCCCACCATAGCGATGCTATATTTGATCCAAATTGCTCCATGAAGTACTTTTAGCACTAATACAATGTAGCAACACATGTATTAAAACTTCCATTGAGGACAAAATAGTTGTTTCTAAAGTTTGTTCTATTAAAGACCCTTCATAACCAAGATGCCCAAAAGTTTCCCAAATCAACTCCTTATCAAAACGAATAGCCCCTTCTTCATCATTAAACAATAAGTCTTCTCGAATAGAGGCTTCATAATCTTGACAGCTTCTTCCAACAATCAGTAGCCCTAATATAAAATTCATCATTCTCCATATTATCTCTCGCAAGAGCCCAAAACTCTTGAATCCAAGGTTCAATGATATCCGCTCTACTAAAAGAGCATGGCTAATCACACCAAATGAGATAATCAATAATATCATGAAAAGCCTCATTATCTTTAGTCTTATCTAAATTCGCCACCATATTGTGCTTTGAAACAGTAGGACTATTTGCCATGGTTGAGTATGGAAGCAAAATTAAAGATATAATCAAATAATAAAGAGATGGTGAGAGAAATATGGAAAAGATATGATAGTATCAAGATGAGAGGGAAAATCGGAGAGTAGTTATTTATAGGTGAGATTTGAAAAATCACAGCCCATAATAACAAAGTTATCGTTAGTTGAATTACCCTCAATATTACCGTTGGAACAATACTTCAATAAGACAAACAATACTTTCCACGATGCAAGATTTTCCCAAGCAAGATTTCATAAAAACAAGATTTTCCAAAACCCTCCGTCAAGCTTAAGTATACATAAATATCCTCCTCAAACAATACACAGTGACTATACTAATACTAATAGTCCTCCCTTAAAGGTAGCTCAAGAGTTAATCATGCCAATACTTACCACCAAGTGATTAAATCTTGAAACATCAAAGCCTTTGGTGAGTAAGTCACCACATTATCATCCGTGAACCTTGACCACATTAATGAGCCTCGCTCATAGCAATCTCGATAAAGTGATGCCTAATTTGAATATGCTTGGTCTTGGAATGATAGACGGATTCTTCACAATACAGATAGTACTCTCATTATCAATATTGATAGGAGTATTCTTGAAGTTGAACCCATAATCCAAGAGTTGATTCTCGCATCCACGTAACTTGTCCACAACAACTTACAAAGCAGCCTACATATTCACCTTCAGATGATGTTGTTGCAATTGTTTGCTTTTACACCGCCATGAAACTAATCATCTTCCAAGATATTGGCATCCACCTGGTTGATCTTCGATCATAATTATCACCATAATCACTATCACGAAAAATCCTCTAAGTGAAAAGGTGAGTCCTCGATACCACAACCCTAACTTAGGTTGTTGTTTCAAATAATGAAAAATTCTCTTCATCGCATTCATATGAGAAATATTTGGTGAGACTTGATATCTTGCACATAAACAAACCGCAAACATGATATCGTGTCTAGATGCGAAGATACATAAGACAACCAATCATTGATCTATATAACTTTACTTCAACTGGGTGTCCATCTTCATCCTTGCCTAATGAGTTAATTTATTTAATAAGTGTAGTGACAAACTTCATATCATCAAATTGAACTTTAAGTATGTCGATACATACTTGTCTTGACTTATGAAAATGCCTTCCTTTGACCGCTTAACTTGAAGTCCCAAATGAAATTTAACTCACCCATTGAACTCATTTGAAATTCCTTCGCATCACCGCTCAAACTCCTTAACCATAGACTATTTGGTAGCTCCAAAGATGATATCATCAACATAGACTTGAACTAACATGATATCTTTCTTGTCTCTTTTGATAAACAAAGTCTTGTCTATAGCTCCCCTCCTGTAACCATGTTGTAATAAGAAAGTAGAGAGCCTCTCATACCAAGCTCTAGGTGCTTAATGAAGGCCATAAAGAGCCTTAACCACCTTGTAAACTTTGTTAGGATGTTTAGGATCTTCAAAACCAGGAGGTTGTTTAACATTAACTTCCTCTGTAATAGTACCATATAAAAAGGCACTCTTGACATCCATCTGGTAAACCTGAAATCCCATATATGAAGCAGCTAGAACTATGCTTGCAGACTCACAACTACCTATTCAATTCTTGGGTCAAGTTGTACTCGCTGCTATGTACTCAACAGAGTATCGCCATAAAACCACGATGAAGACACCTTATGAGTTGCCGATGGTAACAAACCCAACATTCGCTTTATGAAGCCTTTTGATGCCCTCTTACTATTTTAAACACAATTGATAATTTGGGAAAGTTTGATGGCAAGTCGAATTAAGAGTCGCTCAAGATGCTTTGAATGAACAAGCATCTAGAAAGATTCAAGAGGAAATAAATGCTAAAGATAGAAGATAAGGAAGTCAAGAAGCTCGTAATAGAAGCACTAAGAAGTTGGATGAGGAATTAAATGTCAAGCTAGTGAACATTTAGAGTCACCTGTCTCGCTTTTTTATGCCTAGAAACCAAATCTTGCTAAAGAAAGGAATGCAATGATGGCGATTTGAAAAGCAGAGGATATAAAGGATTGCGTGTCAAGCATGTTGATATGAAAAGATTATATGATGTCGAGACAAAAGCTTATAAGAAGGATGTTTCAAGTATCAAAGACTATAAAGATGAAGCTACTTGGATCAAGCAGTAAAGAAAGAAAAGTTTGAAAAGAAAAGGAAAACAAGTTGAAGATAAACAGCTTTCAAAGAAAGAAAAGTTGAGTTAAGATCTCAAACTAAGGATGAATTAAGAAATTATCTCGTAATAGTAGATTTTGAATATTCCGAGAATATGCCGACATGAAGATGAACAGATCTCAGATTACTACTTTTGAAGTTATGGATTCTAAAGAAGGAAGCTATCGATGTTTCATAGAGAAGATGGAAGTTTCGAGTGTTCAATAGATTATGGGATTTATTGCTTATCATAGATAGAGCGGATCTATTCTATTTATATCATGTGGTGAAAGAGTATTTTGAACATCATCCTTTAGAAGGAATTGGTTTAATATTACCGAGATCTCACAACGCACGGGAAATCATGAATGAGTAGTGATGAAATTTGGAAAATCAAGAGAGCTGGAAATTGTTTGTCGGAGATTTTGAAGTATCCGACTTCATGTTCTAGAGTTGGAAAATGGCACAATGATTCATATGTTTGCTAATAGAAGATATCCTTTTACAACGATCTTATGAGGAGGATGCTAGAGCATGGAATGGAGGTTGAAGAGACAATGAAATTGCTTGTATGGTCATCAATTTATTTATCAACCGGACTACTATTGTAGAAGATAATGAATAACTGTATGAGACTTAATTGAATAAATTATTTTTGATAAATCAAGACTTTATTCAAAGCATCACCGATCAAACAAGACCTTAATCAAAGTATTGCTTGTAGCTTTTAATCGCTAAGTGATTTTGAAGAAAACTTTTGTTAAGTAACAAATAATTTTGAAACAAAGGTTGAATAAATGGTTTTGAGATGATAACATCAATAGGTTATCAATCCACCATGGTTACAAAAGGATTGACTAATCCATGAGCAAACGGCTCGTAAAGATATATCAAATCCATTTTTAGTTGACAACTTGCTAATAAGTTGGATGGTAATCAACTCACCATATCAAGAATGTGAAGAGTTGGCTAGCCCACAAGAAAATGGCTTATGGTAAAGGTGTGGAAAACCATTATATGGTAATTAGTTCACCATGATGAAAGAACTAACTAGTCCGTATGGTATAACTTTTGGTAAAGACAAATCAAATCATTGATAGTCGATGATTTGCTAAAAATCATATGGTTATCAAGGTACCATGGTCTTACACACCAAAACATTTGGCTACTCCAGAGTTAATGGCTTTGGTAAAGAGATCTAAACCATTAAATTTTCAATGATTCACCTCTCATGGAGTTAACACACCGAAGTGATGAGAATAGTTTGCAACTTTAAACCGAATTAATGTACAAATTGTCATATGTTGTCAGTGTTGTCAAAAGATGGAGCTTCTTGGATGATGTCAGAAAGATTATTTCTAAAGATACTTTGACTATGCATAACATCTACAAAGCTACAATCCAAAGATAAAGACACAACTGCTTTCAAAGATGAAGTTTATAAAGATAACTCACAAAAGAACTTGAAGTCAATCAATTAGAATTCAAGTTGGGGAGGATTGTTGAGATATGAAAGTATCAAGATTGACAGAGTGTTACGTAAAGATAAAGTATCAGAACTATAAAGTATTGGAAAAGTCAAAGAGTCAAAGTATCGCTAAATGATAAAGTCAAAGCATCGCATACTAAGTCAAAGTATCGCAAGATCAAAGAATTGTTTTATTCATTTATAGAAAGTCTTGTAATTCTAGAATATTCTATGTTAGATTACTTGACGCATAAGGATACATATTGTAAACCGACTAGGTATCCTTGAGTCTATAAAAGGACCCCTAGATTGGCATAATACGTATGTGATTTTATTAGAGTTTTAGAGAAGTTCGATATTATTAGAGTTGTTAAAGATTTGCATAATAAGCGAGTTAGAGTTATTAATAAAATCGCTCATTGTTAAAGTTATTTTTCTTAGCTTTGTTAAGTAAATTCGCATACTTAATAGAGTTTGCTCGGTGTTTCTCGTTAATAACTTAGGATTTATCCGAGGTTATTAAACCTTAACAAGCTATTTAAGTTAGTTTGGTTAGAGTACATCGATCCGACACACATGTCATTGTTTGGAAGCATAGGGCAGAGTTTGAAACTATGGGGTTAGATAATTTGTTCAATAACTTTAAAGTCATTGAATAAGAAATGAAAAGATCTGTAGCTGCATCTTCTAGTTCTGGGTCACAAAACCTAGCTTTTGTGGCTCAACCAATCACTAGTAATGAGAAAGACAGTTTTAATGTTAGTACTCCTAGTACTAATGTTAATACTGATAGCTTAGCTATCACTGGAGCAGACATCAATGACAATACCATTTATGCCTTTATCTTTGAGCAGTCAAAGGGCTCACTAATCACTCATGATGACCTGAAACAGATCCGTGAAGATGACATTGAAGAAATGGAAATCAAGTGGAATATTGCTTTGATAAGTATAAGGGCAAAAAGGTTCATGAAGAGAACTGGGAGGCAGATCAAGATTAATGATGGGGACACTATTGGATTTGACAAGGGAAAGGTGGAGTGCTACAATTGTGGCAAGTTTGGGCATTTTGCTAGGAAATGCAGAAGCCCCAGGAACAAAGGAAGAAGTGCTGAAGCTGGCGATTCTTCTTCCAAAGCTATGGTGGAAATTGATGGTGCTGGATATGATTGGAGCTTCATAGCTGATGAAGAAGAAAGTCCAATCAACATGGCTTTGGTATCTAAGGTACTTACTGAAACAAATTGCTCAGATAAATGTGTACCATTAAGCGAGTATGAGTCTCTAAAAAAAAATTTGATAATGTGTCTGAAGAGCTTGCTAAAACTAGTTATAGCTTGGCAAATCATAAGAGAGGCTTAGCAGTTTTGGAAAAACAAATTGTGCACTACAAGGGAAATGAATCAAAATTTTCTGAAACAGTCGCATTGCATAATAGGATATCTCTCTTAAATATACAACCATAAGTATGCTAAAAGAAGAACTAGAGAAAACTACAGTAGCTAAGGACAACATATAACTCAGTGTTGATACTCTTAAAACGCACAACACTATAACAATGAGAAAGTTGATAAAATGATTGAAAGCTCTCTAATTGGTAAAGCTAAATCAGGCCTAGGATATAAAAGAGCCCCACCACCATTCATAGGTGTTCCCTCACCTCCTGGAATAGACCTTGAACACACCGGCCTAGAGGAGTATAAAGCTTTTGAAAGTGTAACATATTGTTTGATTTCAAAAACACCTAATGAAAACCCTAAACCATAAGATCAAATAGGCGCAACAATATGATTCTTAGGGGAGAGAAAGCTTAGAGGTTTTCACTCATCCTGCAGGGAACTTTGAGACCTCAACCCACTATGAGAGAAAGAAAAAACCTTTGTCTTATTATGAGAACACAACCCAAAGTCCAACTCTCAAAATACTCACCATCTACTTCACAAAGAGGTAGAGAGTATTAATGATAGTTTTACATTACATAAATCGCCACCTAAGATCGGGCACAATATGATTCTAGATCGTGAGAAAGAAAAGTCATATGAGCTCCAACTCTCTACCTTGGGAGGTAGAGTAAAGACATAAATCGTCGGGCTATGGATCCTCCACGGTGTTACTTAAACTAAATACTACTTAACTTATAATAATCTACGACTACGAGCTTTCTAACGATTACATATACTTGAGGTGACCGACTTTATATTCGGATTTACTAAATCCTAACAATCTCCCCCTAAGGAGGTCACCTCAAACACACATTAAACATATATTGAATACAAACAGATATTACATTAAAATTGTTCTTGCATTCTTGATGTTGTACTTTGCTCAAGCTCGTAGTCATTGATTCTTCACATTGCATGTTAGGTTAATCCAAGTGGAGGTCTTTTACCGATCCACGGATAATGAGTTTTGAGCCGCTTTGAGATCATCACCGACAAGAAATCTCGAGATATCCATTGTGGTGTTGGTATTATGTGATGTTGTGACTTTCGACCGACATGCTCACATTCGGATCATGAAATATTCTCATCGTAGTAGCGGAAGCTTTCGTGATTCATGATATTGGCGCAGCAGAGCCGGCGCATGGAGTGAAAATATCGAGTCATTGATGCACTAATCATGATTTCTTTTGAGATGAATGTGTTGAGTGAGCATGCGGCTATGGATTGACCGCTTCATTCCGATCAATCGCAAACGTAGGGGCGACTTGCATACAACAGCTAGCAATAAATCGCACGAAAGTGTCTTTGATCACTTTCGTTGAATCGAGGTACACGCCCACCCTCGCTGATCAAGACAAGTACTACCCGTGATCGTATAATTCAAGAATTTCCTTGACAGGTTTCACAATGCTCTAGTTGTTCTCAAACCGAACGCCTCAAAGAAGACAACACGGAGTGAGTGAACCAAATAATAGAGATTCACCGATTGATGAAAAGAGATTTGAAAACAATCGTATTGCTCAATAGAAATTGTTTTTGCAATACAACGAAGGTTTTAATGAAAATCAATTATCAATCATAAAACACCTTTGATTTGAAATATTCAGACACGGTTGATGTGCTAAAGAAAAGAGTTTTAAGCACAATGACCGGTTTTTCAAAGGTATCCGTCAATCCATAACTCGAACCGTGATTGATTCAAAAGATTGAATCGCCCCATTGTTTCTGCTCGCTTGTCACATGGTTGATCTATTGAATAGATCTCACATGCCACCTACCGTGAGCTTGTTTGATGTTGGCTCCGTAAGGCTTTCCATCTTCATTGTGAATATGTTTACATATCACTCGGATGTTCCGCAATACCACAAGGATAATGCGTAGGACTCAAGATATAATCTCTCTTTCCACATTGTGTGAAACAAAGAGTCTTCATTGAATGTGTCCTAATGAGATTTATGGATGATCTCGTGGCTCTAGACTCAATTGTGCATATTTGGATCCTATATCGGAGACTAGAGAGAGGGTCTCCTTCTTCAATATCAACAATCTCTAAGAGAAAGTCGATAGATGATGTTGGTTCCCCGTGAGAATGAAACAAGTCCTTTCAAGAGGAACTTGAGTGGTTTGGGAAGATGAAGTGCAATGAGTCACCGGGTCCATGACGCCTTGTCTTCAATACCGATGTTACCTTGGTAACCACCAAGTAGCATATGAATTGAACCCGATCCGCCTCTAAGGTTGAATAATTGGAGGGCTATTTGTTTTCACCCTTTCTCATTCAATTCTTTTTCATTCTTCAACCCTTCAAGCTTACCGAGACTTCATAACTAGAACCTTGTTGGGTTTATTCCAAGATTAGCTCGCCTCAGTCCGCACTCTTCCCATATCTCATTTTTCTCCTTTTTTCAATATACCTAAGGACTCTACACTATCTAGTGGATTGTCCTCGGTAGATCCCTCCGGTTCTCGCGGATCATGGGAACAAATACCTAACCTTATCATCCTTATATCACCATACATAAAGTAAAGTTGGTCACTATTTGGTATTGTTCATCCGCCATTGGAACCAATTGAAAACCATTTGAAAATCAATCCGATACTTATGATATATTATCAAAGCATTTTGTACCGAATTGTTTTTGATATTTTTAGAACAAGAGCTCCCTCAACATGTGCATCAAGTGTTTGAAATCGCTTTTGCACACGGAGGCAAGAGAAAGAATTAACTTCTATGATTACCATTTTCTAAAGATATCAACATCACTTCCTAATCAAAACAAGTAGATAAAGCATATAAGGGAAGGATGAGGTTTTCATAAACTTGCTCCCCTCAATATGTGCCTTGAGGTTTGAAAGAGTTTTGCACATACAAGAGGAACCCGCACATTGATAAAAATTGATCACGCTTTCAAATCTTTGTGGTTTAAGATAGATGCTCCCCTCAACATGTGCATGGAAAATTTGAAATCGTTTGGCACATGTGGGAAGGAGAGCTTGTACATCCTTATAAAACCATTTACCGAATTATCGCTTTAAATCAATTTAAATCACAAATTCTCCCCGATCACAATTATCAAATCATTTGAGATTTGTGATCTCAGAGATTTAAATTGATTTTGAAAGCTTTAAGGAGAATTGTGACTTGATTATGAAAACGTTTTAACCGATAAGGATCGGATTTTAAGACTTTAAACTCCATTGAATAAACATGCATGATTATCTTTTGAAAACAATTGAATGACAAATAACCTTTTAATTTAATTGAAATCATTCTCCCTCAATCAATGACATAAGTTGTTGATTGAGAGATAGATATTTTGACAAACTTTAAGTCCAAATGATTTCCAAAAATAGAGTCCGAGTTATTTTTCAAAGCAATTAGTTTTCATAAGATAGTAAGGATTTTGTTTAAAGAATCGAGCATGAGATTTGAAAACCAAGATAAAGCATGGCTCGTTTTTCTTTGAAAAGCGGTTATCACTCGAAATGACAATAAACCATTTTTCTCTTTCTCCCAATTTTTTTTTTTTTTTTTATTTTTTTTTATAAAATTTGAACAACATCTAAAGTCCCGTGTCATTCTTTGAATGACAAAGACAAAGACCGAGATATTATCGAACCGAGAAAAGCATGAAAAAGACAATTTTTTTTTTTTGAATTTTTCAAATTTTTATACAAATTTTTATGGATTTTGAGAGTTTTATATTTTTGTATTTTGTTTTTCAAAAATATATACAAGAGATAGATGAAGGAAACCTTTACTCCTCTTCTTCCTCTTGAAGACGCTTTGAGTGTTTCGGTTGTAGGCTCTTAAGACCCAATGTGGAAGGATAAACTCAAAACATTCTCTAGGAAGAGCTTTGGTGAAGATGTCTCGCTAACCGGTATTCAACCTCACAAAGTAAAGTTCCACCACACCATTTTCAACTTGCTCCCGATGAAATGATGTCGAATGTCGATATGCTTTGCTCTTGAGTGTTGTACGTTGTTGCATGAGAGAGCAATAGCACTTTTATTATCACAAGACAGTAGGATTTTGTTAAATTCAAAGCCATAGTCGATAATCGGGATCTCATCCATAGGATTTGAGCACAACAAGATGACATGGCTATGTATTCACCTCGTAGAGGAAATAGAAGTACTCATTTGCTTCTTTGAAGACCACCACAAGCTTATCACCCAAAACCGAGCACCTCCGCACGCATTTCGACGAGTATCTTGACATCCCGCATGATCAACATCCGATAGGTCGTTAGTGACATACCGGTGTCCTTCGGTACCAAAGTCCCATATTGATGGTTCCTTGAGATACCGAAGACCCGCTTAACCGCTTCAAGGTGCTTTTTAGTAGGCTTAGCCGGTATCTAGCACACATGCAAACAACGAACAAGATGTCCGGGTCTACTAGTCGTGAGGTACATCGTGATCCAATCATACTACGATATTTCGCTTGATCTACCATGATCCCCGAGTGGTCCTCATCTAGTTTAGTACGCTCTATCATGGGAGTGTCAACAGGTCACTTGAATCAAATCCAAATTTCTTTAAAATCTCATTTGCATATTTAGATTGATTTATGAAAATGCCTCCGAGACTTTGTGAAATTTGTAATCCCAAGAAAATGACATTTGTCCCATCATTGACATTTGAAATTTAGAACCCATTTCGTTTGAAAACGGTCACACTCATTGGGGTCACGAGGCAAAGATGATATCATCAACATAAATTTGAACGTGAATTAAATGTTTGCTTGACTTCCGGTGAACAATGTTGGATCAATCGCCTTTGTCGAATCCGAGATAGAAGAAACTTTGATAGCGATCATACCATGCCCTTGGAGCTTGCTTTAAACCGTAAAGAGCCTTCTTCAAACGATAAACGTGAGTAGGATGCTCGATTCACAAAGCCTTCAGTTACCGACGAGACGACTTCTTTAAGATCTCCGCTCGTAAATGCCGCCTTTACATCCATCCGATAGACTACCATGTTCTTACTAGCAAGATTAGCTAAGAAGATTCTCGATTGCCTCGATACGAGCAACAGTGAGCAAAAGATTCTTCAAAGTCAATACCTCCTCTTGATGGTATCCTTTAGCAACCAATCGAGCCTTGTTCTTTAACACATCACCATGCTCATCAAGTTTCACTTTGAAGATCCATTTTAGAGCAATGATCATAGCACAACTGGAGCAGTACTAATTCCCATACATCAAGTCGATCAAACTCATGAATTTCTTCTTGCATGGCATTGAACCAAATTGCCTTCATTCATGGCGGTTTTAACATCTTTGTTCGATCTTAGAGAGTACGGAGTTGAAGAAGCACCATAAGGCATCGGTTGCAAGTTGTTTCCATGTGGATACCGGACGAGAGGATTTCAATGATGTTGTCTAATGGATGATCGTGAGTCCATTTTTTAGGTGTTCATGTGGCGCTTGTTGAGGGACCAAGTAGCAGAGTCGATGTCTCCTCAAGAAGATGGTTCTCATGATGATTCAGAGCAAATATGTTTTCAAATGGAGCATCTTCGTGAGTAGCAAAGGGATTAACTTCATCATTGATGCCGTTGTGGTGTACATTCAAGATTGATGATTTGTTGATGAGATCGAGTTATCGCAGCAGCTTCTTGACTTAATGATATTGAGACCAAGGATTGACTTCATTCTCATGGATATGAGCATCCTCTGTTGTTGGAATTGACTTATCATTAGTACTTGGCTCATAATGTTCATCAAACATAGGATCAAACAATTTCTTTAAATCATCTTCGATGGAGGTACATATGGAGTTGCCGGAGAGGAGTTTGGTACAAGGGATGAACTAATGGGACTGTTTTGAAGTGCGGGTCCCGAATCGATTGTCCAGAGCCATTTGACCGTCACCATCAAACGAAACGTGAATTGTTTCCATGATATCTCGGTTCTCTTGTTGTAGATTCGTAACCTTTTCTGCTTGGTGCATATCCAACAAATACTCCAATGTCCGCTTTAGCTTTCAATTTACCTAAATCTTGTCCGTCATTCGTTGGATAGCATAAAGCACCAAACACACGAAGATATGATAGATCGTGTTTTCGATTGTGGACAAGTTCGTATGGAGTCTTTCCATGAGAAGTGTGAATAAGAGATCTATTTTGAGTGTAACAAGCAAGGCAATAGCTTCACCCCATAGAAACATTGGAACCTTTGAGTAAATCAAGATTGTTCTTGAAGCTTCTACAAGAGTTCGATTTCGCCTTTCAACAACACCGCTCGCTGAGGAGTTCGAGAACACTTCTTTGAGGACCGATTCCAACATTTTCATAAAATTCATTGAGTACTTTATTAACAAACTCGCCCATTGTCGGCTCGAACGATTCTAACTGCTTTGTTGAGTCGGATCCGTTGTTTAATGAGTTTAATGATGACATCCGAGTTTCGCCCTTTGTCCTCAAAAACTTAACCCAAGTGAATCGGGAGTAGTCATCAACCACTACTAACACATATCTCTTCCCATTAATAGTTTGCACTCATTGGACCGCATGATCCATATGAAGGGTATGAAGAACTTCCATTACGTAGTTTGTGGGTTTTGGTTCAGGGCATATTTCGTGCTTTTTCCCAATTGGCAAGTCGAGCAAAGATGATCTTTTCATATTTTAACTGGGTAAACCTCGACAAGATCCTTTCTCGAAAGGTTGTTTATGGTACCAAAGTTCAAGTGATTGAGACGACGATGCCATAACCAAGACTTTGTTTTAGAAGCCTTTGACAAAGAAGCGATTGGAGAGGACTTCATCATGTCGTCGATAGAGATGGTGTATAGGTTTGAACCTCGAGTACCTCTTAATAATTCCACACCATCAAGTTCTCTAACGAAACAAGAATGTTTTCTAAAAGCCACTTCTAGATCGGAATCACGTAATTGACCAACAGAGAACAAATTGTGACCAAGACCTTCCACATAATATACCCCGAAATCACACTTTACCAACCACATAATCTCCATAACCCATAATAGCTCCAAAATGGTCGCTCCCGAATCTAATCGTCCCGATGAATTTACTCACGGTTCATGAGCCGCCACCGTCTCCAAATATATGCTTGGAACAACCGAGTCCGTGTACCACGTAATGATTTGAACGATCCGCAGCTGAACATGCATAAGAATGGATAATCGATAATTGGGATCCCCATGCAAGAATGGGTTCCATTTGGTTAGTAATGTTGATTGGAACACCCACATCGTAAATAGAAGCAATGGAATCATTATGAATAGATGCAAGATTAGTGTCCGCTTTGCCCTATTCAAAGTATGTTCACTTCTTAAGGGAATAGTTCTACCAAGAGGCATCCATTTTCTAGTGGGCATTGTCTCGATTAACCTTATGGCCAATGTGTATCCATTGATAACCTATCTTACTAAATGTTCTTCCCGGGTTTCCACTGCTTTCTAACTTTCTTTCGCCTTTTTAGCCTTCTTAGAATGATTTTTGCATTAACAATATTAACTCGGGATTTGACCGCATTAGACAAAGCATTCACACCACATTCATGATTAGTAACATAATTCAAGCGCACATCATTACAAGGTTTGCAAATAGTATCGAATTCAATTAATTACAAGACGCCTATGGCTAATACTAGAATCAACACGATTCGCTTTATTCTACTCAAACTTAAAGTTCCTAGGTTGGTCTTCTACTCTCTTCCAATGCACATTCTTAGCTCATGAGGTCCTATCATTCCTTGTATTGTCTTGAGACTTTGACCGCCGCTTTAATGTCACCGATTAGTCCTAGATGGAATGGGAACATTAGTTGGTTTTGCTACTCTTTGCATCTCCTGCTTAGATGTGTGATCCGAATTACATGCAGCACACTAAGGTTCACTTTCTTAACACTAGAAGTGCCGGATTTGTACCCTAGAAGGCACACTAGGTTCGCTTCTTAGCACTAACTCCGAATCAACTACTTGAAGGCACACTAAGGTTCACATTCATAACATTGGGCATTGAATGGATTTCATGCTTGGCACTAGGCATAGAACAAGGAATCAAAGGATTAACTCTCTCACCTAAGGACTTAGGGCATATTGTGATTAAGCATTCTAGAAGTTCTTGAGATCGTTCGCATATAAGCATGCATGCCCAATTGCATTATCAAGTGGTTTCTCTAACTTATCCTCTTCAACAATCTCACGAGACATTCTAGACAATCCTTAAGGTATGAGAAATATGTTTGAATTGCAAGTTTGTTATTCCTAAGATGAGGGGAACATATTTCACGTAAAAAGCATATTTATTACAAGAGTGAACCTTGATACACCATTCTCCCATTGGTCATTGGCATTTTCCATTTTACCGGCTCTTCGATTCTCAATTTCCTTTGCAATGAAGCTATTTGTTCGTTATTTTGTTACGAGTGACCTTTATTGATTCAAATAACTCATTGAAATGACGTTAACCTTTTCATTTTCTTCTAGAAAACTTTCGCTTTCCTTTGTAATGCATTTACTAAGTTTTGAAGATGAAACGCTTGAGAATTCCGAGAATCTAAAGGAGGAGGCATTTGGGAGCCACCACATTGTTCTTTTGACCCTTTAATTGAGAGATTTGGGCTTTCAACTTTCTCGATCGTGTTACAATGAGCTTGAATCTGCTCATCACGCTTGTTTATTTGAAAACTCGATCAAACTCGAGCATCCGAGGATGTCTTGATATTTGAAGTTTTGACATTTTCTTTAAGATGTTGATATTTTAGTTGTAAATTAAAATGCTCAACCTCTAGTTTAGAAAAATGTTTAACCAAATTGTCGTGATCATCCAGCTCAATTTTCTCATTTAGTTTAGAATTAGTCTTTTCAAGCTCAATGACACGATCATGGGAGACTTTCGTGGCAACAGATAATTCATGAAATTGAGAAGCATTAATGGAACAATTTGTAGCAAAGTTGAAAACACATCTTGAGCAACACATTCGTAAATCGATTCTCATTCAAGTATGCAAGTTCTTCCTCTCAATCTCATTATATTTTAATTCTCGCCATAGTCACTAACCTCAACGATCATTGCATCAAATTCCTTTTCCATTTCTTTAATGTCTAAATTCATTCCCTTTTAAGACTTTCAAATTGATCTTTAGTTGTTTAAAGAAGGGCATGACTTCGCTTAAATAACATTCTTTCGCTTGCTCAAACCCTTTCCCTTCAAATATACCAAATGTGTGATCCTTTTCACAAGTTTTCTCAAAATCAACAAATAGTTGAAAATAACATATTGACCGATTAAGGTCTTGCTTTTAGTGGCAATAGTTCTAGGAACTAGATGCATTGGTGTATTGGGAGGATACACAATGTCAAGGCATTTTCCTAATGGGGGTTTGTAACAACAAGATTCTCTCGCTTTTGCTTATCTAAATCATTTTCCGTAACACTTGTTCGGGAGTTAACAACGTCTGAGGCTTAAACATGTTCAAGGAGATCCAATTCTCCTTTTGTAATCATGGGGTGTGATAATTATTTTCTTCTCCTTACATTTAGGATCATCTAGTTTCTTGTTCATCTTCTCCCTAGTGACTTCATCTCGATTTCTTTCTTCCTCGCACTCAATGCAACTAGGTTTCGCTCAGGCTTAAGGATTTCATTACCATCATAAATTACCTTATGAGCACTTCTAGCCTTTTAATGACCTCTCGATTTGGTTCCTCAACAAGGGAATAATATGCTTATCACTTAAAACTCTATGCTTAGTGATTAAGTGAGCAATTTGAATGGTATTTCCTTGTACGCATAACTTATTTTCAAGCTTGTTTTTCAAGATTTTCAGATTAGAAAAATCATTCAAAAGTTTTGATTCCTTAGCATTGAATTCTTGCTTAAGCTTTTTAACATTTTCTTGAAGTTCTTGTTTTGCTTAGCGCTTTAGAAAGCTTTTCTTGTAAGGAGTTTAACTCTTGTTTTAATACTTCTTCTAAACTTACTTTGTCTAATAGTTGTACGATTTGGTCATCCATCTCCGCTCACGGGTGGTTAACTCAAACTTAGCTCGTTGTTCATAAATAGCAACACGCTCTTTATAGGCATTAAGTTCGTAAATAACAGAATCATTAGGGCACATGCAAGTATTCGTCAAAAGCATAGTCATCATTGATCGCATAAGATACATCACTTGGTACAATCTCACTTTCACTTTGTTTCACATATTGATCATATGGGACAACATCGATATTACCCATATTTTCAATATCCGACTCAATAATTACAGTTGATTGTACTTCATCATGTATCTTTTGCTCATCAACTTCATCGTATAGTTTTAGTACCTCGTAAATGATTTTGTCTTTGGATGGACCAGCTTGTGATGGTGAGACTTTGGAGAAACCATAGGTGAGATGCTAGCCATGAAGATTGTTTGAGCAAGAGGTTCTTCATCAACATCGAGTCAAATGCATCACAATCGCCTACTTGAAAGGCATTCGATGATTATGACCTATCTCCGAATCGGTTGCTCATCAACATCTCGCATCATAAGTCTTGGCATTCCTCAAGAAGAAACAAGAACCCTCTTCATCCAAAGTCGCACCATTGTCCCGAGCTTGCACAAGCAACATCTTATCCTCAAGTACTCGACATTCTCGAGGGTGTTTTGGCGATGTGCGCCTTGCAATGTGTCCTCACCACCACGCTTGTAACATTTGATCGGCTTTGCTTGTCCTTGATTTCCATTCCTTCCCTATTCTCGATTTTCCACATATAACCTCTACTCCACCCTCTTCTTTGTTCATATTGCTTTCCTTGAACCGGTTGCACCATAACCTTTCCATCTCCGACCAAAGCATGGATTGTGTGGATTGATGTCGCTCTGATTTTGTTGTTAGTGTGTGGAGAGAGTTCATGTTTTGACCGATCATGAGAGCCGCTGATTAATGAAGTTTCCACGGTTGATCAAAGATGTTGTTTGAACATTGATCTGGCAATGAGTTTGTGATTACCATTACCCATGGGTATAACTTGAGATGCTTTGGTGGTAATTCCAATGTTGGTGTAAAAGGCGCTTGAATCATTTGTTGAGCTTGTTTCTCCCCGATTGGTTTTGAACTGCTCCGTAATCCTTTTTCAAACATAGCATGTCTTTCATTCGGAGAAGGAAGGCATACATTTGCTCATAGTTTGTATTCTTCAATCCTTTAGTGAGCTTCACGTATGACAAACTTGTGCCATTCGGGATTCATGTTGTTCACAAATTTTGAGTTCAAATTGAATGTTAGGCATAGTCATTTTGATGTTTCTCATGTCATTCACAAGCTTATGGAATCTCACATAGTACTCATAGACACTCTCATCATGTTTCATCTTGAAATGCTCAAATTCATCATATAGTTGTGATTCTCTATCTTCAATAGTCAATTCGTAACCTTAGAGAAGCATCTTGACATTATCCCATACAGCCCTTTGCTTCAAAGTTGTGATTGATAAGCTTGTAGATGTCTTTTGAAGACCTTGCAAGATAATGTTAGAAGCCCCGATATCTCGCATCGAATCTCTTCTTCTCCTTATCATCGAGCTCATCATACATCTTTGGTCCGTCCATTCCAGAAATCAATGTTCCATCTTCACCAGATCAATTATGTCTCTAGTAGTCTCAACCCGATAAGGTCCTTCATCAATGGATTTGAGAATGTTAACCCCATTTTCCTTTCCAAGACAAGACAACTGATTCGTTGAGCCCAAGAGTCGTAGTCGGCCTGCAAGCATGGGTGGACGAGTATCCAACCACCGCTTGAACATCCTCGACAACAAAGGAGATGATAGTAGGAACGTTGGTAGACATGTTAATGATTAAACGGATTTTATAACTCTATGATTAAACCGAAATAGATTCTTTCACGGATTTTACTAAATCAAGAGAAACCAGACATGCATGTAGTCAACCAAGTCGCTAAGAAAATCAACCAAGTCGCTAAGCACCAAGTCGCTATAATACCAAGTTGCTAAGACACAATCAAGTCGCTAAATAACAACTCGCTAAGCACCAAGTCGCTAGCAAAATTTTGACAAGAAGTCGCTAAGCACCAAGTCGCTAAGTTGTCAAGTCGCTAAAGAGCAACTCGCTACACCAAATCGCTAACACCAAGTCGCTAACAAACTTAAGTACAAGTCGCTAACTTTCACCAAGTCGCTACCCGTAGTGGAGAATCCACTATGTACCGTTTGTCGGCTTGTCTCAATAGACAAGTCGCTAGCTCAACTCGCTAAGACCTTCAACTACAACTCGCTACCAAATTACAAAGCAAGTCGCTACCAAGATAACTTATCCGTGGCTCAAGTCGCTAGCTAGAAAATCACATAAACACCACTTTTCAATCCAAAACAACCCAACCACGATGATTCAAGCTACCAACTCAAAACCCAAGCACATACAATGATTCTAAACACAAAACTACACCCAAGATTCAAACTTTGCACTAGAAATGATCCAAATGATGCAAAACCACTAAACTTTTCAAACTCTAAAACCACCTAAAAGTCACTAGAAATCCAAAGATATGTAAGAGATGATCAAACCATGGCTCTTGATACCATTTGTAACATATTGGATTTCATAAACACACTAAACCATAAGATCAAATAGGCGCATAATATGATTCTAGAGAGAAAGTTAGAGGTTTGGGAACTTTAGTGAGAGAAAGAAAAGTCTTATTATGAGCTCCAACTCTCTACCTTGGGAGGTAGAGAGTATTTATAGTCATTACATAAATCGCCACCTAACGGGTCATGGATCGTGCATACAGCGGGTAAAGACCCGTCTGTCCTCCACGGTGTTACTTAAACTAAATACTACTTAACTTATAATAATCTACTACGAGCTTTCTAATGATTACATACGAGCTTAACGATTACATATACTTGAGGTTACCGACTTTTAATACATGGATTTACCAAATCCTAACATACTTAAGTTTCCTAGGAAAAGCAATATGTACAGTGTGAGTATGAAAAACATAGTGCCCAAAGAAAACCTTACTTGTTTAGTTGCTACAGCTTCTTTGGATAAGTCTATGTTATGGCATAGAAGGCTAGGTCATGTGAACTTTAAGGTGATAAATCTTTTAGCTAAAAATAACCTTGTAAGAGGTTTACCTTTAAAAAGATTTGAAAATACACAGACCTGTATTGCATGCCTCAAAAGGAAGTATCATAGAGCCTCTTGTAAGCCCAAGTTTTTAATCTATCACCCAACCACTGCATATGCTGCATATGGACTTATTTGGCCCTACCTCCATTAGCAGCTTGAATAATAAGAAATGTTGTTTGGTTGTAACTGATGATTTTAGCATATTTACTTGGATTTTATTCATGAATACTAAGGATGAGACTAGTGAAATCCTTAAGTCATACATAACTGCAGTAGAAAACCTTGCTGATAAGAAAGTTAAGATCATTAGGTGTGATAATAGGACTTAGTTAAAAAACTAAGTGATGAATGATTTTTGTCAACTTAAGGGTATTAAAAGAGAATACAGTGTAGCTAGGACTCCTCAGTAAAATAGGATTGCTGAAAGGAGAAATAGGACATTGATAGAGGCTGCTGAAAGGAGAAATAGGAATTAGGACCATGTTAGCAGATTCCAAATTACCTACAACATTCTGGGCAGAGGCAGTTAATACTGCTTGCTATGTTCAGAATAGGGTACTGGTGGTAAAGACTCATGTCAAGACTACATTTGAGTTATTCTTAGGTAGGACACCTACCCTAGACTTTTTCAGATTTTTTGGGTGTCATGTCTTTATTCTCAATACCATTGACCACTTAGGAAAGTTTGATGGAAAGTCTGATGATGGATATCTGGTAGGCTACTCTTTGAATAGTAAGGCCTTTAGGGTTTACAAATCTAGAACTAGAAGGATTGAGGAGAATCTACACATAGAATTTCTCGAGGATAAACCTAGTGTAGAGGGGCAAGGACAAAAGTGGCTTTTTGATATTGATATGCTAACTGAATCCATGAATTATGTGCCTGTTTATGTGGATTCTAACAATGTTGCAGGAGAAAAGCAAGGTCCTGATGCAGATTCTGATGATGATGATTGTATCATATTACCCCTTGATGCAGGTTTTACTGACCAGGTTTTAATATTTATAATGTCTCGTTATACCTATGGTCTACCCTAATGTACTAACGGGCAGTGTACCTGGTCATGTGTAGTGTAGTATTCGGTAAAACCGAGGTCGTCCCAAGAGCTATGTGAGTTGGATTATTACTAAGTCTAGGTGTCACAGTTTTTAGTATGATTTTGATAAGGAATTAATTACTAAAGCAGATGAAAGCAAATAAAGGCAAAGGTTCAATCAATAGAGGAGTGGTGCTAACCTAGTTAATCATCCTAGCTAGTAATGTGTACGTCTAATTACTTCCAATTACTTGGTGGGGTCAAAGTTGAGAGGACAACATTTGGTCAATTACCTAACCTATCGGAAAGATGCCACCACTAGAAGTTAGTTGTCCCTCAAAAGTCCAGTTGTTCTGGTCCGCTTGTTCCTCGTCCCTAAGGAGTCATTACACCGCTACATGCTAGACTTATAATAGTGAGTGCAGGCGTTAGCAACTTAAACACTCACCTCTAATTCTTAAGTTCATCCAAACGGTAGGTGATCGCTTGGTCAATCGCACAAGTAGAAAGGGTCGTCGATTGGTCATATCTTACCCTTCCGTCTTAGTCTACTCACTTAGGGTCGGGTTGGTCATATCTCCTAAGCAAACAACCTCTACCGCCATTCAAAACTACCAAACAGGGTAGCTACCAATAAACTATGCATGCATACACTTAGAAATAATTATACGGAAGTAATGTAAACGCAAACAAAACAATTAAGGAATCATAACTAGTCCAACACCAAGAGGTGCTTAGCCGCTCATATTAACCATACAGATCAATTGAATATTCAAAGTTACAAAATACATGAATCGAAAGTAAAGAAAAGGTAAAATGATAATGCTTATCGTAGGGAGTGATTTCTCCTTGAGCGACCAAGATGCTCCTCTAGACCTGCCTTTGGCTTCTTCCCACGTCTTTGGTTGTGGTGTCAAATGGGATGCTTTGAAATGCCGGAAATCATGGGGTATTGATAAGGTTTTAAAATGTACCTTATTGAGGGATCGTTTAAGCCCTTATTTGATCACTTTTGTATCCGTTATTACTTAATATCGTTCCTTTTCACTTTTAGGTCTCTTGAAGGCAAATTGCTTGGAATGGCACTTATTTGGACGAAAAGGCAAGGATATCTGAAGAAAATGGCCAAAGTCAAGAATCGAGACACTCAAGTTCTTTGAAACACAACGGACGGCGTCGGTGTTATCTGTGCCGTCGCATCACTTTTTTACTACCAAGAGCCAAATTGCTTATTTTCAAGTGACGGTGTCGGTCTTTGAAAGAGTAGGTCGTCGCAACTCGGGGCCTAGATTTGATCCAGACGGCGTTAGAGGCGAAGGGGATGGCGTCACAAGCATAAGGTGACGTCGTCGCAAGACTAACGTGGCCAAGAGCGAAACCACAATAACGGCGTACTGACAAGGCCACAATTCATAAGGTGACACCATCGCGATTGTAATCTTATATATAGAATCCGAATTTTATAGTTTTCGATGTGTAGTCTTTTTGGAGTAAAACCTAAACCGAACCAAGGTCATCTTGTACAAGATTTTAGGGTTCCAAACCCTATCTTACATCAAGATAAGTGTTTTACTTCATTAATTCAATTATGTCTTCAATTACTTGTGTGTATGCTTGCATGTTCTCCATGTCCGGCTAATTTACTTGTGTGTTTGCTTAGGGAATATGAAACTTAATTATTGAATATTGATTGGTTGTCTCTTACCTTAATTGTTAATGATCTAGTAATGTGATAGGTCATTCGTTGTGTAGTTCATGCTTGATTAATCTTTGTGAACCTTAGACTATAACACCTAGAGTAGTTGTAGGCTAAACCATCCAAAGAGTACCTTAGAGTTAAAGTTTATAATTTCTAGAGATTTTGTAGACGAGACCCTTTGGTAGTTTCAAAGATTTAGGGACAAACGCATACCCTACGACTTTAGACACACAACGCGATTAAGAATAAGGACGTGACAATTCAACCATCAATAGGAGATAATTAAGGAGTAATAAAACCTAAGTAAACACATCTTTAACCCATCATACGAGCACACAATAATTAAACATAGACTACATACACCTTAGATTAGATAATTAGACAAGTAGAATAATCGGTACAAATACCAACCCCCAAATCCAAACCCCGAGATTCGTACCTTTCCTTTTCTAAAAAATATAAAAAGATAAAAAATAATCTTCCTCAACCCCAACCTTAGCGTAGTAACTTCTCACTAGCATTCCTATTTGTTGAAACAAAGACCTTGATAGATCTTTAAAGCACTCGTAGATCGATAGTAATGCTTATGTAATCACAAACACACTATTAGACAGTCTCTATAACTTGTATTCAAGCGGAATTTAAACACAAGAACAAATACAAATAACTAAGAACACTTTGATCCTCTATGGATCTTTTAATAATACTAAAACTTTGTTTTTCAACTCGTACATGACTCATACTATTGTGTTCCTTTTATACACAAGGAACCCTAACTCGTTTCCCAAGAAACGTATAAACATAAAACTAAATAAGATATACAATATAACTTCCTAATAAAGCTCATGCATATCCTAACTAACTATAGAATACGCGGAATATCTATATCCGCAGAAACCATCTACACAGTTTCCTAACTTTAGAGAATTAAGTCTTCAGTAGAATCCATACACTTTAGCATAATTCTTCTACAGAACATCAAGATAGTTCATACTTAGTAGAATTCCCAACAATCCTCCCTAAACCGAATTTGACTAGGTTAAGTTCCAGCTTGATATATCTTTAACACAAAGAACATAAGAGGATTGTAGTCGAACATCATCAACAAAGAACCAAAACAAATACATCTCTATGATGATAAAACTTTGAAACACCGTATCTTTGCAAAGAACAAATGACATAATGTACATCAAAACATATTAGTTTCATACTATTCTCATCACATCCGGTGTGTTAACTCCTCGTGAGAGTGAATCGTTGAAAATAATGGATTTGATGTCTCTTTACCAATAGCCGATTACCGAGTAGCCACATGTTTAAGTTCGAAAACTATGGTACATCGATAACCATCGATTTATTAGAAAATCAAAGAACCATCAACGGATTTGAAATGTCTTTACCGTAGCCGCTTGATCGTGACTAGTCAATTCTTAGGTGAAAGAATCCCTTGGTGAATTGATTACCAAATATGGTATTCCATCGCCTTTACCACAAGCCATATACTTGTGGGCTAGCCAATTCTTGGATTCCAAAAGGAATAAACCATGGTGAATTGTCGACCATACAACCTCGACAATTAAGCATGGGTGGTTGCGCACCTATGATTTTGAGCAAACCATTACAAATTATCAATGATTTGATGTGTCTTTACCAAAGCTGCCCTTTGGACTAGCTAACTCTTTGATGTACACAAGGCACATCTGGTGAGTCGATAACCATCAACAATGTACAACAAACCCGCAAGAAAAGTTAGACAAACAAAGAATATACATTTTTTAACTAATAATGAAACAAAGAATCAAATAAAACAAATATTACAAAGAATACAAAATACCATAATCAAGATGACACTTGATGTTGCGTGTTTATTCTTAATCAATCCAACCAATTGTTCATCATTCACTTTTATCATTCCCAATTGGATCGGTGGAACTTCCAACTTCTTTCTAAGCATACTTTCCATCAATGACACAGAAAAAGGATAAATCTTATCTGAGAACATACATACAGTCATCCCACACTTTGTCTCCACCACATGCACACAAGGCAAAGGATAAAATCTCCAAGTCTCAACCTTCCACTTATGTGAATTATTCCAAACAGAAAACCCTTTACCATCTAGAGATTGAGAGTCAAACAGAACTTGAAGATCACCCAACAAGTATAAACCCGAACCCCGTGGTGAATGATTAGCATAATACTTAGTGACAAGACCATACGAGTATTCAAATCTTGTCTATCCACCATATGAAATATTTCCTTCAAGAAGTTAAACCGAATAGAGAGAATTATCCGACCTAAAATGGTGTTAAGTTGTCCATCACCAAAGTCCAAGCGAACAACACATCATGAGACCCTTCAAGAAAAACATCAAGAAATCCTTCTTTAATAAAAGTTGAATCAAGCTTTTAGATCCAAAGAACTACCTAGAGACTTATGAATCCTAGAAGTGTATGTCCCATCCGATCTCACGGATCTCCTTAGAGTAGTGTGTCTTCTTTAGACATTCTTTTCTTCCTCCTACCGGTATATACATCTCCATAGAAATGTAAAATGATATCTTATCATGAACATCTTTAGCAGGAATGGAAGAAGTAGAAGTAGACTTAAGTGAAGCAACACCACGCAACTCATACATTCTCTCAAGCACCTCTCTGGCCCTCTTAGCTTTAGCAGCTTCCTTTTCAGCTTCCTTACCCAACTTTGCTCCTACTTTATCAATAGGTGCAACACAGGGTAATACTTCAGAAGAAACAACACGAGGTTCAGCAGATTAAACCTTTTCAGCTGAATGAATAACTTCAGTAGATGATTCAGAAGTAACACCAGGAGAAATCATCTTTGGTGCAATATCATAAAAGAATCCACAATCTCAACTTGCTTGGGTCTTTGCCTTTGGAGCATCTCGCACTATCAAGAACCTCTTTGAGGTAGAAATTGATGTATTCTTCATAATCCTATGATACATGCTATTCAACCTCGTAATCGATAATGCCCAAACTTTTTCTTCTTCAAACCAGATCGATAGATAAGTGTACTTTGATATACACAAAGTCCTCATATAAAACTTCTTTTGAGCTTCAGTTGGTGGTCTTTCTCTTTTTGCTTTAGCTTTAGGCAAAGAAGAGCTTTTCTTTGTGCAACTGCACTTTGTTTCCTTTGATGTCCAAGAGCCATCATTTGAGCAAAGAAAATTCTCCGCCAAAGTCTCGCTCCCAAAATACTTTGTGCAAGAGTAGGATTGGATGCAACTCGATGAGTATAAGCATCCCATTGCTTATTAGTGATCCGACGAGCTAGTTCATCAAGTTCTCTTTGTCTCGTGAGGCAAATTAGTAGTAAACCGAGCTTGAAGTCATTGAGCCAATGCATGACTCTTCTTCAAATTTGCACACTCATTAGCAATCTTGATTGTTCTTGCTTTTCCTGCTCACTCACAAGATCTGAACCAAGCTCTTCATCAATCATGACACCTTTCTTTTGTCATCGACTTTAGTAGAATCAATATAAGAAGTATCAACAATAGGTACTTCAGAAGAAACACCCAAGTTAACATCAGAAGAAACATGTTGAGACAAATCGTCAACAGGTGTAGAAAAGACATCAACATTAGGATTCAGATTAAAACTTCTTCCAGCAAAAAATATTTCATGATCATCTACTAAAGGTGTAGGACAAGATGTTTCTGGTACAGATGTATCTTTACCATGTGCAGAACCAACATCTACCATTTGTGCAGCATCAATATTGTCTTTCGCATTTGTAACATTCTCAACACTTGGTTCCTTTGTAGCTTTAGTGGAATCCTTGTTTAAATACTTTCTTCTTCTTCTTCTTCTAGTAAACAAAATAGGTTCCTTGTTCTTTGAAGATTCAGCAACAACTGGTGAAGGAACATTAGTCTTCTGAGCCACATCAGCCAAAATATCAAGTGACTCAAATTGAGAATCCTCTTGCTCCTCATCAGATGAATCCAGAAACCTCCTTTTACTACTTTTTCCAAGTTGGTCCTCTAAATCCTTGACCTTTCTTTTTAATTCCACAATCTCACCACCAAGTGAAGATTTAGTCTCAGCAAGCTCCTTTTTGAGATCTGCAACTTCGTTCATAGTCCTGTTGAGCAAAACATATACAGATGTGAGAGTAATAGGGTCCTCAGCTCCACCAGCAGATTGCTCAGTGGTAATGGGAGCATCATTGGACCTCTCAGGAGAAATAATACCATGCTCAAAGACAGGAGAGCTTTCAACAAATGGCTCTCTTACAGGACTAGGTGTGGGCTGTCTATTAACCTCATGCCCAAACTCATCAAGATTATCATGAGCGGTGGTGGACTAGGACTAGGTATAGGTAAAGGTGTAGGTGGAGGTTGGTCGGGAGTAACATGTCTTTGCTTCAGTATTGGAAGGGCCTCATCCGTGGCAACCGATGGAGTACCATCGGCGACAATAGTAGTAGAGGGTGAAGAACCAACAACATTACCCTCATCAAGAACCTCATTGCCATGAGGCAACATAGTCTAGCAAAGGATGATGTTTCCCTCAAAATGAGTTTTCATTGAAGCAAATAGTTTAGCACTCAGAGCACCTATGGGACAAAAGGCTTGGACTTGGGTTGTAATGTCTAAAATCATTTGCAAAAACCTAGGGTACATTAAAAACTTACGCTTTTTCCTCTGAATATTTTCAACCATGTTATAAAAAATATATTTAGAAAAATTATAAGTTAACCCTTGTGACAGACATACAATCCCACAACCCAATTGAGTAGAAAATTGATCCCATCCCCCTGACTTATTACTAACACATTGAAGTAAAGTATGTACCAAAAACCTCCACATGGGGCAAAGCTTGTTTTTCTGCCACAAATCTGTTCTAGTACTTTGATAACCAAAAGCTCTTAGCCCAGCAAGTATCTCCACAATATTAGAATGATACACCCCATCTACATCATCCAAATGAAGCTTTCTTCGAATCAACTCCTCCGTAACAACATACTCTATTCCATCAATCAGAGCGACAATCTCAAGATCACTCCGCTTTTGTAGCGATGCCCAAAATTGTGTAACCAAGTGATTCATATATCACACTTGGAGAATGCGTTAAAGCATAATGAATCTTTGATCGCTTCAAGAAATCCACCATTGGTTCATATAATTCATGACCCTTTTTGTTCCCGGAAAAGCCACTTTGTTATGATCTTTCTTGAAGTGAGCGCCATATGAAAATCGTGATAAGAGGTTATGATTCACGAATCGGAAGTGTTTTTAATTTAAATAAGGTGGGAATCAAGTATTTTGAGCGAAGATATGCAAATTGGTTAATAATGGAAGTTACCCAATTGATGGTCAAATATATCAAAACTCATGTTGACCATATCTTACATGGAAAATAACTTCAACCAATTTCAAACTTAACACTTCAGCAGAAACAAGTCAAACTGCTGAAGAAGGTCACTCAGCAGAAACGGCTCAAGTGGCTAAGTATTCATCAGTAAATATCTTTTTACTGTGATACCCAACTCGCATTAATTATCATAAATCCTTGAATCCGCCTATAAGATAGTCCCAATGCACACTTACCACAAATCATTTACCCCTAATTATCTTCACAAACCCTAAGTTCTCCAAAAATACCACAATCATCAACAAAACCATGTCTACCAAACCAGAGGTCATTGATCCAACCTCCTCTCCATCATCATCATCTGCATCATCATCATCCAGTGATGATTTTCGCCTATTTTTGCGATCTTCTTATCAAAATGAACCTCGACCTTTGAAGTCCCCCTTTCTCCCTTCTTTTGAAGATGATAGTGTAGTGGATCCAAGTGAGTCTTCTGGTGATTCTGATGACTCAGATCATCTAGAGCCACTCTTCAACAAGAAGAGGACATCACACCCCAACCTTCAACACCACAACCTCAACCAAGGCCACGTGCGGAAGAGGTGGTGTTAGCTCTTCTGCGCCATGTTTTGGTGCTTCATCTCATATCGTTTAAGGAAAGGGCAAAAGGAAGATGGAGTGGTTGCTTTATGGTGGAGCAGTAGATGGAACTAATGAATATTGTCATATCACATCCATCTACCATTTCCACCAGCTTCATCTTCGTTTTCATTAATCCATCCTTCCCATTTTTGTCTTCAGCTTCTTCCTCGTACTGGTCATGCAGATCCAGCATTTGGAATAGATGATACAAGCTAGTAGATGATAGGAGCTAGTATAAGTTTAGTAGATCTTGTATAGAAAGGGTCTTGTATTTTCATTTGAAGTTGATTGTAAGCTATAAGCTGTAAGCTGTAAACTGTTTCTTGAATGAATGAACAATTTAACTTCAGTACTTCCCTTTAGTAGAAATAATAAGATCACTTCAGTACTTCTCTTTCAGTACAAACAAGCTTTAAGCTTACTTGACCATTTTCCAATTAACTAAACATGGTGAACTTGACTTATATAGGCATTCTCAAAATGCATACAGAGAAACACACAAACCAAACCAAAAGACAAAACTAAAAGAACATTAGGCTGGTTAGTGTTAGCAAACTAAGATATAAACTATAATTTACAAAGTTTACAACATGAATCCTCCCACAGGCATATGCCTCCCACAGGCCTATGCCTCCCCTTAAACTTTTAGCTTAAGGGTTAAGCATCCCAATATTGACCACAAGGTGTTGAAACCTTGGTCCATCAAAAGCCTTTGTCAATAAATCGCCACATTATCATCGGTATGAATCTTAACCACTTTTATCAAATGTTTTCATATGCATCTCTTATATAGTGGTGCTTGATTTCAATATGCTTAGTTCTCTTGTGAAAACTAGATTTTTAACAATGCATATGGTACTTTGATTATCAATAAAAGCATTGTGTTCATGAAGTTAAACCCATAATCCAACAATTGATTTTGTATCCATAGTACTGACCACAACAATTAGCGTGACAACATACTGCCTTGATGGTTGAGGTAGCCACAATCGTTTATTTCTTGCATTGCCAAGAAATCGATCTCTTTCAAGGAATTGGCAACCTCGGTTGTGGATCTCTATCGATTTGCACCAAAGATAATCACTATCACTATATGCTTCCAACTTAAAAGGAGACTCTTTGGGTACCAAAGACCTAAATGTGGTTGGCCTTTGAGGTACTTAAAGATCTTCTTCCTTGCATGCGATGGGAAACAAGTGGAGTGACTTGATGTCTTGAACAAACACTCACAAAGAAAGGTAATATCGGGCCTAGAAGTCATTAAATACATCAATGAACCAATCATAGATCTCAGATAAATGAACATTCACACCGGATCTCGGTTCAATGTTGTTCTTAGGTTTTGGAGCTTCATAAGGTGTAGTGGCGATTCGACATTCTCCATACCAAACTTCTTCAAGATGTCCTCACATATTTATCCCGATAAAAATACCATCGGGGTTTCTGCTGAACTTGGAGACCCAAAAGAAAGTAAGCTCCCCTATAGCACTCATCCGAAACTCTCCTTCATAAGCTCCTCAAACTCCCGCACCAAGCTTCTTTAGTGGAGCCAAATATAATGTCATCCACATAAACTTGCACAAGTATGATGTCGTGGAATTCTTCTTTAGGAAAAGTGTTTTGTCAATGGCACCTCTTCTATAACCATGCTTGACGAAATCTTGGCCGAGCATACCATGCTCTTGGTGCTGATGTAATCCATGAGAGCTTTTACAACCTTGTAAACATGTTTGGATGATCGGGTCTTCAAATCCTTTGGGTTGTGTGACATAAACCTCCTCTTCTATTTCACCATACGAAAGCACCTTTGACATCCATCGATATACCATAAACCCCATGTAGGATGCATAGGCCAAGAATATTGAATGGCGTCAACTCTAGCAACAGTGCAAACACTTCATCATAATCAATTCCTTCCTCTTATCCGAACCCACGAGCCACTAATCTTGCTTTGTTTTAATCACAACCCCCTTGCATCTCTTTTATTCTTCAAAATCCATTTTGTCCCAATTACATACTTACCATCAAGTAGTGGTACCAAGATCAAACGTCTTTGATTTTGGAATTGTTGCATCTCTTCTTGCATTGCTTCAAGCCAACTTGAATCTTCAAGAGCTTGAGTAACACCGGTTGGTTCCACTTGAGAAAGAAAACAAGCAAGCAGATAATGCTTAAAGTCCGTATGATTGTCCCTTTCTTTGGTTTGAGACATAGGAAAGAAAAGCAACTGTCCATATTTAGAACTTGTCACGCCCTTCTAGTTCTAATAGGTGCTAAAGATCACCAATTACATTAGATTGAGGATGAGCAATGTTGATCCTTTTTGTAGCAATGGGGTTGACTTCAATAGATGTATCAAGATTAATCATAGTTGGCTCAAAATCACCGCATAGGAAGGTGAGGTGAAGATGCCAACTTTGGGTTGATGATTACCAAGATCTGAAGGACTTGGAAATCGTGTATAAGGTTCTCAAAAGTCTGTGGACACTTTAGTAGAAATGGGAGTAGAAGCAAGCATGACCATCAATAGATTTGGTGATGATAGGAGAAAGCAGGATCACGATCGGGAGAATCATAGTTTCCAGCCGATCGCCTGCCGCAACCTTCCCATCAAACTTCTCGACTTCAAGGTTAGCGCATACTCTTGTTTCTTAAGCCTAGCAAGGTCCTCTCGCATAGTGTGACTCATCTTCACTCTCATCGGATGTAACTTTAGGAGTATCACTGCAAAATGGTTGGGGAGAAGGAAGGTACAATAATAGGATGTTCATCATCCTCAAACTCACAATCAGAGTCAGCATCCATGGTACCTGCAATGTTAGTGGGAGACTCTTATGTACCTGCATTTTGGTTAGCCACATGTCTAGATTAACCCAAGTAATCAGTTAAGTAATCAAGATCAAAAGACCAAACATGACCTTGTCCTTGAACATTAGGCTTGTCTTCTAGAAATCTCAGGTTCAGAGTCTCCTCAATCTTCTTAGCAGATAAATTGTATACCTTGTAAGCCTTACTATGAGCTGAATATCCCACAAATTACCCCTCATCGGCTTTCTCATTAAATTTCCCCAATGGATCATTTTGGTGTTCGAATGGTCACTTGACATCCAAACGGTTTGAGGTAATGTATAGCGGGAACTTTCGATGAGAAGTTCATAAGGTGTCTTGAAATGAGGTCTAGTAATGGATACCTATTGAGTACATAGCAAGTCGTACAAACCGCTTTAGTCCGAACATAGTGGGTAATTTAGAGTCTTCAAGCATTGATCTTGCTGCCTCTATTAAGGTCCTATTCTTTCTTTCAGCTACCCCATTTTGTTGTGGGGTTCTTGAGTGCTATAGTCCCTTTTATCCCTTTAGGCGTCTGAGTTCTATTAATACAACATTCTTGAACTACATTCCATTATCACAATTCCTTTAACCTTTTGTTCAACTAGTTTTCAACAAGGGTAATGAACTCTTTCAACACTTGAGATGTTTCATCTTTAGTCCTCGAGAAAGAATACCCAACAAAATCTACTATAGTCATCGGTGATTACCGGATAGAAATACTTATGATCAATACTCGACTTGGGTTGGACCAAAGAGATCCATATCACGACAAGCGAAGAGGTCTTTGAAATAATTCTCGCAATAATGGCTTTGTATGAGGCTCGTGTTGCTTTCCTTTATTGCGAGCAACAGGTTATGTTCATTGGTGAAAACTTTGGAAGGAAGTCCTTGAACAAGACCAGTTTAGAAAGCTTGTTTATGGTCTTGAAGTTCACATGAGCCATCCTTCTATGCCATTTTGTAGACTCATCCGAGGATGCTTTAGCCACCAAGCAAGTTAGATCACATACGGTTGAACATCATTCAAGTTGAATGTGTATAGATTGTGATTTCTAGGAACTCTCGTTGAGAATTGATGTATCTTACGGTAGTTTGAAGTCTTTAGATAGCACAAGACATTCATCCTCGAGAGAAGAATACTTTGTTCTTGGTGTCACAAATTTGTGAGGCGAGAATAAGTTGAAGTGTTGCAGGTTCCTTAACATAGTACACATTCTCAAAATCCAGTTGAGGTGTTTTGATGGTTCCTTTCCTTGTGATTCTACCATCACTTCCACCAAAAGTGACATTGCCTCCTTCTTTAATGGGTATGAAATTATGCATCATTTCTCTGTTTCTAGACATGCTTCTGGAACAACACTATCAACAATGCCAACGTCCTTATGCTTAAGAGGATGATCCTACAACAACAACAAAAAATATACAAAATATAAGTACACTGGAGCTCAGTCATTCTTGACTTGAGCACATATGTGGATCATAAGATTTAGGCCATCTGAAACAAAAGATCCACCATTGTTCTTGGACCTCCATTGAAAATTTGGTCCCTTTCGAGTCCTAGAACAACTTCTTGAGGGCTTCACGCAGTACCCCAGTTCCATCGCATCATATATGGAGTCAACATATCCAGGACAATAACCTTTTTGAAAATATGAACTTGTTGGTTTCACATAAGGTCTAGCAACAGATCTTCTCCAAGGAGAAGGTTTATTAGTTGCTTGTGGAATAAAAGGTGGTATATCATTAATATTTGTCCACATTGGTCTAGAGTTCTTTTGACCAGCACCTGCACCCATTCTTTGCTCATGAAAATTACAATCCTTAATTAAATGAAATTTTCTTCCACAAACAAAACATGTCTTCCGTTTAGAAGATTTATTCAATGGAAAAGATGTTCTATTACATGCAAAATCATTCAAACCACAAGAATTAACGAAATTGTTTTAGCAAACTTAAAAGAATTATTGTTCAAAGAATTAAAGACAAGTCTTGAAAGAAGCGGCTTGGAAGTTGATTCCTCGGACAACTTTAAAAGGCTTGGCGCGTCTTGGGTGTAGGCTTGGGCAAGGTCTTGGGAAGGTCTAACTTGTCATTTGAATCACACAGGTAGTAGAGGTAGACCCTTGGTCGAGAGGACTTGTCATTTGTCACAACAAGAGACAAAGTCGGTAGATGAAGAATCGAGTGCAGCAAGTCTTTGACTTTTGCCATAAAGATGGTGTGATCCATCAAAGTCAACGATGATGGAAAGGTCAATGGGCATATGTTCACCTCTAATAGGTCCACGTCTGACATGTAAATTACCTCTTTTACAAAGTTTGTTAGGAATTAGAAAATTCCGGTATTAAAGAGTCGGTCACCTCAGTATATGTAATCGTTAAAAGCTCATGATCGTAGTTATTTTAAGCTAAGTAGTATTTAGTTAAGTAACACCGTGGAGGACAGGACGGGTCTTTACCCACCTGTATGCACGATCCACACCAAAGTGTGGCGAGTTATGTAAGACTATAAATACTCTCTACCTTCCAGGTAGAGAGTTGGAGCTCATAATAATATCTTTCACTTTCTCTCTAAGTTCCCTAAACCTCTAACTTTCTCTCTCTAGAATTCCATCTATATGCTACTTTGTGTTATGGTTTGATGTGTATGTGAAAAGTTATATCTTACAATTGGTATCAAGAGCCATGGTTAGATCATATCTTGCATCTTTGGATTTATAGTGGTTTTAGGTGGTTTTGAGTTTGAAAAAGTTTAGTGGTTTTGCATCATTTGGTTGATTTCTTGTGTTAAAGTTTGAATTTTGTTGGTACTTTTGTGTTTAGAATCATCAAAAGTGTTTAGGTTTTCATTTGGTAGCTTGAATCATCTTGGTTGGGTTGTTTTGGATTGAAAAGTGATGTTTATATGGTTTTCATGCTAGCGACTTAGTTCACGGATAAGTTTTCTTAGTAGCGACTTGATTCACAAAATTGTAGCGAGTTCTGATGTTAAATCTAGCGAGTTAGATCTAGCGAGTTAAAGTACAAGTAGTGGACTCTCCACTTACGGGTAGCGACTTTTAGTAGCGACTTGGTCGATGTGAGTTGCTCTTTAGCGACTTGTGTCTCTAGCGACTTGTGTGCAATTCTTCGCCAAAATTTGGTTAGCGACTTGGTGTGTAGCGAGTTACTACTTAGCGACTTGCTTTTCCGTGATAGCGACTTGGGTTTCTAGCGACTTGGCTTTCTAGCGAATTAATTGGTAGCGACTTAGTGCATTTGTCTCTAGCGACTTAGTGCATTATCATCTAGCGACTTGAGTGATTGTTTACGGTTTTCTCTTGATTTAGTAAAATCCGTGAAAGAATCTATTTCCGGTTTAATCATAGAGTTATAAAATCCCGTATAATCTAACATGTCTACCAACGTCCCTCTTGTCATCTCCCTTTGTTGCGAGGATGTACAAGCGGTGGCTCGATACTCGTCCCACCCATGCTTGATGAGGCCGACTACGACTCTTGGGCTCAGCGAATCAGATTGTATTGCCTTGGAAAGGAAAATGGTGTCAACATTCTCAAATCCATTGATGAAGGACCATATCGAGTTGAAGCGACTAGAGACATACTTGATACTAATGAAAATGGTACTCTGTTTCTAATGGACGAGACCTAAGATGTATAGCGAGCTTGATGATAAGGAGAAAAGAGATTCGATGCATATATCGGGGCTTCAAACATTGTTCTTCAAGGTCTTCCTAAAGACATCTACAAGCGATCAATCACAACCACGGATGCAAAGGCGGTTTGGGATAATGTTAAGATGCTTCTCTCGGTTGAGCCCGACCATGGAAGGCAGAGAATCCCAACTCTATGACGAATTTGAGCACTTCAAGATGAAACCGAGATGAGGTGTCTATGAGTACTATGTGAGATTTCATAAGTTGGTGAATGACATGAGAAACATCAAGATGACTATGCCTAACATTCGATTGAACTCTAAATTTGTAAACAATATGAATCCCGAATGGCACAAGTTTGTCACCTCGTGAAACTCACTAAAGGATTGAAGGATACAAACTATGAGCAACTCTATGCCTTCCTCCTACAAAATGAGAGACATGCCATGTTTGAAAAGAGGATTCTTGATCGGTTCAAAGGTCGAGGAGATACAAGGTCTACAAATGATTCAACGCCTTCTTCACAAATGATGGGACTTCAACAATGCTTCTCAAGTTGCACCCATGAATTATGATAATCACAAACCCATTTCGATCCAAGGTTCAAGCAACTTTGATGCACATCTTGTCATGGAACATTTCATCACTCAACTAACACTCATGGTTAAAGAGAGCAGGACACTTTCACCTCACACCAACAAACTCCACACTGTAATGAGATCCGAACCGCCTCAATCTTCACAACCATTCTTTGATAAGAGATGGGAAAATTATGGGCAACCAGCTCGGGAAAAGCAGTATGATCGGGGAAGGGTGGTCTTTGGTAGAGGCTATGTGGGCAATCGAGAATCGAGGAAGGAATGGTAACCAAGGTCAAGCTAAGCCAATCAAATGCTATAACTGTGGTGGTGAGGGACACATTGCAAGGCGCACATCTCAGCGTCCACGAGATCTTGATTACTTGAGAGACAAGATGTTGTTGCACAAGCTCGGGACAATGGTCTTGCATTGGATGAAGAGGAATTGCTTGTTTCTTCTTGAGGGCAATGCCAAGACCTATGATGTAGATGTGGATGAGCGACCTATTCGGAGATAGGTCACAATCATCGAGCGCCTTCAAGTCGTTGTGATGCATACGACTACGATGTAGATGATGGACCCACTTGCACACACAATCTTTATGGCTAGCATCTCTCAATGGTTTCTCCCAAGATCTCCTCTTCACCACAAGTGGCCCATCCAAGGACAAACTCATCTCGGAGGTATTAAAGCATGCGATGATCTTGATGTGCAAGGATGCATGACAAAGTACAACCAATCGAAACTATTGAATCAAATATTGAAAATATGGGTAATATCAATATTGTCCCATACGATCAATACGTGAAACAAAGTGAAAGTGAAGTTGTACCAAGTGATGCATCTTCTGCGATCAACAATTACTATGTCTTTGATGAATACACTTGCATGTGCTCTGATGATTCCATAATTTACGAACTAAATGCCTATAAGGAGCGTGTTGCTATTTATGAACAACGTGCAAAATTTGAGTTGACCACTCGTGAGCGAGGAAATGGATGTCCAAGTGAGTCATAATTAGAAAAAGTAAGTTTAGAAGAAGTATTGAAACAAAATTAAATTCCTTGCAAGAAAAACTTTCCAAAGCATTAAGCAAAAACAAGAACTTCAAGAAAATGTGAAAATGTTAGCAAGAATTTAATGCAAAGGAATCAAAACTCTTGAGAGATTTTCTAATCTGAAACCTTTGAAAAACAAACTTGAAAACAAGTTGTACTTACAAGGAAACACCATTCGGGCCACATGGTCACGAAACATCGTGTCTTAGCGATAAGCATAGCATTCCCTTGTAGAGGAACCAAATCCAGAGGTAATTAAAAAGGCTAGAAATGCTCATAAGGTGCTTTATGATGGTAATGAAGTCCTTAAGCCTGGCGAAAACCTAGTTGCGTTGAGTGCACCGAGGAAGATAAGATATTAAATGAAATCACTAGGAAAAGATGAATAAGAAGCAAAATGATCCCAAATGCAAAGAAAAACATAATCATCTCTCCTCATGATTACAAGAAGGAAAACTGGATTTCCTTGAACAAGTTTAAGCCTCGAGACTTTGTTGACTCCGAACAAGTCTTGGAAAATGGATTTAGATAAGCGAGAAAGTGAAAATATTGTAGAAACAAACCCTCCCTTGGGAAAATGCCTAGAGCATTGTGTATCCTCTAATACACCAATGCATCTTGTACCTAGAACAATTGCCACTAAAAGCAAGACATTAATTAGCCAATCGTTATATTTCAACTATTTGTTGATTTTGAGAAAACTTGCAAGAAAAGGATCACGCTGGGTATAATCAAGGAGAAAGAGGTTTTGAACAAATGAAAGAATGTTATTTAAGCGAGGTCATGCCCTTCTTTAAACTTCTAAAAGATCACTTTGAGAGTCTTAAAAGGGGTAGAAAGCGATATTAAGGGTATGGAAAAGGAATTTGATGCAATGGTTGTTGAAGTTAGTGACTATGAGCGTGCCTTTGAAATATAATGAGATTGAGAGAAAGAACACGCATACATTAAATGAGAATCTTATTCTTGAATGTGTTGCTCAATATGTCTTTTCAACGCTTCAAATTGCTCTATTAATGCTTCCAAATTTCATGAACTATCTGTATTTCCGAAAGTCTCCCATGATCGTGTCATTGAGCTTGAAAAACTAATTCTAAACTAAACGAGAAAATTAGGCGGATGATCACGACACTTTGGTTAAACATTTTCTAAACTAGAAGTTGAGTATTTTAATTTACAACTAAAATATCAACATCTCAAAGAAAATGTCAAAACTTCAAATATCAAGACATCTTCGGATGCTCCGAGTTTGATGCGATTTTCAAATTAACAAGCGTGATGAATGATTCAAGCTCGATTAACACGATCGAGAAAGTTGAAAGCCCGATCTCTCAATTAAAGGTCAAACAAAAATATGCGAGCTCCCAAATGCCTCCCTCTTTAGATTCTCGAATTCTCAAACGTTTCATCTTGAAAACCTAGTAAATGCTTTACAAAGGAAAACGAAAGTTTTCTAGAAGAAAATGAAAAGGTTAAACGTCACTTCAATGAGTTGTTTGAATCAATTAAAGTTACTCGTAACAAAACAACGAACAAATAACTTCATTGCAAAAGGAAATTAAGAATCAAGAGTCGGGTAAAGGAAAATGCCAATGATCAATGAGGAGAATATCGTATCTAAGGTTCACTCGTAATAAATCGCTTTATACGTGACATATGTCCCCTCATCTAAGGAACAACAAACTTGCCATTCAAACATATTTCTCATCCCTTAAGGATTGCTTAGAATACTGCGTGAGATTGTTGAAGAGGATAAGCTAGAGAAACCTCATGATAATGCAATTGGACATGCATGCTTATATGCCAAACGATCTCAAGAAATCTTAGAATGCTTGATCACAATATGCCCAAAGACATTAGGTGAGAGAGTTAACCTTTGATTCCATGCTCAATGCCTAAGGCCAAATATGATATGCACTCGATTCCCAATGTTTTGAATGTGAGCCGTAATGTACCCTTGAGCGCCTTCGATTCTAGATCACAATGCTAAGAAGGAGAACTCAAATGTGCCTTCTAGAGTCCAAATCTCAAGTACCTCTAGTTTTAAGAAAGTGAACCTTAGTGCACACGCATGTAGTTCGATCCCACATCTAAGCAGGTGGTGCAAAGAGTAGTAAAACAAACTAATGTTCCCATTCCTCTACAGAGAGTAATCGGTGACATTAAAGGGAGCGGTCAAAGTCTCAAGACAATACAAGGAATGATAGGACCTCGTAAGCTAAGAATGTTACCTTTGGAAAAGAGTAGAAGAACAATCTAGGAACTTTAAGTTTGAATCAAATAAAGCGAATCGTGTTGATTCTAGTATTAGCCATAGGCGTCTTGTAATTAATTCGAATTCGAGACTATTTGCAAACCTTGTCTTGATGACCTTGAATTCGCTTCTAATCATGTATGTGATGTTAATGTTACGCCTAATGATGTTAATCATCCGCTTAATATTGTTAATGCTAATATTCATGCTAAAAAGGCTAAAAGGCAAAAGCGAAGAGAGTTAGAAAATAATGAAACCCACAGGAAGAACATTCTACAAATAGGCTTTTATTGGATACACATTGGTCATAAGACTAATCGAGATAATGCCCACTAGAAAATGGATGCCTCTTGGTAGAACTATTCCCTTAAGAAGTGGTCACACTTTGTAAATGAGGCTATCTGAGACACTAGTATTGCATCTATTCACAATGATTCCATTACCTCACCGTGCGATATGAATGCTTCTATTTACGATGTGGGTGTTCCAAGCTGTGCAACTAACCAAATGGAACCCATTCTTGCATGGGGAACCCAATTATCGATTATCCATTCTTATCGTGTTCAACTGCAGATCGTTCAAATGGATTACGTGGTACCGGACTCATTTGTTCCAAGCATATATTTGGAGACCGGTCACGGCTCATGAACTTCGTGAGCAAATTCATCGGACCTATTAGATTCGGTAATGATCATTTGATGCTATTATGGGTTATGGAGATTATGTTGTTGGTGATAGTGTCATCTCCGAGTGTATTATGTGGAAGGTTTAGGTCATGTCTGCTCTGTTGGTCAATTACGTGATTACGATCTAGTAGCCTTGAAAAACATACCGCTTCGTTAGAGATCTTAATGGTAAGGAACTGTTGAAAGGAACTCGTGGCTCAAACCTTTACACTATCTCTATCGATGACATGATGAGAGCTTCACGAATCACTTGTTATCAAAGGCTTCAAAACAAAGTCATGGTTATGGCATCGTGGTCTCAATCACTTGAACTTGGCACCATCAACGATCTTTCGTAAAGGACTTAGTTGTAGGTTTACCTAGACTAAAGTATGAAAAGGATCATCTTTGTTCAACATGTCAATTGGGAAAAAGCAAGTATGCCCATAAACCCAAACCTACTAACTCATCACGAAGTTCTTCATATGATTCATATGGATTTATGTGGACCAATGAGAGTGCAGAATATCTTTGGGAAGAAATATGTGTTAGTTGTGGTTGATGATTATTCTAGATTCACAGGTCAAGTTCTCAAGGACAAAGGATGAAACTCCGATATCATCATCAAACTCATCAAACAAAAGTGCAGAGTTAGACTAAACAAAACCGCCGTAATTATCGAGCGGACAATGGGCCGGTTTGTCAACAAACAACTTAGTGAATTCTATGAAAGCGTTGGAATCGACCATCAAAGAAGTGTTCCACGAACCCCACAATGAGCGGTGTAGTTGAAAGACAAATCGTACTCTTGTTGAAGCCGCTAGAACAATGCTTGATCTACTCAAAGGTTCCAATGTTTCTGCAATTTGAAGCAATTGCCACCGCATGCTACACACAAAATCGTTCCCGATTCACACCATTCATGGAAAAACTCCGTATGAACTTGTCCACAACCGAAAACCTAATCTATCTTTCCTTCGTGTGTTTGGTGCCTTGTGCTATCCAACTAATGAGGTCAAGACTTGGGCAAACTTGGGGCTAAAGGCGACATTGGAGTATTTGTAGGATATGCACCAAACAAAAAGGATACCGAATCTACAACAAAAGAACCCAAATATCATGGAAACAATTCACGTTACGTTTGATGAGTGAGCGGTCAAATGGCTCTGGACACTCCACTCGGGACCCGCACTTCAAAACAGTCCCATTGGTTCATCCCTTGTTCCAAACTCCTCTCAAGAAACTCCATATGTACCTCCATCCGAGATGATGTAAAGAAATTGTTTGATCCTATGTTTGATGAACCGTATGATTCAATTACAAATGAGGTCTTGATCCCTAAAGCGAGAGGTTGCTCATATTCCGTTGAATGAAGTCAATCCTTGATCTCAATATCTTTAAGCCAAGAAGCACTGCTGCGATCCTTGATCTCATCAACAAATCATCATTCTTCCAATGTACATCATGGAAATGTTTACGCATCAATGATGAAGTTAATCCCTTTGCTACTCTGAAGATGCTCCATTTGAAAACATATTTGCTACTCTGAATCATCATCATAACCATCTTCTTGAGGAGACATCGACTCGACTACCTCGGTTCCTCAACAAATGCCACATGAACACCTCGAAAATGGACTCACGATCATCCATTAGACAACATCATTGGTAATCCCTCTCGTCTGTATCAACCCGGAAACAACTTGCAACCGATGCCTTATGGTGTTTCTTCAACTCAGTACTATCTAAGATCGAACCAAAAGATGTTAAAACCGCCATGAATGAAGGCAATTTGGTTCAATGCTATGCAAGATGAAATTCATGAGTTTGATCGTCTTGATGTATGGGAGTTAGTACCGCCCAGTTGTGCTATGATTATAGCTCTAAATGGATCTTCAAAGTAAAACTTGATGAGCATGGTGATGTGTCAAGAACAAGGCTCGATTAGTTGCTAAAGGATATCGTCAAGAGGAGGTATAGACTTTGAAGAATCTTTTGCTCCAGTTGCTCGAATCGAGGCAATCGTAATCTTTACGGCTAATCTTGCTAGTAAGAACATGGTAGTTTATCGGATGGATGTAAAGACGGCATTTCTAAACGGAGATCTTAAAGAAGTCGTCTCGTCACCAACTCAAGGATTTGTGAACCAAGAGCATCCTACTCACGTTTATCGTTTGAAGAAGGCTCTTTACGGTTTAAAGCAAGCTCCAGGGCATGGTATGATACATTCACAAAGTTTCTTCTATCAACCGGATTCATCAAAGGAGCAATTGATCCTACATTGTTCACGAGAAGTCGCAAACATTTGATTCATGTTCAAATTTATGTTGATGATATTATTTTGCCTCGTGACCCAATGGAATGTGATCGTTTTCAAATGAAATGAGTTCAAAGTTTCAAATGTCAATGATGGGACAAATGTCATTTTCTTAGGATTACAAATTTCTCAAAGTCCGGAGGCATTTTCATAAATCAATCTAAATATGCAACAGAGATTTTAAAGAAATTTGGATTTGATTCATGTGACCTGTTGACACCCCCATGATTGACCGAACCAAACTAGATGAGGACCTCTGGGGATCATGATTGACCAAACAAAATATCGTAGTATGATTGGATCCCGATGTATCTCATCGCTAGTAGACCGGACATCTTGTTCTCTGTGTGCATGTGTGCTAGATACCGTGCTAAGCCTACTAAAAAGCACCTTGAAGCGATTAAACGGGTCTTCGGTATCTCAAGGAACCATCAATATGGGACTATGGTACAGAAGGACACCGGTATGTCACTAACGGCCTATCTGAGATGCCGATCATGCGGGTTGTCAAGATACACGTCGAAATGCGTCCGAGGTGCTCGGTTTTGGGTGATAAGCTTGTGAGTCGGTATTCAAAGAAGCAAATGAGTACTTCTATTTCTTCTCGAGGCTGAATACATAGCCATGTCATCTTGTTGTGCTCAAATCTTATGGATGAGATCTCAATTATCGACTATGGCTTTGAATTCAACAAAATCCTCCGCATCTTGTGATAATAAAGTGCTATTGCTCTCTCATGCAACAACGTTCAACACTCAAGAGCAAAGCATATCGACATTCGACATCATTTCATCGGGGAACAAGTGGAAAAAGGTGTGGTGGAACTATATTTTGTGAGTCTCGAATATCGGTTAGCGGACATCTTCACCAAAGCTCTTCCAAGAGAACGTTTGAGTTTATTCTTCCACGCCTTGGTTTGAAAAGCCTTCAACCGAAACTCTCAAACGTCTTGAGGAGGAAGGCGAGGTAAAGGTCTATCTTCATCTATCTCTTGTAAATATTTTTTAAAAACAAAATACAAAATTATAAAACCTTCAAAAATCAAATAGAAAAATATAAAACTTTCAAAATCCATAAAAATTTGAAAAATTCAAAAATCTTCAAAAATATTGTCATTTTGTCACGTTTCTTTTGGTTCGATTATATCTCGTTCTTTGTCTTTGTCATTCAAAGAATGACACGGGACTTTAGATGTTGTTCAATATTTAAAAAAAAAAAAAAAAAAAAAAAAAAATCAAAAATATTTTGGGAGAAAGAGAAATGGTTTATTGTCATTTTAGGGCAATAACCGGTTTTAAAAGAAAGAAACGAGCCATGTTTTACCATGTTTTCAAATTCTATGCTACGATTCTATAAACATTTATCTGCTGAAAACCAAATGCTTTGAAAAATAACTCGGTCTCTATTTTTGATAATCATCGGGACTTATTTGTCAAAATCTCTATCTCTCAATCAACAACCTATGTCATTGATTGAGGGGAGAATGATTTCAATTAAATTAAAAGTTATTTGGCATTAAATTGTTTTCAAAAGATATACATGCATGTTTTATAAATGGAGTTTAAAGTCTTAAAATCCGATCCTTATCGGTTCAAACGCTTTCACAATCGAGTCACAATTCTCCTTAAAGCTCTCAAAATCAATTTAAATCTATACGAGATCACAAATCTCAAATGTTTTGATAATTGTGATCGGGGAGAATAATGATTTAAACCGGATTAAACCGATAATTAGGTAAATGGTTTTATAAGGATGTACATGCTATCACCCCACATGTGACAAACGATTTCAAATTTTCCATGCACATGTTGAGGGGAGCATCTATCTTAAACCTATGATCCGAAATGTGATCAACATTTCTCATCGTGCAAGTTCCTCTAGTATGTGCAAAACTCTTTTCAAACCTCGAGGCACATATTGAGGGGAGCGAATTTATGGAAACCTCATCCTTCCCGAAATGCGATATCTACTTGATTTGATATGGGAAGTGATCTGATATCTTTAGAAAATGGTAATCAAACAAGTTAATTCTTTCTCTTGCCTCCGTGTGCAAAACATTTTCAAATACTTGATGCACATGTTGAGGGGTTCTCGTTCTAAAAATGTCAAAAACAATTCGGTACAAAATGCTTTGATAATATATCACAAGTATCCGAATTGATTTTTCAAATAGTTTTCAATTGAATCCAATGGCGGATGAACAATACCAAATTGACCGACCAACTTTACTTTATGCACGGTGATATAAGGATGATAAGGTTAGGTATGTGTTCCATGATCCGCCGAGCGGAGGGATCTACCGAGGACAATCCACTAGTTAGTGTAAAGTCCTTAGGTATGATGATAAAAGGAGAAAATGAGATATGGGAAGAGTGCGGACTAAGACCGAGCTAATCGGAATAAACCCAATAAGGTTCTAGCTATGAAGTCTCGGTAAGCTTGAAGGGTTAAGAATTAAAAGAATTGAATGAGAAAAGGGTGAAACAAATAGCCCTCCATTTATTCAACCTTAGGGCGTAAAGGGTTCACTTCATATGCTAACGATGGTAACATCGGTGATTGAAGACAAGACGTCATGGACCCGATGGACGATGCACTTCAACTTTCAAACCACTCAAGTTCCTCTTAAAAGGACTTGTTTCATTCTCACGAGAACCAACATTATCTATCGACTTTCTCTTAGAGATGGTTGATATTGAAGAAGGAGACCTCTCCTAGTCTCCGTTATAGGATCCAAATATGCACAAATTGGGTCTAGAGCCACGAGATCATCAATAAATCTCATTAGGACACTTTCAATGAAGACTCTGTTTCACACAATGTGGAAAGAGAGATTATATCTTAGTCCTCGCATTATCCTTGTGGTATTGCCGGAACATCCGAGTGATGTGTTTATTGATAACGCTACACGCGTGGTTCGGGGTCAAGGAAACTTCCTTTTCTTGAGCAAGTTTTATAACACCCTAGGCGGTGAACCTAATCGTTGTAGTGTAGTAATTAGGGTAAGCCACGGGTATTGATATCGTTCTCTGGGGAATAGGAACGCTGAGAGAAGTTACTACGCTAAGGTTGAGGTTGAGGAAGATTATTTTTGTATTTTATATTTTGTAGAAATGGAAAAGGTCGAATCTCGGTATTGGATTTGGGGGTTGGTATTGCTACTGATTACTCTACTATTATCTAATTATCTAAGCTAAGGTTGTGATAGTCTATGTCTAATTGATGTGTACTGTATGATAGTTTAAAGATGTGTTTACTTAGGTTTTACTACTCCTTAATTATCTCCTATTGATGGTTGATTTGTCACGTCCTTATTCTAGTTGCGTTGTGATTCTAAGGCTATAGGGGCGTGCTTATTTCCCTAACTCTTTGAAATTACCAAAGGGTCTTGTTTACAAATCCTCTAGTGATTTATAGGCGCCTACTCTACGGTTGTCCTTGAATACTTTATCCTACAATTACCTAGATAATTATATTCTAAAGTTCACAAAGAAAAGTCAAGCATTAAGTACAAACGAATAATCTAGCGCACTCTAGATCATTAGTCAACTAAGATAAGTATCAACCAATCAATATTCAATAATTAAGTTTCATATTCCTAGCAAACACACAAATAAATTAGCGGACATGGAGAACATGCAAGCATACACAAAATAATCAAAGACATAATTAAATTAATGAAGTAAATACTTATCTTGATGTATAATAGGGTTTAGAACCCTAAAATACTGCACAAGAAAGCCTTGGTTCGGTTTTAGGTTTTACTCCAAAGACTACACATAAAAGCGAAAAATTCGGATTCTATATAAGATTACATCTGCGACGGCGTCACCTTATGTTTTGTGGCCAGATCGTGTCGCCATCATTAGGGTTTCGTCTTGGCCGTAAACCTTGCGACGGCGTCACCTTATATTTGTGTGCCGTCCCTTGACTCGACGTCTTGGTTCTGATCTAGGCCGTCCCGAGTAACGACGGCCTACTCCTTTAGAACCCGACGTCGTCCGCCGAAAACATGCAATTTCGCGACCCGTCATAAAATTCCTTCCCGACGGCGTCGCAGATATCTGATGGCAAATGCCGCCTTTATGTTTCAATGACTTTGAGTGTCTCGATTCGACTTTGGCCATTTTCTTCAGATATTCGCGCCTTTTTCGTCCAAATAAGCATCATTCCATTTGCCTTCAAGAGACCTAAAAGTGAAAAGGAACGATATTAAGAAATAACGGATATAAAGTGATCAAATAAGGACTAAAACGACCCTCAAAATGGTACCTTTTAAAACCTTATCATTTACATATTCACAATGAAGATGGAAAGCCTTCAGAGCCAACATCAAACAAGCTCACGGTAGGTGGCGTGTGAGATCTATTATATAGATCAACCATGTGACAACCGAATGAAACAATGGGGCGATTCAATCTCTTGAATCAAACTGGTTCGAGTTATGGATTGACGGATACCTTTGAAAAACCGGTCTTTGTGCTTAAAAACTCTTTTCTTTAGCACATCGATTGTACTCATTTTTCAAACCAAAAGGTATTTTTATGATTGATAATTGATTTCCAATAAAACCTTCGTTGTATTGCAAAACAATTTCTATTGAGCAATACGATTGTTTTCAAATCTCTTTCATCAATTAGTGTCACACCCCAATTACCTATTTTGCGTGAATGAAATTCACGGGGTTGTTGTCATAGCATCACAATACAATTATATTGAGCGACCTAAAGTGTCGTTTGGAAAATACATCGTTTGATTTAATAAAATAATCGAGTTACAAGGATAGGTCCCAAATGAAAGTTACTATGTGCGGAAAAATAAGTTTGGTACAAGTCAAGCGATGTTTTAAAGTATATAAAACCCAGTGAAGCAGCGTCGTCCACGACTCTATGATAAGTCCACATGCATGCCATGAAGTGAATGCCTTAGATACCGAGATAAAACATGCTTAAAGCAGTCAACACAAAGGTTGAGTGAAATCCATAGGTTTAATTAATTCGTTTGAACACAATATTCGTGAGTGTGAGTTACGTTGTTTCACACATCGTTGAAAACAAAGCGACATTTATTTCACTAAGTTCATGACAACCAAAGCGTAAACCTCGTACCAATAGAAATTGGTAAAATCGTTTCATCGCAGACCTAATAGGTAAACTTGCCAATTTACCTTAATGATTCAAATATAGTCGTTCGATTTCCCTAGCGGGTCAATAAGAACAGGAGTGTTAATTCAATAGGCCTATTCACAATATTCGCTCACTTCATAGTGACTAATGGTGCATGATGTAGGGACTTCAAACATGGCAATTGATTACTTAGTGACAATAAAACATTTGGATATAGCATACAGTTCAAAGCATTTGTGTTCGATTAAAAATAGTTGAGCATGTATCTCCCAAGAGTTTGTAAAACAATTAAGTAATAGAAAGTGGGCTATGAACTCACGAATACATAATAGTTTAAAGTACTTGTGAAAGTAAAAGCAAGTAGTCGAGCATGTATCTCACCCAAAGTAATTTATAAGCAGTTAAACAAAAGTTGGGGCTATGAACTCACATAATCCTTAAAAGTATAGAGTATTTATGAAAGTAAATGAAAATAGTTGAGCATGTATCTCTCTAAAGTAATTCAAAGCGATAAAAGTAGGGCTATGAAAATCACGATAATATGTAAAAGTTTTGAGTACTTTTGAAAGTAAAAATAGGTAATTGAGCATGTATCTCCCCAAAATAGTATAAAACAATTGAAAATGGGGCTATGAAACTCACAATAATATGTAAAAGTTTTGAGTACTTTTGAAAGTAAAAATAGGTAATTGAGCATGTATCTCCCCAAAATAGTATAAAACAATTGAAAATGGGGCTATGAAACTCATTTGTCTTGATCGGATCGAGTGTAACGATATAATGTTTATCAACGATAGAGTCTGACAAGATCACGATCTTTAACGATTACAAGACTTAGGTTGAATGGTCAAAAAACAATCAAGCCCAAACCCCTTTCAATCTTCAACCTCTTAATCCAAGCTTACAAACCCTTTTACCCTTGCAATAACTTTCTTACTTCAGCCCCTTATGCAAACCTTGTGCTTGGTCTTCTAGTTCAGCCCTAGTTAGCTTGTATTTTTCCTAATTAAACTTTGTAAACATCAAATTATTTGTTCTTAGTGCCATCGTAGTAGCATATAGTAACTTGAGTTAGTCTTGTGCAAATAAGAATATGTGGATGGAAATTTATAACTTAGAAGAGTGTACGTGTCTAAATATTTGCATGGTACTTTCATATGGTTGACACGTTTTTATGGAGACAAAGTATAAGATACACATGGGTTCGTTTGCAATTGCTACGTGCTCATTATTTGTGAATAATCTTGCATGGTCTCCACGTCTCCTACATTTTGACATTTACATACTATCATTTTGGAATGTTGGCTGAAATAAAGGGGCACGTGGGCATGCATATTAAATAATAGGCCTTAGATACGTTTTGTATGTTTATCTTGTGTGATTTATAGTATATATGATATAGTTTGGTCCTGGTAATTACTAACGTTAAGCATTTAAGTTACGAAACTTAAAACCGGGTAACATAAGAATATAATACTTATGAAAATTTCAAAGCTTATCAATATATTTAAACTAAGTAGATTAGATATGTGATAACTTTAACGGAGTGCGTAAATATATATATAACAATATATGTACTAAATAAATTAAAAACATCGAGTAAACTAATAATATAATTTTTATAATCTTAATATGAGTATAAAAATATATCGGATAATTTTGGAACCGTCGGATCAATTGTTCAAAATAATTACTTACAGCGATAACGTTTATTTAATATGAAATTATCGTTTAATGAAAATGCAAAACCATGCATGAATTAATATGATGACAATGATGTTAATGAAATGTAGACTAAACTTAGTCTATATGAAAGGTCCTCGATGATATGATCATGAATTCACGGCTAAACCATTACGGTTCGTGAATTTGATACTAAATAAACCTAGTTTACGATAAATGATGAACCATGAATAATGTTTTGAAATATGACTGAAAATACTGAGTTGTCACAATCGCCCAACAAAAAGGAATTGGTCCACGAATTGATTCGTGATAGTCCATCAATTTTTGAGTTTGTGATGAATAACGAGGAAAGAAGTCATGAAGAGGTGTCGTTATGGTTATCGATGATTGAGAGCGTACAAAACATCGTAGTAAAGAAAATATTGGATGAATCTCCCACGAGTAACACTTTGACTTTGGAATATGTGATAATTTTGCTTACACTAAGATTTATAAATAACTGCTCCCAACATAACATGATCCCTCCAGAATTAGACATAGTTAGCTAGGCTATGTATAATTAAGGAACGATAATGTGATGTTCGGTTTAGTGGTTATAACTCTCAATGTTTACATAGATTTAAACCGTGTCGTTAAAATGGTCGTTAAAGTAAAAGGAAGTCAAATTCTCGTAAGTGATAACAAATCGGAAAGAAAATAAAGTACGATAGATGAGAATATTTTACAACGAGTGGTTTATCAAAAAGTAATACATCTTAAGTTATAAAGATCCGGATACGATGGAAGACATAAACTTAGTACGACATAGTACATAAGGAAAATAAGATTGTTAGTTTCGAACTTCTTCGCCTTCCGTTGTTTGAAATCCTCTTGAGCTTCACCTCCTTCTAACATGTAGGCATTCCATGAGCACCTTCAACTTGTTGACCTCCGTTTTGAGGACATTGGTTCCGATAGTGTCCTTGTTCCCACATCCAAGCATGTGACTACGGCCTTACCTCTACAATCCACGGCTAGGTGTCCCGATTTTTGGCATTTGTGGCACTTGGCGGGCAAGGACCCGAGTGATGAAATTTACATCGATTACATAGTGGGTGTGTTCGGCATAACCTCTCCTTCCATTGGTGCGTGACATAAACCATTCCGACTTCTTGCCTTCTATTTTGTTGTTGATGATGGTTAGTATTACGGTTTTGGTTTTTGTTATTATAACCTCCTTGGTCGTTTTCCCATTTCCTTTTGTTGTTGTTGGTTTGGTTATCGTCGTTGTTGTTGTTGTTTTGGTTGTTGTTGTAGTTGATGCGGTTGTTGGTATTGTTGTTACGGTTAGTGTTGGTGATGTTGCCTCTCTTTACTACTTGTGCCATAAGCTTTTGAGACACTCGAATAGATTCCTCAATCGTTTGCGGATCAAAGGAAATCACATCGCCTTGAATAATTTCGGGAAGTTCTCCAATGAAAGCCTCCAGTAGCTTCTCGTTATCCGAAACCATAGATGGGCATAACACGGCCAATTCTTGAAACCTTCAATGTAAGTATCAATATCATACCTAATAGTTACCGTTCATAGAATTCGGTCTCTAACTTTTTCACCTCAAAATGCGGACAATACTTTTCGTTAACAACCCTTTGAATTGTTCCCAAGTGAGCTTGAAAGCATTTTCCATCCCCATTGGTGAGCATACGAATTCCACCAAGACATTGCCCCATCAAGTAGTGTACTTGTAGCAAACTTAACCTTGCTATCCTCAGGGCAATTACATAACGAAACACGACTCCATTTTCTCGAACCATCTAACCATGGCGGTTGCCCTTGATTACTTTTGAACTTAGTAGGATCTCCACTTTTAAAATCTTTATCGAACAACTTCAACCCTGAGACCCTCACTGCAATTCCTGCGGCAAGAAGTCTAGCGTCTTGACTTCCCTCGCAATTCTAGTAGCTTGAGCTTGCATGACGCGGCGACATTATGGCAAGCGGCTTGATTCAAGCTGACCTCGGTGCGATGGCGAGTCTAGCGGCTTCAAGATGGGCTGCGGCCTCGGCGGCATTAGCAAGTCTAGTGGCTTGGCGATGTCATGCGACCTCGGCGGCAGCCACCTGTTGCCCCTTTCGATCCTTAAAGCATCGGCTATACTATCCTCACAAACTTTTGCATAGCTTGCATGTCAATTCGGTGTGGCTTTCCTTGGCGCCATTACTTCTTCAAAATAAGAGGAAAGGTGAGGCGTAGCAAAGTCGATGTTAATAATAAACGCTCGAAGAGATATGATATGAGGTGATAAGTTTGAGGTTATTTTTCAAAATAATCGATGGTTTCCTAAGAAATGGGTTATGAGATGTTGTAAGCGCTTCAAATGTATGATGGTTTAGTGACTTAATGTATGAATAACGTGTAACTCGACATGTTAGTGGTGAAACAAAGGGTGAGAGTGACTTAGCCTACTTAAAGGTTTTGTCTCGGCATTCGACGTTATCGGTGATGAATCGGTGATATTAAAATTATGATAGGAATGACAAAGCATTCTCCACATTAGAGTATGAGGAAAGGATAATGGGATGGGTATTTAAAGGCATCCATGTGACAATCGTTTTGAAGCGAAAGTAAATAACTTCGAAAAATGTGCGTATAAACCGCATGTAAAGTGAATATGCACTTATGATGAAATGATGAGATGCTATGATGATGTAGTTATAGTCTAGGGTCAATGATGCAACCTAGTTCTCTATAATTACAAGCTCGATGCCAATCACACACCCCAAATTACCTATTTTGCGTGAATGGAATTCACGGGGTTGGCCCGTCATAGCATCACGATCAATAATTATATTGAGCGACCTAAAGTGTCGTTTGGAAAATACATCGTTTGATTTAATAAAATAATCGAGTTACAAGGATAGGTCCCGAATGAAAGTTACTATGCGGAAAAATAAGTTTGGTACAAGTCAAACGATGTTTTAAAGTATATAAAACCCAGTGAAACAGCGTCGTCACCACGACTCTATGATAAGTCCACATGCATGCCATGAAGTGAATGCCTTAGATACGAGATAAAACATGCTTAAAACGATCAACACAAAGGTTGGGTGAAATCCATAAGTTTAATTAATTGGTTTGAACACAATATTAGTAGTGTGAGTTCGTTGTTTCACACACATCGTTGAAAACAAAAAACATTTATTTCACTAAGTTCATGACAACCAAAGCGTAAACCTCGTACCAATAGAAATTGGTAAAATCGTTTCATCGCTGACCTAATAGGTAAACTTGCCAATTTACCTTAATGATTCAAATATAGTCGTTCGATTTCCCTAGCGGGTCAATAAGAGCAGGAGTGTTAATTCCATAGGCTATTCACAATATTCGGCTCACTCATGAAGTGACTAATGGTGCATGATGTAGGGACTTCAAACATGGCAGTGATTACTTAGTGACAATAAAACATTTGGATATAGCATACAGTTCAAAGCATTTGTGTTCGATTAAAAATAGTTGAGCATGTATCTCCCCCAAGAGTTTGTAAAACAATTAAGTAATAGAAAGTGGGGCTATGAACTCACAGTAATACATAATAGTTTAAAGTACTTGTGAAAGTAAAAGCAAGTAGTCGAGCATGTATCTCACCCCAAAGTAATTTATAAACAGTTAAACAAAAGTTGGGGCTATGAACTCACAGTAATCCTTAAAAGTATAGAGTATTTATGAAAGTAAATGAAAATAGTTGAGCATGTATCTCCTCTAAAAGTAATTCAAAACGTATAAAAGTAGGGGCTATGAAAATCACGAAGAATATGTAAAAGTTTTGAGTACTTTTGAAGTAAAAATAGGTAATTGAGCATGTATCTCCCCCAAAAATAGTATAAAACAATTGAAAATGGGGCTATGAAACTCACAATAATATGTAAAAGTTTTGAGTACTTTTGAAAGTAAAAATAGGTAATTGAGCATGTATCTCCCCCAAAAATAGTATAAAACAATTGAAAATGGGGCTATGAAACTCACTGTACTGATCAGCATCGGAGTGTAACGATATAATGTTTATCAACGGTAGAGTATGACAAGATCACGATCTTTAACGATTACAAGACTTAGGTTGAATGGTCACAAAAACAATCAAGCCCAAACCCCTTTCAATCTTCAACCTCTTAATCCAAGCTTACAAACCCTTTTACCCTTGCAATAACTTTCTTACTTCAGCCCCTTATGCAAACCTTGTGCTTGGTCTTCTAGTTCAGCCCTAGTTAGCTTGTATTTTTCCTAATTAAACTTTGTAAACATCAAATTATTTGCTCTTAGTGCCATCGTAGTAGCATATAGTAACTTGAGTTAGTCTTGTGCAAATAAGAATATGTGGATGGAAATTTATAACTTAGAAGAGTGTACGAGTCTAAATATTTGCATGGTACTTTCATATGGTTGACACGTTTTTATGGAGACAAAGTATAAGATACACATGGGTTCGTTTGCAATTGCTACGTGCTCATTATTTGTGAATAATCTTGCATGGTCTCCACGTCTCCTATATTTTGACATTTACATACTATCATTTTGGAATGTTGGCTGAAATAAAGGGGCACGTGGGCATGCATATTAAATAATAGGCCTTAGATACGTTTTGTATGTTTATCTTGTGTGATTTATAGTATATATGATATAGTTTGGTCTGGTAATTACTAACGTTAAGCATTTAAGTTACGAAACTTAAAACCGGGTAACATAAGAATATAATACTTATGAAAATTTCAAAGCTTATCAATATATTTAAACTAAGTAGATTAGATATGTGATAACTTTAACGGAGTGCGTAAATATATATATAACAATATATGTACTAAATAAATTAAAAACATCGAGTAAACTAATAATATAATTTTTATAATCTTAATATGAGTATAAAAATATATCGGGATAATTTTTGGAACCGTTGGATCAATTGTTCAAAATAATTACTTACGCGATAACGTTTATTTAATATGAGAATTATACGTTTAATGAAAAATGCAAAACCATGCATGAATTAATATGATGACAATGATGTTAATGAAATGTAGACTAAACTTAGTCTATATGAAAGGTCCTCGATGATATGATCATGAATTCACAGCTAAACCATTACGGTTACGTGAATTTGATACTCGTAAACCTAGTTTACGATAAATGATGAACCATGAATAATGTTTTGAAATATGACCTGAAAATACGAGTTGTCACAATTAGTGAACTTAAAATTATTTGGTTCACTCACTCCGTGTTGTCTTCTTTGAGATGTTCGGTTTGAGAACGACTAGAAACATTGCGAAACCTGTCGAGGAGATTCTTAGGAATCCTACGATCACGAGCGGTATTTATCTTGATCAGCGGGAACCGTGGGCGTGTACCTCAATTCAGCGAAAGTGATCAAAGACACTTTCGTGCGATTTAATGCTAAGTGTTGTATACGGTACACCGATGTTTGCGGTGATCGAATGAAGCGGTCAATCCATAGCCGCATGCTCACACTACACATTCATCTCGAAAAGAAATCATGATAAGTGCATCAATGACTACGATATTTTCACTCCATGCTTCACGCTGCAGCTGCGCCAATATCATGATTCAACAAATGCTTCCGCTTACTCGATGAGAAGATATCATGATCCGAATGTGAGCATGTCGGTCCCAAAGTCACAACACCACAATGGATGTCTCGAGATTGTTGATAGTGATGATCTCGAAAGATGGCTCAAATTTATTATCACGTGGATCGATAAAGACCTCCACTTGAAGTAACCAAACATGCAATGTGAAGAATCAATGACTACGAGCTTAGGAGCAAAGGACTACATCAAGAATGCAAGATCAATTTTTAATGTAATATCGGTTGTATTCAATGTAATTTTAGTACATGATTGAGTGACCTCCTTAGGAGAGATTGTTAGGAATTAGAAAATTCCGGTATTAAAGAGTCGGTCACCTCAGTATATGTAATCGTTAGAAAGCTCGCGATCGTAGTTATTTTAAGCTAAGTAGTATTTAGTTAAGTAACACCGTGGAGGACGGACGGGTCTTTACCCATCAGTATGCACGATCCACAACCCAAAGTGTGGCGAGTTATGTAAGACTATAAATACTCTCTACCTTCCAAGGTAGAGTTGGAGCTCATAATAATATCTTTCACTTTCTCTCACTAAGTTCCCTAAACCTCTAACTTTCTCTCTAGAATTCCATCTATATGCTACTTTGTGTTATGGTTTGATGTGTATGTGAAAGTTATATCTTACAAAGTTAGCTAGTCCTCTTGGTGTAGATTTACGTGTGTCATCCCTAGCTTCTAAGCCAACATATTTCTTAAAACCTAAAGCTACTTGAGAGTTAGGAGTTTGGTACTATAGATGAAGCCCGACTAATTTGTTTCCATTCATTAACCATTCTTTATGCCTAGCTACTTCTCATCTAGTTTCTCTTTTAGCACTTTGTTTTCGGAAACTACATTAGCTTTTTCTTTCTCGGTTCTTTTAAATCAATTTTAGTGCATTCTAAATCACTTTCTAACACCCTTAACTTCTCATCATAAGCCAATTGATTCTTTTAAACCAAACCTTTTGTCTTTCTAATGTTTTTAGCGCTTTATAAGCCTCAACTTCAACATAGCATTCACTATATTTGGGTTTCAATTCATCATAGGCTACTTTAAGTTCATTATAACGTTCACTACAACCAAAAACACGATTATGTACGAGAGATGCCCATTAAGGCAACTTGATCATGCCTATCCTCACAAATCTGACTAGCCGACAATCCAATAATCTACGAGCCAAGACCTTCATCATTCTCATGCTCATGCATCTTCCAGTCGACATGGTCATCCACAGTGACAAGTGCTGAGGAGTTTCAGGTCTTGAATTTCCGACTTCCTACGAATCTGGCGATAGGAAGTATATCTCACTTCATCACCAACCTTCCTGTCCTTACATTCTACGGAGAAGTGACCCATCGACCACAAGTAAAGCATTTGACCTTGCCTCTGTTAAACCTATCTCGGATCTCTTCCTTGAAGCCAAACTTTCTCCACGACTTACTCTCGAACTTCTTGATGTTCATTGAGAGCATAGCGATTCCACTTCAATTCATCTCCTCCATGTCAAATGGATCCACACATTCAAAGTCCTCGAGGCTAGTTCTTCTTTGGTGTCATAATCGACAACAAAAGAGAATCACATCTTCCAAAACACCACTGGTTTTAGGTTGAGAACTTGATGAAGTAGCGGTGTAGGAAGATGATCTTGAGGAAACAAGACTTGGAGCATAAGTCATCCTATTTGAGGAGGCCCCAACAAAAGTTGTATGACTAGGGTGCATGAACGAAAAAGACTTCTCACATCAGGCTCAAGAGATTTAAGTCTGTTGTATAGTTTATCAAAAGTGAGCATATCCAGCCCACCTTTAGCTTTGAGGGCAATGCTTACCTGCAACCAAGATGAATGTAGGGATCTCAAGAACTTTGAGTTGTAGTCATCATTATCTGGCTTTGCCTTGGTGATTCGATTGACTCGATTATCTTATGAAACACTGTCATAACCTTTGTGGATTCCTTCTTCTTGATTTGGAATTCTTGAAGCTATTGTTTCAACATTGACTTCTCATTCTCCTAGACTCCTCATTCCCACCAAACCCTAGCCTTGATGGCCATCCCTATATCCTTAGCATCCGCGATGGTGAAAATCACCCAAGTGATCTTGAGGAATAACTGAAGGAGAATAGTTCTTACTTTGTGCTCTCTTTGAGCGGCGTATCTCTTGATGATTTGGGAGGAACAATAGTAACATTACCATCGGGATCTGTGATAGTCCTCTTCAGTGTTCCCTTCTGACAATTTCGAGAGATTCCAATCAATGTTGGAGATCCAGTTCTGCATCTTCATTGACCACAAATCGTACTCCTCCTTCTTAAGATAAGGAAACTTAGCATTGCTGTTAGAGAGGCTGAGTTGTTTCATTGAGGTGTTGTTATTGTTGTTGGTGACATCCATACCATCATCAGATCCAGGCATGGTGAAGGTTGAATTGTTTTGGTTGTATGGGTGTAAAGGAAAGAATGTTCTTAGTATCGTAGAGACTCTCCCGAGGCTCTGATAACACTTGTTGAAACAAAGACCTTGATAGATCTTTAAAGCACTCGTAGATCGATAGCAATGCTTATGTAATCACAAACACACTATTAGACAGTCTCTATAACTTGTATTCAAGCGGAATTTAAACACAAGAACAAATATAAATAACTAAGAACACTTTGATCCTCTATGGATCTTTTAATAATACTAAAACTTTGTTTTTCAACTCGTACATGACTCATACTATTGTGTTCCTTTTATACACAAGGAACCCTAACTCGTTTCCCAAGAAACGTATAAACATAAAACTAAATAAGATATACAATATAACTTCCTAATAAAGCTCATGCATATCTAACTAACTATAGAATCGCGGAATATCTATATCCGAAACCATCTACAGGTTTCTAACTTTAGCGAATTAAGTCTTGATGAGAATCCATACACTTGTTGTAATTCTTGGCGGTAACATCGACATAATTCATACTTAGTAGAATTCCCAACACTATTCCCCTGAGAGCGATATCAATTCTGGTGGCTTACCCTAATACTACAATACAACGATTAGGTTCACTTGCTAGGGTGTTGAAAACTTGCTCGACGAAAGGAAGTTCCTTTGACCCCGAGCGATGCGTGTAGCGTTATCAAGTTTTGGCGCATTGCGGGGAATAGAATAGCTAGTTAGTAGTCCACCTCGTTTAGGTTCCTTTGCTTGATTCCTATCAAGTAAATTTTTTCAATTTTAGCTTCCACCAGTCTATCCCCTTCCGTGACCTTTGTTCGTAACCCCATCACTTTTCATCATGGAAGGTGATAAGCAACCACCATTCATCAACCTACCACAAATGACCCGCCAAGAGCCCGTACTCTTGGTGAATACTCGATACCAAGCCACCTAGGCTATAGGAACACCATTGAGCTTCCCGATCAAGCCTAAACTATGGCCTGCGATCCGACACCTTCCGGTTGGTGAAAAGCGGATGTGCATTCCATGGAATTAGTTCAAGATCCTAATCGGCATCTTAAGGATTTCCTTAAATTGTCGATTCCATCGACCTTGATGCTACTACTCGGGAGACCACAGCGTCTGCGTCTCTTCCAATTCTCTACGGGACCAAGCTAGTAATTGGCTTGAGCGACTTCCATAGGCTCCATCTCAAGTTGGGATGATCTCACCTCTCGCTTCCTTGCTCAATTTTTTCCACAGGGAGAACCACTAAACTTAGGCGAGACATCTTAACGTTTCAACAACTTCAAGGTGAGTCTCTACAAAGCGTGGACTTGATTCAAGGACCTCTCGTAAACTCCCCATCATGGCATTGATCTTTGGCTTCAAATCCAAATCTTCTATGACCATATCGATTTCATCACTCGACGATCCATTGATCAAGCCGTCGGTGGAAGGCTCGGCACTTTAATGCGGAGAAATCTTGGGATATTATAGAAGAGCTTGTTGATCAAAGCTACGAAGATTGGAATGAATCTCACGAAACCCACGTTAGCGTGGTTAATGCCATATCAAATCCTATTGAATCTTCCGATATCACCGAGGAGCAAATGAGTGCTATTGAGAGAAGGATTGATTATCTTATGGAAAGGCACAAAAGAGCTCCCGTACAAATCCCTAGAGAAGCAGTCAATTCCGCCAATTCCACTAACCACCCAACACTTTTTTCGGAATCCCCAAGTCATGAGCAAAACCCCAATTCCGAAAGGCACTTCCGTTATACTTCCCTAATACCACTCTCACCAAGCTTTAAGGAACAAATAAGGGAGTACATGGCAGCTCATACGGAGAGATTAGCTAAATTTGAAGAGGAGGTTTATAGGCATACAGGAGCGCAAGCAAAGATAGCGAAATGATGAACACGTAAAAGAATATACCAAGACAAAAGTTCCCGAAAGGTACTAGTAAAAGCAACGATTGTCCTCCCACTGTTTGTTAACGCCATTTCCATTATGCACGAGGATGGAAAGGTTGAGGTGAAAAACCGAGGAAAGCAAGAGGAGGAGTCTGAACCTAATAATGAGCCCGAGACCATTGAGTACCACCTTAAGCATGAAATTATGAAAGACCATTGCAAACCAAGTAAACAACTTTAGGTACAATGAGGTTCTTAGGGAAGCCCATGAAGGAAAAATAACGAGAAGAAGAGTATGATCACCGCCTATGGGACCCCATGAGTTGGTTCTAAAACCATTAACAAAAACGAGACACCACGAGGAACTTCGTGATACCATGTAGCATAGGTGATATTGATAATATAAATGCCTTAGGCGATCGAGTGCGATGTGAGCAGAATGACATTATCAATCTATAATAAGTTGACTAGGTAGAAGCCACCAAGACCGATCTTAGACTTTCCTTAGCTAATAACACCTATATCTACCGCATAGGAATCGCGGTGGATATTTTAATAGAGGTGGCTAATATCGTTTATCCGGTGGATTTCGTGATCATAGATGTTGAGGAAGATAGAAACATGCCACTCATTCTTGGGACACCATTTTTGGCCACCGCCAAGGCAACCATCAAATGCGGGGAGGGCATCATGATACTTAAAAGCGGAAAAGGGTATGCTAGGATACCCATCGTTCCAAGATATCCTCTTAAGATCATGGAGAAGATTATGGGTGAAAGTCCACAAGTCCCTAGCAATATAGTTAAGAAGAAAATGAATGATTGGGAAAAAGGGCTTAGAGATTTTATGGTTCAAGGATTGCATGCAACATTGTGGGCTTGATAAAGTTAGGAAATAATCCCACTTCGATACCAAAGGCACAAAGGAACCCTAAGGAATTTCTAAAGGAGAAAAAGTACTTACACAAATCACGGATAAGGGCATTACAAGGTAGAAACAAACCAAGATGGTTTGGGCCTTTACGATGAAGGAAACCAATCTAAAGGATAAAACCGTCACCATAATAGACGACGTTGGCATGGAATCCATGGTAAGCATACAACGTCTACGCCCTTTTGACGAAGGGAAAGCGAAGGGAGGAGATGACGGTAATGAAGTCACGTAAGGGCACAAGTACGAGTCTAGCTACAAGACTCATAAATAAAGAAAAGCGCTTCGTGGGAGGCAACCCATGCTTAATTGTTTTCTTGTTAGTGTCATATATATTTTAATTGATTGCTTATTCTCATGTTTAAATTTGTAAAAGTGCTTTATTTTGTTTTTAACCTCGTCTTGATTGCATATAAAGGTATTTTACATAAAGGATAAGTGTAGGGAGGATTACACACGTTTTCAAAAGAAACGTGAACATGAGAATTGCAATTAATTAAAAGATATATGTGTGTTTGTTCGAGTCAAATGCTTGTATCGAGTCATAATGGATGTTTTGCGTAAATATTTCCAGATTCTAAAGATGTAAATTTTCCGAATTTTTCCGAAAATCGCACCGCTTTTGTCGATAACCTAACGGCGTCGGGATCGCAACTTGACGGTGTCGGGAAGGAGTAAAACAACATATTACTTTTTCTCGTTTCGAGCTACTTATAAAACTTTTGGAATTTTCCGTGTCTTAATTTTCTAGAAATTCGTAAACATCCATTCCACAAGCATTATATCCTAGTTTAATAGAGTCTTATATATATTATTACCGCCGATTTTACTCAAGGTTTCGTTTATTTTCTTCAAGTGTGCGAGGTTTAATTTATAAAGAAGAAGATACATAAGATTGGAAGGAGCTTTTCACGATACATTCTTCTTGGAAAGGATTTAACCACCACTTTACAAGGATCCTACCGAGCTAATCGGGAGTATTAGTTTCTTTCATTTTAATTACCTTCCATTATCATAACTTTGATACTTCGGGAACATTGGGGACAATGTTGGGTTTAAGTGTGCGAGGAAAATAAAGCAGGAACTTTGAAACTATGCTTATCCTTGATTATTTGCTTTGTCCAATTGTATTTGTGTAATAAACCATGAGAAAATGTCGGTTAGGGTAATTTTGGCACCAAATTTAAAATTTTTCATGACATATAGGAGTGGGCCATTAGTCTTAACAAAAGCGTCTCACGGATAGGAAGTTATATGACTAGCACGAAACCCTTTATCACTTAAATTCCACCCAAATGTGAGGATTGCCCTTAGATTAGTAGGAATTAAAGCATTCATCTTTAATGCTTAGAGTGTGAACCAGTAGTATAATAGATTCTAGAACTTGTTTTGTGATGCATCCCGAGATCGCTAGTAAGACTACACTTGTGTAGTTAGGAATAACGAATGATAAGAGGCATTAGGATAACCCTTGTTTGATACCGTAATATAATTACTTCTTCCACATCGGTTGAGTAATTCCCCACACCTTGCGTTGTACTCATCTCTAGTACACGATACCCTAGTTAACCCCTCGAGCCTATCCTTTTCGTGGTTCTCGTGATGTTTGGTTTTCGGAATATCAATGAAGAGCATTGTTTAAACCCACCCCTAAATGTACACCCAAATCTCCTTAGCCTACCTTGTATGCACTCACTTTTAGTGCATTATTGTTATCACCCTAAACCCTTAGTTCAATTATCTAGTTTCTTGCATAAGTTGCTAACTTGAGTTATATCCTTTGTACACAGTTTTGGGACGATTGGGACTCATGGGAAAAGTTAAAGTTTATGAAATGACGGGAAGGGAACGTTAAATTCAAATTCCCTTTAGTTGCGTAATAATGTACTCCAAGTGTTTTGATCTTTTCAATTCGGGTCAAATTAGTGTTTGAGTAATAAAAACTCAAGTGTAAGGATGTGCCTATAAATCCTATCATTTTGATGTTACCGTAGAGGATGGTAGAGTAAAAGTGTATGGAAAAAAAATCGAAAAAAATAGAAAAGAGAAAGAAAAATAGAGTGTTCAAAAAAAAAAAAAAAAAAAAAAAAAAAAAAAAAAAAAAAAAAAGGCTACCATCCTACATCTCTTTAAATTTATGATTGTTTGTTTGATTATCTAGAGTTTAGAGTGTCGAATCTTGGCTTAGCAACGCCATTCTTCATATGCTTGTAACATAAAGATTTTTGACTTGCCACCACTAAATAGCCTATCCCACCAAACCCTTTGTTTCCTACCGTAAGCCTAACATTACAACCCTTTAAAAGACCTCTTTGATAGTCTTTCCTAGGTGCTTACGTAAAGCGATGGAGATTTGATCTATTCTCAAGCCTATGGTAATCTATGTACTAGGACCGGTTAATGAGTGTTTATCTTCCATTTCCAACTTGTTATATTTTATATACACCGAGAGATGTGAGTATCCAAACACCCATGTGAGGTGCTAGTATGTAATTCCGTGCTTGTTATAACTTTCTTGGGCTTATATGTGTTGTGGATTGTTTTAAACTAATGCTTCATGACCCCTAACTTATAAATTAATTAGCTAAAAGCACATGTGCTTGAGGACAAGCAAATACCAAGTGTAGGGATATTTGATAAGGTTTTAAAATGTACCTTTTTGAGGGATCGTTTAAGCCCTTATTTGATCACTTTTGTATCCGTTATTACTTAATATCGTTCCTTTTCACTTTTAGGTCTCTTGAAGGCAAATTCTTTGGAATGGCACTTAAGGACGTGATTAAGAATAAGGACGTGATAATTCAACCACCAATAGGAGATAATTAAGGAGTAATAAAACCTAAGTAAACACATCTTTAACCCATCATACGAGCACACAATAATTAGACATAGACTGCATACACCTTAGATTAGATAATTAGACAAGTAGAGTAATCGGTGAAATACCAACCCCAAATCCAAACCCCGAGATTCGTACCTTTCCTTTTCTAAGAAATATAAAAGATAAAAATAATCTTCCTCAACCCCAACCTTAGCGTAGTAACTTCTCACTAGCATTCCTATTCCCTAGAGAACGATATCAATTCCGTGGCTTACCCTAATACTACACTACAACGATCGGGTTCATCGCCTAGGGTGTTGAAAACTTGCTCGACGAAAAGGAAGTTCCTTTGACCCGACGACGCGTGTAGCGTTATCGGTGTTATAGGCGGATCGGGTTATGGCGTAACTAATAAAATAGTTACGCCGTAATCTTCTATTTTTTTGTAATTTGCACTAGATCAGCTGGTTACGGCGTAACCTTATAAGTGTTTATGCCGTATCTTCAATATTTCTTGGTTACGTCATAGTTTAAACAAGAGTTACGGCGTAGTTATCAGCGGTGTGGAACCTCATTTGACCTAATATAGTTACGTCGTAGTCTTTTGTGAGAGTTACGCCGTAATCTTCCGATGAGTTGGCTTTACGAGTCACCCTTAGTTATGGCGTAATGTGAGAGATGAGTTCTGCCGTAACTCCTTCAAAGTGAGCATACTCGATAAATATTTGATAATTCTCCACTTCCGCGTCTCTTTAGCTCAATGCTCGTAATTTACCCGAAAGTGGAAAACAAGCGTAAATCCATATAAATGATATAAATTACAAGCATTATCGGGAAATTGACACTTAATATTCATGACTATTTGATGTTATCAAATATCCCCCACTGAACTCTACTTGCCCTCAAGTAGACCTTATTAGATAGATTCCTAAAATGATATCTCCCAAACCTAGAAAATATAAGTTTACAAATCCCTTACGCTAGAATAAAACAAAGCCGAACACCTCACGAAATGGGAACGAAACACTCAAATCTCTCAAGTATTCTAAGTGTCAATTTCGGGGTGATCACTCAATCGCACAGTCATACCATGTATTCTATCATAAGCTTGGCGGTTACACAAATCTCCACCTCTAGAGTTAAGGGCTAAACAATTCTCGAAGGCAATATGGGTAGACACGACAAAGGTTAACGGGGTGACTCGTCATTACTAACATGTCATGGCGAAGTAGAAAAAATCAATGATACATGACCAAATCCATGGCCAAGACACTAAAGATTGCTCGCTGCATCACCTAGACACGCTTCATGACTAAAAGGTAGGATAAGACATGGGAAATATAAATGGTGTAAAATAAAAATCAAGCGGTAGTCTAAATCTATAACCAAGTCATCACCACTTCACCGTTACCCAAAGTTCAAGCTTTGAAGTCAAGAAACCGGATCATGAAATACTAGGTAGATGTGTCATTAGAGGACGTCATGATGGGCACACTACCTTTTCTCCAACTGTTGGCATAATTACTAACTACAATCTTTGAATGTGACCGAGGTGGCCTCCTCGATACTAAATCTATAAAGCTCATAACATAGTGCTTATAACATCGCACTTTACAATAAATAACATAACCTTTTTTTTTCAATCATAACTATAACAACAAAACATAATATCCCCCCACTTGAGATGAACAATGGGAATTGGGGTCTTCAATGATCTTCAAGAATATGTCGTCGACGAAAGTGTGATTTTGAACCTTTCCACTTGAACCTTGAACTAGGCAAATAATGACTTCGATCACAAATAAAGACTACGGTGGTAGGCTAAGGTGTATAGGTGTATCGAAACAATATATGGAGTTAACAAAATGTAAGGAATGGCTCATATGGGTGTATCTAGGGGTATCTTGCACTAAAGGTGAGTGCAACAAAAGGGATTCACATGGGGGTCGAGAAGTCGAGGTGACTAATCGATAGACACACAATGGTAGGCTATTTGGGTGAAAATCCTATAATATTGCTTTCTTAAACTGAAAAGTCCAAATACATCGAGATAACTCAACATACCTCATCTATGGTCTTGAAATGATGCAAAGGCCAAGTTCTAATGTTTACAAGCTACCGGCACACTCATAATTTGGTGGATTTGGGGTAAAATATTGGAAACGGAAAAGGTTAATCTCACCATATAATCAAGGGTTGTATGTGCTCGGCTAAGGTCTAATCTAGTTAGGTTAAGAAAAACATGTCAAAATTTTAAAAATGGCATAATTTTTCAAAATAAACTAGAAAAATGAGGGCAAAATAAAGTTCAAGAGATAATTCTACTCCCGCCCCCACTTGAATTGTACAAAGTCCTTTTTGTACTAAGCGTTAAAATAAAGGTGAAGAGAAAAGTTGAATTAGAGCGAGAACTTCCCTGAAAATCCAAAAAGAAAGAAGGCCCACGAAAAAGAGTCGTGCCTTCGTATAAGCATCCATGAGCAAACTTCAAACCCTAAAATCGCACTACCAACAATAATAATTCTAAAAACAAAAAAATGAAAAATGAAAAACAAACCTAACTCACTTACGTAGGAATCACAGTTGCATTTAGCATATGCAACAAGTTTTTAAACCACTTGGTGTCCCAAGTGGACGAGTGAAGTCTCGTGAGGGTTCTGAGAACACACCCATAAAGTTCATTTAAAATACTAATACAAGGTTATTGTGTTTTAGAATGAAAGAAGTAAGTTAGGAGAGTTACGTCGTAACTTCTTAAGGAGTTCTGAATGGCAAAACCCGACATAAACCGCAAAGCGTGTGGCTCTGGCGTAACCAACGAGATGGAATTATGCCGTAATTGGTAATGCATCCGAAATTATCTTGCAAGGGTTGGTTACGGTGTAATCACTATGATGAGTTCTGCCAGAACTATGGTCGAGATCGAGAAGCGCAGCAGCAATCACTCCTCGTTTCCGCAAAATGGTTAAAAACACAAAACCTTACGTAAATGGAAACAAAACAAAAGAAAGGGATAATTCGGGTTGTCTCACGAAGAGCACTTTTCTTTATTTACAAGTCTTTAAGTTAGACTCGAGCCTCGGGCTACCAAAGGCTTGTTGGTCATTTCGTGGATATGGCAATCTCCACGTTGGATCCAACTTATCAAATTCTCATCCCGCTTGTAATCCATCCCAAGCTCTAAACATCCCGAGTAGAAACTCTTGATCTTTTGGTAAGGCTTGTCAATACCTTTTGCCTTGTCTTCGTCACTGATATCTAGTAATGGTTGGGCGTGACTCAACTGCCTCTTGGTCTAATTTTTAAAATTCTTAATGGTTCTCGACATTTTGAAGAGCGTTTTGTCTTCGTTTATCTTTAACCATACTAACCATTCTTTTTCATTTTTATCAAGCCCATACAGTTCTTGAAAAGATTTTCCTAAGATTACCCCATTTAGTCCATCTTCCACAAACTCGCTCACGTCGTCTAAAACCATAAAGTCCACCAAGAATGAATGAGTTCCAACGAAGACACGAATGTTAGCTGCAAACCCAAGAAAGTTCTTCCCCTTATATTCTAATTCTTTCTTCATAACTTGGTTGTAGCATTCTTTTGACATAATGTTAATTGGGGAAGCTGTGTCAATAAATGGATGGAAGTCGATATACCTAATTTTGCATGAGATCTTTAGATAATACGGGTTCCTATGATGTATGCGGGTTCCCACCTCATAAAATCTATGTTGATCGGTTTATGAAAAAGCCTTCACATAGTTGTCTTGCCAATAGGCCATTTCGGCGTCACTTGAGAAGTCATCGATCGATTCCTAAATTATTCTCTTCCTCGAAATTGTGAACACATCAAAATCATTCCCGAATCTATCTCACCAATATTTCCTCTTGGGTCAACCGCACATACCTTTTGAGGAGTAGACAGGGAGTTTATTAGGTCCGAACGTTGCAATTTCTCCATTATCTTCAAGAGTTAGTTTTCCAGCAAATACATCCACCTTTGTACGGGCAGTAGCAAGCATAGGTCTACCTAAAATGACAGGTATTCTGTTGTCTTCCGGAATGTCAAGAATCACAAAATCTACCGGGAAAAGGAAATTCTTTATCTTTACCATCACATTTTCAACGATGCCTAACGGTGACTGCATGGATCGATCGACTATTTCAATTTTCATCTTGGCTGGCTTCAAGTCACCAATTCCCATACGTAAGAACATCGAACGAGGCATTATGCTTATGCTCGCTCCAAGATCAGCTAGGGCATTACACATATTGACACTCCCGATCAAGCAAGGGAGAGTGAAACAACCTGGATCTTTTTCTTTCTGTGGTAGCTCATTTCTCAAAAACGCTGAACATATTTCGTTGAGTTGAATTGTCTCATCATGATTAGTTTTAATGGAATTAGTAATAGGGGAGTTTACCAGTAAAGCTTGGTCCAGAAGTGATTGTCTCTCCATGCTGATTCGTCGCTTGACTTTTTCCAAAAAGGTCGTCGGTTCTTCAAGGATAGTTTCCACCGTGTTGACAACTTCCTCTTCCCAAGCCTCTAGGTAATCTGTGATGGCTTGCGAACATGAGCTCACACTCTTTTCCAATCCTTTAATCCGATCTTCATGAATTTTGAGAGAAGAGACTGTATTTTCCACAAATGTCTTCATCATCTTTTCAATTCTCTCATCTCGTTCCCTCGATTCCTTGATGTGGTCAAGAATCTTTTTATTCAAGATTGTTCTTGGTTTCGGTCCCAAATACACTCTTAACTTTCTCAATCCTACATGCTTCAGTTTCTCTTTCTAGCATACGTTTTTCAAAAATTTCCCCATAATTGTATTCTTGCTTTGTCAATGTCTTCATTACCTTATGATCAAATGTGTCTCTTGGTCCGTACCTTGTGTCCATATGCCATTTGTAGCAATGTTCCGAAATCCGTTGAATACATTCCAAGGCTTGGTCAGGGGTCATGCTAGGAATAGGTCTAGGAGAATCGAGTAGTTCTCGTGTTAGCGCATTAATTCCCTGGTAGAAGACATAGACGATCTGATGTTTGTTCAAATCATGAGTGGGACATCGATAAAGTAGCTCATTAAACCTTTCCCATGCCTGATAAAGCGTTTCTTCCCCTACCTGAACTAATTGATAGATTTTACCAAGAAGTTTGGCCATTTTTTAAGGAGGGCAAAATTGCTGGACAAACTCTCTTCTTAATTTATCCCATGATCCTTTACATTCGTTAGGGAGTTTATTGTACCATCTTTTCGCAGTTCCAGTAAGAGTCATAGGAAAAATTCTTGCGGTGACCGAATAGCTCGGGGTGCCTCGGACGTTGAAAAAAGAGGATAGGTAGAGTACTTCTTCTACATGATTCTGAACGTCCTCATCTTCATCTCCAGAAAAATTAAGTTCGTGTAACTCTCGAATAAATTGGCACGGAATAGAGTATTTTCAAAGACTAGAATCCTGTGAAGGTTCGTTGGCGGTTCTCATTTGGTCGTTCCAAATCTTGCTCCATGGTTAAGTCATTGATATTATTTTCATCAATGACCTCCGGTTCTCGTCGACTAATCGATTCGTAAAATGAAAAGATGTTATGAATAGGAACCGAGAGTAAACTTTCCTTGTCCGAAATTGCTTCTCCAGTTATCGAATGGGGTGGCCAAAAAGGCCTCGAGCTTGAGTCTTGAATCGACATTCAAGAGAAGAAGAAAATTAAAATAGAGTTAATGAAAATCCCAAAATAGTTCCTCGGCGCCAAAAACTTGATGCGAGTTTTCTTGACTGGTTTTAATATTTTAATGTCTCGTTATACCTATGGTCTACCCTAATGCACTAACGGCGATGTGCCGGTCATGTGTAGTGTAGTATTCGGTAAAACCGAGGTTGTCCCAAGAGCTATGTGAGTTGGATTATTACTAAGTCTAGGTGTCATAGTTTTAGTATGATTTTGATAAGAAATTAATTACTAAAGCGGATGAAAGCAAATAAAGGCAAAGGTTCAATCAATAGAGGAGAGTGGTGCTAACCTAGTTAATCATCCTAGCTAGTAATGTCTACATCTAATTACTTCCAATTACTTGGTGGGGTCAAAGTCGAGAGGACGACATTTGGTCAATTAATACTAACCTATCGGCAAAGATGCCACCACCGAGAAGTCGGTGTCCCTCATAAGTCCGGTTGTTCCCGGTCCCCTGCCGAGTCATTAAGTACCGCTATATGCTAGACTTATAATAGTGAGTTCCCGGCATTAGAAACTTAAACACTCACCCCTAATTCTTAAGTTCATCCAAACGGTAGGTGATCGGTTGGTCGAATCGCACAAGTAGAAAGGGTCGTCGGTTGGTTATATCTTACTCTTTCCGTCTCGATCTACTCACTTAGGGTCAGGTTGGTCATATCTCCCAAGAAACTAGCCTCTACCGCCATTCAAAACTAACGAAACAAGGGTAGCTACCAATAAACTATGCATGCATACACTTAGAAATAATTATACTAAGTAATGTAAACGCAAACAAAACAATTAAGGAATCATAACTAGGCCAGACCAAGAGGTGCTTAGCAGCTCATATTAACCATACAAATCAATTCAATATTCAAAGTTACGAAATACATGAATCGAAAGTAAAGAAAAGATAAAATGCTAATGCTTATCGTAGGGAGTGATTTCTCCTTGGAGACACTCAGTATGCTCCTCTAGACACCTTTGGCTTCTTCCCACGTTTTTGGTTGTGGTGTGTGAAATGGGATGCTTTGAAATCTTTGGAAATCGTGGGGTATTTATAGGCGGATCAGGTTCTGCGTAACTAATAAAATAGTTACGCCGTAATCTTCTATTCTTTGTAATTTGCACTAGATCTGCTGGTTACGGCGTAACCTTATAAGTGGTTACGCCGTATCTTCAATATTTCTTGGTTATGTCGTAGTTTAAATAAGAGTTACGGCGTAGTTATCAGCGGCGTGGAACCTCATTTGACCTAATATAGTTACGTCGTAGTTTTTTGTCAGAGTTACGCCGTAATCTTCTGATGAGTTGGCTTTCTGAGTCACGCTTTAATTACTGCGTAATGTGAGAGATGTGTTACGCCATAACTCCTTCAAAGTGAGCATACTCTGATAAATATTTGATAATTCTCCACTTCCGCGTGGCTTTAGCTCCAATGCTCGTAATTTACCTGAAAGTGGAAAACAATGGAAAACAAGCGTAAATCCATATAAATGATATAAATTACAAGCATTATCGTGGGAAATTGACACTTAATATTGAGGACTATTTGATGTTATCACCCCTTTGGAATAACAGCTCACCTAAAAGCACTTCTTCTGGGGAGGCAAACAAAAATGGTGATCAGTCTCCAAAGACCATTGATACAGATTTTGAAGGAGTGATGAGCAATGAAGGTGATGTAGCATTGAAGTCGGTGATAAACCGCTAAGAGTACTAATGTGGTTATCTTGATGGGCCACATGTTAGTACTGATGGGCCATATGTTAATACTGATGGATCTCACACCATTCCATCAGTCAATACAGATGTTTCTGATTCCAGTGATTCTAATGATGAAGTAGATGAGATTGATCTTAAAAATATTGCTTTATCCTATTCTGTTCATGTTACACCACACAGAAGAATCAATCAGGATCATCCCTTAGAGAATATAATTGGGGTGTTCATTCTGAAAGAACAACAAGACCTTAGGTTCAACATAGTGAGACTGGCTTCTTTAATGCCATATATAAAGAAAGGGTTCATGGTGAAACACAAAAATGTCTGTTTGCTTGTTTTGTTTCACAGGCAGAACCAAATAAGGTTTACAAAGCTCTTGAAGATGAAGAATGGGTAGAAGCAATGCAAAAAGAGCTTCTCCAGTTTAAACTTCAAAATGTATGGGTTTTGGTAGATCTTCCTGAAGGAAAGAGAGCTATTGGTACTAAATGGGTTTTCAGAAACAAGAAGGATGAAAGAGGTGTGGTTATAAGGAATAAGGCTAGACTGGTGGCTCAAGGGTATACATAGCAAGAAGGTATTGATTATGAAGAAGTCTTTGCTCCTGTGGCAAGGATTGAAGCTATAAGACTGTTTCTGGCTTACGCATCATTCAAAGACTTCACAGTATACCAAATGGATGTGAATAGTGCTTTCCTCTATGGAAAGATTGAGGAGGAGGTATATGTCTGTCAACCTCTAGGCTTTGAAGACCCCAACTTTCCTGACAAAGTGTACAAATTTGAAAAAGCACTCTATGGTCTGCATCAGGCACCAAGAGCTTGGTATGAAACATTGGCCAAGTATCTCTTAGGAAATGGATTTAGAAAAGGAAAGATTGTTCAGACCTTGTTCATTAAAAATGTGAAGAATGATATCCTATTGGTTAAGATTTATGTTGATGACATCATTTTTGGCTCTACCAAGCAGGACTTGTGCAAAGAGTTTGAGAAGCTGATGCAAGATAGGTTTCAGACGAGTTCTATCGGAGAAATCGCCTTCTTTCTTGGGCTACAGGTCAAGCAAAAGACAGATGGCATATTTATCAGTCAAGATAAATACGTCAAGGAGATTCTGATGAAGTTTGGCTATGAAAATACAAAGATTGCAAGCACTCCTATGGAGCATAATAAGCCACTACTTCCAGATGTTGATGGTGAAGAGGTTGATCAGCACCTCTATAGGTTAATGATTGGTTCATTGATGTACTTGACTACCTCCAGACCAGATATTATGTTTGCAGTATGTGCATGTGCAAGATTTAAAGTCTCTCCTAAGGTCTCTCACATGCATGCAGTTAAAAGGATATTTAGATACCTGAAAGGCCATGCTCACTTAGGTCTTTGGTATCCTAAAGACCCTCCTTTTGATCTGGTAGCTTACTCTGACAGTGATTATGCTGGGGCAAGTCTTGATAGGAAGTCGACCACAGGAGGATGTCAGTTTCTTGGTGATAGGTTGATTTCATGGCAGTGCAAGCAACAAAGCATTGTGGAAAATTCTACAACTAAGGCTGAATATGTAGTTGCTGCAAGTTGCTGTGGTCAAGGTCTCTGGATTCCGAATTAGATGCTTGATTATGGGTACAATTTTATGGGCACTATCATTTACATTGATAACAACAGTACTTTATGCATTATTAAAAACCCAGTTGCACATTCTAAAACTAAACATATAGAGATAAGACATCATTTTATAAGAGACTGTAATGAAAAGGAGCTCATCCAGGTTGATAGGATTGATACTGAGCTTAATGTTGCAGAACTCTTGACAAAGGTTTGAATTGGGAAGGTTTCAGTACTTGGTCACAAGTATTGGAATGCTTCATCCATAATATGTCTTAATCTCTCACTAATTTGTAAAGTTTTGTAAACTGGTTAGTGCTGTTAATTATCTGGTTAATACTACTAGTGTAAAGTTAATATTGATCGAAAAGAAAATAGCTTGGATTGTGTTTTCTTGGTTTTAAACTAACTTTCCAGGCCTAGCACAAGCAGTATGGATGTGTTTTGAAAGTTGATTGATGCAACTAATGTGGTTTCACTCCCTTTGTACATTCTGAAGCAACCACATGATGGAAATTGTTGCACAATTGCATTTTTGTGATGCCAAAGCATGTTGTGGCATCTGGTGGTATAATGAACATGAATTGATGGCTTCAGTTAGTCAAATTTATTCTGCACTAACCCACTCTTTGCCATTCTATCTATTCTCAGATAGTGTGACTAGCCCAAGGGCATCTAGCATAGAGAACAGTGAGCAACAGTGAATCCAACACTTGTGTTGGAGGCAACACCTGCCACGAGCCGGAAACCCTGTCAGAAAGGCCCTTTGAATGGGAATATCCATCACAGGCAGTGCTTAGCACTGGAACCATTGGTTTTCACCAAACTAGAGGCCATATGAGGCCGAGCCTTGATTAAGTGTCTGTCTCTACACTTAAACTCTTCAAAAATGGGGTTTCGGTATTATGATTTCAAAACACAAGATAATACTGATGGGTAAACTTAATACTGATGGTTATAAGTTAGTACTGATAAGCTTATTTAGTACTGATGACTAGCCATTAGTACTTTTGCTAAAAGTCTGTTATGCATTAATTGCCTATGCAAATTGGGTTGTTACCGCCGGTTTCTTTATATAAAGGTTTCCTATTTGGATCAAATTTACTTTTTACCATCAAAATATTCACGGTGGTTCAATCAAAATTCAAGAACTCATACTATGTATTGCCCTTTAGGGCTGAAATGGGGGACTCACTCCCATCCTTTTGTACTTCAACGTTTTTGGTGTAATGCATTTTACCAGGGTGAAAAATCCCTTTTACCCAAAAGAAACTTCTCAATTGCAATAAACCACAATTCTCTAAAGACTTTCGCGAACTAAACCCACTTTCATACCCCTAACTCTTGTTGCTCATGGCTCCTATTGATTTTGTTGATAAGCACAACATGGTGGCATGCTTGGAATTACCAGAAGGCAATACAGAGTTTTCAGAGATAGTAGCTTTTCTAAACAGAAGCCACATAAGGTTTGCTCTACTTTTTAACCCTCCTATCTTATGTACTCCTGTTAGAAAGTTTTGGCAAACTACTATTGTCACAACATCTAATTAAGGGCTACAACAGGTAACTAGTACAGTGGATGGCATTCCCATTGTTATTATTGCAACATCTCTAAGGGAACATCTTCATCTTAGAGATGCTCAAGGTATTAACAATTTGCCAGCCTCTGAAATTATTGACCAACTTTCATTGATGAGGTAGAGACATGATAATACTTTTAACTTTAAGAAAAACCAGTTTTCCCCATAAATGGAGGTTTCTCATTCATACCCTCCTGCACTTTTTAAGTTACAAAAGGACTGGCTGGGATGCTTTCCCTACTAATATAGCCACAGCCTTGATCTTCCTTGCAACAGGCAGGGTATTCAACTTTTCTAACTATATTTTTGAGGGTATGATTAAAAATGCTGGTAATGAAAATAAGTTTTTGATGTATCCCAGGTTTATTCAATTATTTTTGGATCTTCAAAAACAAAACTTGCAGTCTCACAAAAACATTTATCCACCCAAAATCCTCACATCCAAAGTTTTCTCAAATATGTTAAGGGATGTGAAGGGGTATAGTGGGACTGTAGTGCCTTTGTTTTCTTCAATGTTACTTGCAGAGGGTGAAGGACCATCAAACACAGATGCATCCCAACACACACCCAAAGATGGAGCTCAATCAGACATAAACCAACCTTCATCAACTAGTAGGCATACCAGACAGGGGAGTAGGCAGGCTCAGACCCATTCTCCTACTAAAACTGAACCAGATGAGCCTACCTCAGGTGATGAAGGAGGCATAATGGCTAGGGCTGCCACTGCTCAACCAGGCCTAGAAGCTGGTGAGGACAGTGTTAACATACATAAGACCCAACCCATGCCAACACCTAGTGAGCTTGCCTCTGGGTAGACCAGGAAATTGACTAAAAGGGGTTGTACGCCGGGCTAGGCTTGGGAAAACAACTCAATTGCCCCATGACCCACCTCTCTCAGCAGGTAACACAGCTGGAAGTAGTGAGGGCAAATTGACACTTCAGGAATTGACAAATTTGTACGGATCTTTATCTCAAAAGGTTAAACACCTGGAAAGTGATTTGGAGGAGACCAGGAAGAATGCCTCCAAAGTCCATACCAAGATGCTTCTTAGGATGAAAAAGTTGGAGCATCAAGTCAGAATTCTTTCACAGCCTTCTGTTCAACCTACAGCAGAGACCACTCCCACTGCCACCACTACATCAAATAAAAGAAAGACCAAGTTTCTGGTGTACAGTACTTCAAGTGAGGATTCTCCCAAACAGAGGAGGAATTCAGATGTTCAAGGAAGAAAGGAATTTGGTGACTGGCAAGAAAGAGGGGCATATGAAAGTCCTTTCTATCAAGAAGAAGAGGATGTTCAAGTTCAAGTTGATACAGAGGCCAAGAAAGATGATGAAGATGTACTTAGTACTCCTGCAAGCACTATTAGTATTATCCTAGTTAGTATTGTTAGTGTTGTAGTTAGTATTGTTAGTACTATAGTTAGTACTCCTGAGGTTCCAGTATCAGTTTTAACTCCTCTATTTCAGATAGCTGAAAAATTACAAGAAATAGCCACTACAGAAGCTACAACCACCACTATCACACCTCATGATGATGCAGAGGATAGTGATAATGAAGACAAGGAGAAGCATGTTGTTTTGGGGCTACAGAGTTTAAAGAAATCAGTTCCTATCTCACCTGTCTACAAGAAACCACCTGTTCTATACTTGAGAAAGAAGCAAAGTCAGCCACCAAGCCAAAAGAAAAAGGTGTTGTAATCAAAGAAGGAGCTATATATAACCAACTAGTTCAGCTCCAACAATTGATCCTAAAGACAAAGGCAAGGGAATTCTACAAGAGAAACCAAAGAAGAAGAAGTTTTCTAGAGTAGAGTTGGATAGAATCAATGAAGATGCTGCAAAGAAACTTACAGAACAGTGGGCTGAGGAAGATAGACAGAAAGAAGCTGCAGCTAAGGAAAAACTGAAGGTTGCTAAGCTGGAAGAGGATTGGCAGATCTGGGATGAAATGAGAGCAAAAATAGATGCTGCAAAGAAATTACAACAGAAGTTATAGCAAGATGAAGGCACAAGTATCAATGAAGCAACTTTGTTGTTTAGTGAAACACTTGCAAGAAGACAAAGCCAATTCAGACAACAAAGAGGACATTGAAGCAGTTGAATCAGCTATCTTGGGAGACTCTTCAAAGAACTGTTGATAGAATCCAGAGAAGAATTCTTAACTTCACTCCTATGCAACCAGATGATACACTTGAAAGGTCACAGCATATAGGAAGCTACAAAAGGCCAGCTAAAAAAGGTGCTTCCTCAACTGTTACCAAAAGGCTGAAATCCACAAATCAAGATGAAGGTGGATTGACTGAAGAAGAGCTCAACAGGATGATGTTGATTGAAGCCCCTGAAGATGCAATGTACTCAGGAGCTCATCAACACTAGGTATCCAATCATCAATTGGGATATCTATACTGAGGAGGGTAAGAGGTATTGGAGGCTTTACAGAACTAGAGGAAGAACAAGTGCATATATGTACTTGGTAGATTTTTTTGCAGCCATTGACAGGGAAGATTTGCTCAAGCTTTGGGAACTGGTCAAAAACAGGTTCAAGAACAAGGTTCTTGATAATGATAAGGATGTGGAGCTGCTGTATGAGCTTCAAAATATCTTTGAACCTAATGCAAATGGAGAGCAATAGAAATTTCAGACTGGTGATGAAGAACTCAGCTGGACATTGCTGGATTCTTGTGGTCTGCATCTTATGACTACCTGCAATGAGATAGATATTTACATGTTTGTTGAGAGAGTGTATCCACATGCTCTTGGAACACTCTTACAGAGGTTGGATGTAGGATTGAGAATGGGGAATGTAGTGGAAATGGCTAAGGAGTTGCTGCTAAAGATATTTGATCAAGCTGGAAGACCTAGCAGACAGCAGTGATGTTTGGAAGAACCCTCTTAGCATAAAGAAACTTGTGATTCAAAAACCTAATCACAAGTTTAGGGGAGAATTGTTGGGAAATTCATGATTATATTTAGTACTCTTAGTCTTGGAAGTTTGTACTGATAGTTATAATCCAAGAGTATTAACGAGTTAGTACTGATAGTGTTAGAGTTAGTACTGTTCTAAGTATAGTATCCCGTGTACATTTTGTAATAGCATATCTTCTATCCTTATAGAAGATATGATACGTTTAATACATGGTTATCTCTATAAAGGACTCCTTGATGTATAAAAGGAGATCCTAGCTAGGTCAGAAAATATATCACATACACATTAACATTTCCCTTAGCCCTAGCCATTCTAAATAAAGCTTCAAGGTGTAACCCTGATACTTTGAGAGTATCCATATTTTTGGTTAATAATATTGAAGCATTGGTTGTTACATTCTATGTTCATTTGTTTACTTTAATCTTCTAAGTACATTCAAGTAAATTCTGCATACTTGTGTGTATTCATACAAAGTTTCTCTTTGTTGTTTTGGAATTATCCAAGGCAACTACTCATTACAAGCTAAGTATTCTAGATCCAAGGTTTGGGATTCCACAGTGGTGTATTTGCCACTAGAGTTTTGGTGAGAGGTGGAGTTGTCACAATGATTGGTGATCTTTGTTGAGGTCTTGGAGTGCTTAAGTTGATGGCATTGTCATCATGAATAGGCGATATGTTAATGGGAGATTCATCAGAGGAATAAAAGTTTAGGTTAACGAAACAACAAGGCCGCAAACTGATTTTAACGGTTCTTCTAGAAGCCCTATTGGATGGTGATGAGTTTGTAGATTTTGTCATTGTGAATTAACTTGAATGTTGCTAAGATTCACAGGAAGTTGTGGTGAAGGTGACGGAAAGTGAAGATCATGGAGTTTCTAATTTATAATGGTCAAGAAATGTAGATTTGTGTGACTTGATTTAATATGAATCCACTTAGAATTTATTATTTCTAATGATTGAGAGGTGTTAATCAGGTGTCTAATCTAATAAAAGTCAAGCTAATGAAGATGGATTGAGTAAAGTGAAGAAGATACGCAGCAAATGTGGTGTAATGATTGCTAAATCTTTGAAGTTAGTGATGCACGGATTGCAAGGTACCAAATAAAGGGTTCCTTCCTTTATAGAGAAAGGTACCTTGAGTGATTTTTGTGAATTTTCAAAGTTTGGTGAGAAATTCTTATTCTATAGGTGTAAATATAGTATTATGATCCTAATATGTGTAAATATAAGTGTGAATAGTTCTAATGAAAATATATGAGTGATCTAAAGTCGGGAATTAAAACGAAAAATAAATTGTTTACTGATCTGTCTGGCTGTACCAAAAAATATAACGGGTGGACCCAAAATTTTGGTATCGTCTAAATCGTGGTTTAATTTTTGGTGTTGCCAAAAATTTCAAAGGGCGGTACCAAATTTTTGGTTCTGCCCCATTCGTGGGTGACTGTTTTCTTTACAGAGGGCATTTATTACTCTCAAAAACCCATTATAATCCTATAATTTTTCCTGGAGTATGTGTATTTAATTAATTGTGATAAAGAAACGGGAATAAAACAAATATACACATATGTAGAGATATATAGCAGGCAATTTGATAGAAATTTCATGAAAACGTGAAGAGTAAAAATTGATAACATAAAAGTGTTATCTACCTGCATGACACTTGGTTAGTTTAGATAAGCGTTAACAAGTTAATATCCTAGGAATAGTAACATAGATCATACATCATTGTTTTCAAAGCATTGTACCAAACAGTCATGAAACTTTCATTGTTTATCTAATTTCTTGTTTATCTTGGTGAGAAACCTTCCAAGACATTTAGTCATTCCTTTAGTTTGCTTGAACTCTTCCGATGGTTGTTCAATCTCTGGAAGTTGCCTGAGGTAGTCAAGAGGATGTAACAGAGACAAGCATTGATGAGTTGATAAACTATAGAGCATGTAACAGAGACAAGCATTGATGTGATCACGATTTCCAATGGTACACAAGACGTTTGCCCGAATGATTTCTTTCCATTTTTTGAATTGAGGTTTGAGTTCATTGAGTTCCATTTCAAATGGATCTCGGTTGATTTCTTCACCCGAATGAGTAGTTCTAGTACCCGAAACTCGAGGATGGAACAAGTGTTGTGAGTGACCATTTATCCGAGTAAAGGCATGTACCTTCACAGGGGAGTCCAAGGATTTTGGAAAATTGATAGAGGGGTAAGTGAAACTCATGTTGGTTTTCTTTGAGTGAATTTTCATTAATCCGTTATATTCACTTGCGAGAACTATGCTAGCATAAAACTCGAGGACGAATCTAGGACAAATTTGTTCGTCAATGTTTAGGAGACAATCAAAGTTGATTGTTGCAAGTTATTGAGGAATGTTTGTGGCTTCTAAAAAGGATGGGTGTGTGGTTCTACCCTCATGAAAATAACGTTCTTCTAGAGCTTTAAAGATTTCAACTTGGGTTTTAGTAAGTCCCTTAGTCCTATGATGAGGAGGCATGTAGGCGAAAGTGTCCTTGTGGTCACAAGTATTGGCGGGAGGCATTTTTTTCCTAAATATAAATAATTAACACTTAGTTTAAATACGCTAAAATCATGTTGTGATGTTCTAGTGTGTGCCTACATGGGGACGATGTGGAGGTGCGATTATCTCAACTCTTTTAATGCATAAAAGAAATTCTTTAGTAATTTGTAACGAAATGAGAGATAGCCCAAACGCTCCTAACTCAATGTTGCTTCGATGTATGTACCCGAAAATACATATTAATTATGTACTTCTTTTAGCATTTAAGAGGTACATTATGCAAGTGATGTTTAAACATAACATTTTTATTTGTATGAACAATGTGTCAGAAAAATTTTATCCTAATTGTGAGAAGTTGTTACAAAAATTTGACATGGGGTTTTTAGTAAATTAGTTTTATGTACTTCCTGATGCAATTCCTAACTAAGGAAAACATGATTAGTTGTATAATTACCAAATGTACTTCATAATGCATAATCCCCAAGTTTTGGTTTTGTATATAAACTAGAAACCCTAGACTCAGAAATGGAAGAAGAAATTAGTGAATGTACTTACAGTGGTGTTTGGAGCAGAGATTTGGTGGAGTAATTCGCCAAATTGTGAGTTCTATTTAGCTAGCAGGGAGTTTAGGTCGACTATGTTTAATTATTGAGAAGGGGGTGTTTGTTTTAAACTGTCAAAATTTTGACCAGGAACCTGCGAATTGGGCGGAACCAAATTTTAGGTTCCATCTGTGTTATCGCAAGGTACCTTGGGCCAGATTTTGATTTGGTCAAGTTTTGTCGTTTTGGTTTGAACTAAGTTTCTATTTTCGTATAACTACGGATTAGGTTCCATTAGTCCTAGTCCAAGTCAGAGAAGGTTAAAGGGTTCTCGTTTAAGAGGTTTCGTTAAGATGTCAGCAATGTTGTCTTATGAGGAGACTTTCTCAATTGAGATGTTTTCTTTTTGAACATTGTAGCGAAGAAAGTGATGACGGATTTTAATATGTTTAGTGCGAGCATGCTGAACTGGATTTTTACTAAGGTCAATAGCTTCTTTGTTGTCTCAAAGAATAGAGATGTCGTTTAGTTGAATGTCGTAGTCGACATGTGTAACACCCCCGAAATTTGGTACAGCGGAATACTTAATCAAGCTTTTGTGGTGCTACTCGATTGGTACACAACACAAGAATAGGAAAACAAGATAGCATAAAACGTTTCATAAACCAATCCCATATTTAGTTATTTGGTTACATTTATTCAAAATACTGAAACTAAGGGCCAAAAGAAATCACAAGGTAGGTCCACAATTATTATCAGAGTTTTGGAATGATCCTCCAACCATGCCTCTTTTGCCAAGCCTCCAAGAAACAAACAATCCAAACATTATCTTAGTTACCCGAGAAAACATGCTAAAAAGGTCAGCTAACGCTGGTGAGTTCATAGGTTTAATCATAAATTCAGTAGTGGACCTGATAGAGTTTATTTGCTATGTGAGACTAAGGCAGATATACAACAAACATTCCAACCATATTCCAACAATATTCCTTCCAATAATGCAACGAGATATCAGCAGGGCCCCAAGCGACTCTAGCCAGGTACCACGGCCATATCAATGCATAATCAAAGCTACCCTAGTCTAGGTTGGAAGTAGATATCTATTCTTAGCTAGGTATCGACGCTATAGCAAAGGATTGCTACCCTAGTCTAAGCCAAAATCTACCACACATCTATCCTTTGTTAGTCAACATATAAGCAAATCAAAAAGTAATGGCAGGTCCAAGAAAATAGTTGCATGATTTCTCACCCTAATTTAAATAAAACATAGTTAAAAAGTGGGGCTATGAAACTCGCCTTGATCAAGCAAAGAAAAAATAACCAATAGTAGAAAGTAGATAAGCAGCTAACACAGCTCGGAAACTACTGACTCGGTACAACCTATTAATATAGATCCATCTTTAATACATTTTCCAATTCAATATTTTCTATCCCCAAATATATTCCATTTATATTTCCAAAAATATCTCATTTTCAATTTAGTTGTAAGCGTTTGGTATCGTCATGTGTGGTGTCGACTAAATGAGACTCAAATGAATGCACTATATTAAAGAGAAATGCACAACATAACAATTCAACGCAACCTCTGTGTGATAAGCTTTATATTTTAATAAGTTTCAAAATAAATCGTTAGGACTTATCGAATTCATCAACTCGATAAACACAACCATTTATTTATTTCACTTATTATTCCAGAAACTAATAACAAACCTAACGAGTCATAAGTATAAGTTGTTCAACAATAGATTCGTCCGACGTACGTAACGGGCTCTTATTGGATTCGTCAACCCAATAATTCCGTTATCTACATAGGTTAAACATATTAATGTCAAGTCATCCGTAACCCACACATATTACAAAATGATCATTAAATACTCAATAATGACATATTTAGGTAAGCGTGCCCTCGAAACATTTAATAACTCGTTATTATAAGACCTTTCCATTTTTAAGTCGTTAGTTCCCTTTTTAAATATTAACTAAAAAGTTATGTCTTGTTATTAAATAATTAATACAAGAACTTATTAATAGTTTTCTTTCCTAGTTTATATATGTTTCTATGTATCACGTTAAGTTTCCAATTTTTGTTTCGAGTTATAATCCGTTTCAAGTTCACAAGTCCGAGTTATGACTCTCGGGCTTTTATATGTCGTATCGTCCAATAATAAATTAAAGTCCATGTTACGGCGTTGTCGGGGTCAACTGAGACTAAAAAGTCACGGTAACACCGACGTTGCACAAAGTTTACATATATAATATATCAAGTCCAAATAATAATTCTCGTTCGTTACCGGCCTTAAACCTACAGTTCGAAAACTTAACTACAACTCCAATCAATCTCCATATCAACTTAACATCAATCCCAACATCAACTCAACATCACACGTCAACCAAAACAAATACCGAGACTCTAATGGTCTCGGCGTAACCCACGGCTACACCAAACGAACCAAACGGACCCTAATAGTCCTTGGTTCTCCCTAGGCTTCCACCACGACAACAACAGCAGACCTCTTGGTCCCGGTCATCTCCAACAACAATAACAACATCAATAATCAATCCCAAAACAACCAAAACCCGGACCCTTTTGGTCCTTGGTGCTCTCAGCTTAAACCCAACGCGACCAAACCGGACCTCAGTGGTCTCGGTTGGTTACCAACGCCAACAATATCCATTCACAACCTCAAATCCGGAACAAACATCATACAAACATAACAATAAAAATACACACGACACGACACGACACACACACGATACAAACTAATTTATTTTTTGTTTTTATTTGTTTAAAACATGTTTCCTGTCATTTTCCCCACTTAACCCGAACCAAATTAATACGAACGTGACTCGGGGTCACCAAACGAGTGCACAACTCGTTTATCTGACCTTCTTTCTTCTCGATCGAAGCTAGAAACGAAAAAAAAAGGTGGCGCGTTTGGGTTGATTGGGTGGTGGTGGTGGTGTGTTAGGGCGCGTGGAGTACGTAGAATTGGAGATGGGAGAGACGTTTTGGTGTTGGAGGTGGTGGTGCACCAGCGGTGGCAGAGCGGTGACAGGAGGTGGCAGGCGGCGGCGGTAAGGGTAGAGAGAGAAAGTGTTTTTGGAGCTAGGGTTTGTTTGAGGGAGATGAAATGAAGGGAAGGGTTTTTATATTTTTAAGTTGGGTGATAGGTGTAATTTATTTGTAATGGGGGCGACTAGCTAAAACCACGGGGACCAACATTGTAATTTTTATTAACTTTCCTGAATTACCACTAAATGGCTCGTAAATTTTATTAGTCGTGACCGATAATTTTTATAATATGCACCAATCGCTCTTGATTATATTTTTCCGTTAAATTTGATTATAAACACGTCTATTTCCACTTAATGAGTTCAACGTTACTATTTCTCACGGTTTTAGGTTTTTATTGTGCCGACTCGAGTAGTGCCTAACATAACGAACAATCAATCATATCATAACTCATTCTATAACATAATCATTCACGAAATCAAATAATCATAATTCCAAAATAATTTCTAAAGATATTTTACTTGTGTTAACTAATGTAACGCGGTACTTAAAAGGTCCCCTTAATTTGCCAGTTGTCACAACCTCCCAGCCTTAGAAGAAACCCGTCCAGGGTTTCATTCCGAGTTACCCAATGACGTAAAGAGTTGAGGATACTTCCTCTGAAACTCATCCTCACGTTCCCACGTGAATTCTGGTCCATGACAGGAATATAAACGAACTTTGACGATAGGAATACGGTTATGATTCAGTCATTTAACTTTGTGATCCATGATCTCAATCGCCTCCTCCATGAAGTTCAGACGCTCGTCGATTCAGATATCTCTTATAGGCACGATCGGGGTCTCATCGGAAAGGCATTTCTTCGGATTACTTATGTGAAAGACATCGTTCACACTGCTCAACTCCTGAGATAGCTCAAGTCTGTGGAAAACTAGAAGGGGGGTTGAATAGTTTTTCCGATTTAAACTTCGTTTTAACTACTTAGATGGACTTATGTCAATCTATTTAAATGTTTGTGTTGGATGTTGATAGATAAGCATATAAATAAATAAAGCAAAGATAAAGATTAAGAAGCACAAAACCACAACGCGAGTATTTATAGTTGTTCGGCTATAAGGATACCTTCCTTGCCCTACTCCACTCCCCGAGTCACCTACTCAAGAGTTCGTAATCACTACACAACACAAACTCCTTGCGGTGGAGAAGCCTTCACAACGCCGCCTATTCTTTATCCGGTGCAAGGCTAGACACCGGGTTCTTCCACGAGGTAGAACCAAACCTATCACAACGTCGCCTACACTTTATCTGGTACAAGGCTAGATACCGAGTTCCATTACAAAGGAGGAACTACTACCCAACACTACAAAACACCTATCCCAAAGGAGATCCACTCCTTATAACAATATCAACAAGGATATCAATATCCTTTAACCCAATACTAATCTATCTTGTACATCGACGCACCATATCGAATGTACACCCTAGGCACCTTTCACTAATTCCTTTGACATGACTCCTAGGCACCCTTCACTAATGCCTTCAACACGGACTTTCGGTACCCTTCACTAATGCCTTTGACACGGACTTTCGACACCCTTCACTAATGCCATTGACACGGATCTTCGGAACCTTTCACTAATGCTTTCGAATTGACCCTTTAGACATCTTTCACCTATGTCTTCAACACAACACTTCTAATGAGAGAGGAAAGAACTATCAGCAAGATAACATCAGTAGTCTTGATGATGACGCAACTTGGCAAACCATGGACTTGAGCTTGCTCGACTTCAAGAGGTGGTGATCTCGCCTTTAAGAGGAACCTAGAGAATCACACAAAAACAAAACTACATAGAAAGATCCTTTGGATCTGAGGTTAGAGAGTTTACAACACCAAGAGAGAATGTGTGTGAAAGGGGTTAGGTATAATGAAGAAATGGCTCACTATTTATAGAGGAAAAATTACTACTGTTCCACGGATCCCACGGATCCCTTGCTTGAGGGATCCGTCCAGTGTAATTCTGGGGATCCGTAGGACGCTCCCCCTAAATGGGTTATGGGTCATGGATCATGGGTTATGGACTTTGGATCATGGGTATCCAAATAGATACAATGTATCTAGAAGATGCAATGTATCAAGTCAATGGGTCATGGGTTAGCTCCATGGGTCATGGATAATACCCATTATGACTTATGCATAATGTCATGCAAAGGGTCATGGGTTATGGATCATGCTCCATGGGTATGAGTCATGGACTTTGGGCTTTACCCAACTACATTCAATGTATTAAGTCAATGGGTTAAATTCTTTGACTTCTACCCATTATATTACCCCATACAATACATACTAAGTATGTATATATATATACCCATTATGTAAACACTAGTTGTTATATGAAAACACTATTACTTGTTTAGTGTTTTATATGAAAACGTAAGTGTGTTAGTAAACTATTGGCTTAAACCATTTATGTATTTTATTTGTTTCGTTAAAATGATTTTACGTTTGTCACATAAAGTATAAATAAACGTTTTTACGGCTTATTTGTATTAACAATATCCCCCTTTTTGTTGATGACAAAAAAAGATTATATTAAGGAAAAACAAAAATTCGTAAAAGTTTGAATTGGATTTTTACTCTCTTCTCCCCCTTTTTGTCGAAACAAAAAGAGCGTCGAAAAGAAACTAACACATTGTTTTAAGTAAAACATGTGAAAAGAAAAAATATAAAAAATAGAGAGTAAGGGAAGAGATGTATTCTTGTCTTAGCTCCCCCTTGACGGGTCCATCCCATTGTGAGGGCGTCAAGTAAGTAGGAATACTAATCGAGTGCATTGCAATTATGTTTGCAAATGGTTTCGTCCTTTTTGACGAACATGCTCCCTCTTGACGAGTGCTCCTTTGCAAGGAGAACGTCATGTAGTTATTGTAAACCTATGTGAAAGTATTTCAAATGATTTTGCAATTGTTTTGCTTGGACAAGAAACTCCCCCTAGCTAAGGGTGTCAAAGTCTTCACGTGTATATTGAAAATCTACAAAACAAAGGTTAGAAAACAAGTATATAATGCATAATTTCACGCAAATAAGACTCAAGTTAGTAATAAACAAGTCTTCTGCTGCATGGATCCCACTTCCTCCTTTGGAGGATCATCTAGGCTAAAGTGAGGATCCGTGCACTTTGTAAACTCAAGACAACAATGTTGATGTAAAATGTGAAGTTAACATAAAAAATGAGTTACGTATTAAGGCACCAATGATAATACGACATATAAAATGTAATTTCATTCAATAAAAAACACAAGAAATGATCTACATATCTCTAAAACTAAGAGAATTACTTAAACATGAAATATGATTCCTAAACTATCTAAGTTAAGCTTAAGACTAGGAGACCACTTCAATCCTTAAGCTCAAGGTTGTTTAGGTTTGTTGACTTCATCAAAACGTTTGAGGAGGTGATAAAACATGAAACGTTGCTCTTCATGTAGTTCATGTATCAAGCCTTCAATATGTTGACAATGATAACAATCTTTGTCATGGCTAGGAAATGGTGGAGGTAGAAATGGAATTGCTTGAGATGGAAGGTTGGGTTGAGTTTCCACAAAAGAAGGATGGATTTGTGGAGGTATATTTAGAGGTGATTCAACCAAAGGTGGTGGTGGTGGAATATGTGTCGAAGATGGTGGTAGAGAGGTATCTACTTCCATGTGATCGAGTGGTTGACTTTGATGATTCCTCATAATCAAAAAGGGACTATTTGAGGGTGATGGTGAAAAGGATGTCGGTGCTAGTGTAGATTCAACACCTTGATTTTGTTGTGCTATTCTCTCTATTGAGGAGAATGTTGGCAATGGTGGAGGATGAGATGGCCTAGAAGGCAAGTCCTCTAAATTGTAGAGGTGTGGAGATGAAAGTGGAGTGGTGAATGATAATGCTTTAGGTCCCAAAGGTGATGGTTTGGTGGAAATAGGAGTATTTCATTTAGGAGGTATGGTAATGTTTGGCAATGGTAGTTTTATGGGAACAATCCTTTTGGGGATTGGTTTGATTGGTTGAGTTGGTGGAGGGGAAATCCTAGCGTTTGTGGATTTAACGGGAGATGATTCGGTTGAAGAAATTTCGTGACAACACAAGCAAGTTTCTTGGGTGATCCTTTGGTGGATGAGTTATCACTAGGAGCTTTCCTCATGATGAGATGACAAAAGGTTAGTGAGATAGAGGCTTTTAGTTGCTGAGAATTAAGTTGTAGATGGTGACTTAGAAGTCCTAACAAGATGGTTTATAAAGAGAATGATTTGGCAAGTGCATTCAAGGCTTAAACCACTAAGTTCCTTTTGTAATGCAATGATTTGTATGCACAAGAGTCAACTTCAGAGTTGCACTGATCAAGGAGGTTAATTAAGGAAAGATGGAGTGTTCAAGTTAGCAAGAAGAGCTTGAAATGATTGCTTTAGCTAGAATTAGCTGAATCTATCAGCCGGTTCCCACGGTTCCCTCCAATGAGGGATCCCTCTAGGTTAATCCTAGGGATCCGGCTCTCAGCAGCCAAGAAAAGAGGAAAATGATATTTTGTAAGGTCTAGTACCTACACATCTTGAGTGTTTCAGTCTTCTTAAGTGTCTTAAATGAAAGGGAACTTAAATGATCAAGGGCAATGAGTGATGGTAGCTAATGATTGCCTTTTATAAAACTAAATGGGACTTTATGAGCACCAATGGGTGATCAAAGATGACACTAGGAGATTTGAGAGTGTCAAATGGTGTTAAATGATCATAGAGATCAGATGGCAACTTAGGATAAATTTGTAAAATTCCTTAAAAAATAAAAGAAATGAAAAAACTAGCTTTTGACCCATTTTGAGGTAAGGATGACTAAAATCAATTTGCTAAAATTGAGAGAATTATAAAACTAGATGTGTTGACATGTGAGAAATGATGTGTGAGCATTGGAGCAGAAGGATGATGAGTTTTGGTGAATTAATAAATCAAAAACCACCTTAAGTGTGATCCTAAATCAGCTATGAGTGAGTGTGATACCTACTGAGCTTGAGGAAGGCTTAAGTGGTCCTAAACATTATGTTTAGCTAGTATGAAGTGGTCTAAGGTAATGGTTTGATGTATGGATGTCTGCAACTGCATTTCTGTCTGCCCGGATCCCACAGATCCCTAAGGGGAGGGATCCATCTAATATAAAGTGAGGGATTCAGCTCATGCAGATCAGTAGCATTACAGAAGGTGTGCAGTTTTTGCACTATATTATGCATACTCATTGCTACGAGTTTCTACTGTATGTGAACAAATAAATAAATAAATATCTCATAATTCATAACACAAATACGAGTAATAATGATAATATCCAAACAAACAAGGTAAATCTTACACAAACATAAACATCCATTGTAACTAGATAAAATAAATGTCTAAGACAACCATAATCCTAATGTCTCTTTCGTGAATCTCTTCTGTTCCTCTTTCCCGACGTCATAAGGTAGTTAGTTAGGCATTAGATCATATCCTTAAATTGTTTGAATTCTTCAGACTCGTTTGAAAGAGTTGGAATTTGTTCAAAGTAGGTTATGGGGTCCATGTGGACGTTGGAAACGGGGTTTTTCTTCTTCTTCGTCCGAGGAGTCCGAGAGAGCACGAGGCCTTTTTCCATTGATCATGAACCGTTTAGAAGGTTGTTTGGTGAGTGGTACCATGACGTGATCGGCAAGGAAATGATCATCGTTGATAGGAGAAGGTTGCATTGCACTAACATACTCACGGAGTCGCGTTAGGAGCATACCATAGGGAAGTACCATGTTGTTGACTTTGAATACACCTACCATTCTTTTCACCATGTAATAGGCAAAGTTAAATGGTCTTTGGTGAATGAGGAAATAGATCATTTGGACAAGACATGCATTGGGATGGTCTTTGTTCCCGACCAAACAAATGACATTTTCTCTAAGAATTTCTTCCCACTTTCTATAGATAGGATTCATTTCGGAGAGTTCCATTTGAAAGGGATCACGGTAGATGAGCTCTTTGTTGTGGTTAAGGCGAGATTGGTCGGCTCTAATTTTGAAGATGGTGTCTTGAACAAGAGTGGGGTCATCGAGAGGAGTGTGATAGATTGGTTTTGGGTCTAGTGCAAAAGATTGAGTGGATATTGCCCAATCTTGGGAGTACATACAAATACCTTCACATGGAATGTGAAGAATTTGTGCAAAGGTGTTGAGGGGTAAGGTGATGGTTTGATTGTTGACAATGAAAGTGATTGAGATGCTTTCATCATTGTTACGAATGATCCTAACACTTTTGTAAAACTCAAAGATAAAAACCGGACAAATTTGTTCATCAATATCTAGGAGACAATCAAGGTTAATTGCCGAGAGACTTGACGAATGTCAGTGTTTTCAAGGAAACATTCCTTAACAACACGACCTTCATGGATAAGTCGTTTTTCAAGCTTTTTGAAAATTTTGCGATTGGTTTTTGAAAGTTCTTATTTTCGATAATATCTAGAGAGGTAGTGGACGGTGTCATGGTGGTCTTGTTGAGTAGCTTTGGGCATGGTTGATCCTAGAAAAACAAATATTCCAAATAGGTAAAATTTGTCGAGATGGGTTTATGGTTTTATTTTGTATTAACAATGTTGTAAGACACAATAAAATCTTAATTATATGAAAACCCTTTTTGTGATTAATTTTGCAATACCTAATTTCATCAATTAGTGGTTAATTGAAAATTTTAAAACCATAAACCCTAGGATGAAGATGATGATGATTAGAACATATGAGTGTAATTACTTACAATGATGTTCAATGAGGAAATGCTTGAGGATATGAAGCCCTATGGAGATGGAAGCAGAATTTGGGTCATTTTTTGTGTTTGTGAGGAGAGGGAAAAGGATTAAGCTGGTTTTGAAAAGCGTATATCTGTTTTCTGTCACACGGTTCCCCCGGATCCCTTGTATTAAGGATCCGACTAGTACAACTTGTGGGATCCGGCTACTATGGACAGAAAAAGGAGTGTTTTGTGTTATTTTTGTAATAAGTTATACAATAGCTTATAGTACAAAAAGAACTTTTTAAAATGGGGTTCCTAATTTAATATTCGTTTTGGTCAGCATGTTTTGATAGTTTAACTATCAAGGATCTATTTTGCGACGACGACGTAGGTTTGATGATATAAAATCATAGAGGAATACTATTCCCGATGATCAGTAAGTAGGGAAAGTAGTGAAGAGATACTTTTTAGAGACTTGCAACTATTGAAGTTAGTGTCCTAATACATGTGTTTAACAAGGCAATATAAACAGGTAAGGTTTTAATCAGGAGAAAGACATATATTGTCAACATAAACGTACTATAGATAAAATCAACTACTTTGTGGGTAAGTGAACATACCTCTAACCTTTTGGTATGGTTTTTAGAGACCATATATCCGAAATACTTCATGAGCTTTTAAAGCAATCCATTGTACTTAGTAGAAGTAGGTTGTGATTACTTTTGGGTTCTTTCTTGAGTGTTGACTTCATTTTTCTTTGGATAGAAATGAAGACTTTGGAAGAGTCCTAGCAAGAGAATTTATTAAGAAGAAATTGTTAGAATAATCTATCATTATCCAACATAAAATTTTTTAAAAGATTTCCTTCTTTGTAGTTTTCAATCATACACGATCGTATTTAATACAAATATCGCCATTAAACGTTATTTATATTTTTGATCTTTACCTAAGTTTTGTTAACGACAAAAGTAAATTTAATTTGTATAAAAGCTTAAAGCTTGTCAAGTTTAATAGATATTAAAACAAGCTTTTTCAAACAATATATTCATCATTCAAGCATTTACATTTATGATTAGTGACATCTTGATATGACTCTAATCATTATGTATGATAGTAGTTTTTAGAATGTGTTAGGTTCTTAAAACCAAACACTACTTAAGTACTTGCATATTTCTAAAAATAGAAATACAACATATGACATCATGTGATGCATCATGGAAATCATTGAAAGATTTCATTAGATATTTTGTGTGGATTTGTACTCTTCATATCTTGCACAATCTCACTTAGATATAGTTGACTTTAGCAAAGATTTTGATATCTTGGTCGCCGACCGGCGGTACCAAATGGTACACGGGCGGAACCCTTTAAGGGTTCCGTGGTCCGTGACGCCCTCGTCCATTTTGGCTATAAATAGCAATGCCAAACCAAGTAGTTTTTCATCCCTTTCTATTATACTCTCATACATATCTTCTCTAACCTTTCTAACTCGGTTTCATATCATAGTAGTGATCTCTTTGTAGCAAAGAAGATCAAGTCACATTCAAGCTTCAAACGAGAAGTTGGAAGTCTTGTTTGTTTAGTGTTGTATGATCTAGTGTTGATTCATACTTCATTGTTGTATTAAACCATCATAATCTTGTGAGTGTGAGTGGTTAGTATTTTAGTCCTCAAAATACATTGTGTGTGGGAGTAGTTGTACCCTTGGAAAGAACTCGACATCTAGCTTAGTGTCGGAAATAGTGTGTTTAAGTGTAAAGGTTTTCTCCACGGTGAAAGGAGCTTGTTGACTAGTGAAGTTAAACTCTCGAGTGTGAGACTCGGGAGTGGAGTAGGGCAAGGAAAAAGAGTCCTTGTAGACCGAACCACTATAAACAACTTGTTGTGGTTTGATCATTTCTTTCCTTATTTACTCTTTACATATTGCTTGCATATTTCATTAACATATCTAAGATCAATATCAATTGATCTTTTCAATAAGTTTCAAAACAAAGTTTTTAATCGGTAAACTATTCAACCCCTTCTAGTTTTCTACAATTGGTACCAGAGCCTCGTTGCTCAAGAATTTCTAAAATAATTTGTATTTTATAAACTTGAAACGATCCATGGATTCTCGAAAACTTTAAAGAAGGGCAATCTATGCAAAGACCACCACTCTTTGAAACCAATGGATTTATCTATTGGAAAAATCGCTTTGAAACATATGTAAAGTCAAAAGATATAGATCTTTGGTTTATTATTGTTAAAGGGATTTTAGTTCTACAACAAAGGACATTTCGTTGATGAACAAAAGAAATTAGTTGCTAAAAATAATGAAGCTAAAATGATGCTTTACAATGCTTTACCTAGAAAAGAATATGAAAGAATTTTTATGTGTGAAACCGCCAAAGATATTTGGGAATCTTTGATTATTACACATCAAGGTAATTCACAAGTCAAGGATAACAAAATTGATCTTCTTGTTCAACAATATGAACAATTTGTTATCCCCAAGATGAAACCATTGATTGTGGATTTGCTCGCTTTAATACTATTATTACATCACTTAAAGCACTTGATGAATCTTTTCGTAGTAAGAACTTTGTCGAAATTTCTTAGAGCACTCCATCCCAAATGGAGAGCTAAAGTGACCGCTATTGAAGAATCAAAAGATCTCTCAAAATGTCACTAGACGAGCTAATCGGTAACCTCAAAGTACACGAAATGGTGATGGAGAAAGATTCGAGATCATCAAAGGAAAAGGGAGAAGATCAAACCGCTGCTCTAAAAGCAAAGGCGGAATCAAGTGATGATGACGAATCTTGCTCCTAGTAGTGAAGATGAGGAATATGCCATGGCCGTTAGAGATTTTAAGAAGTTCTTTAGAAGAAGAGGAAAGTTCGAAGACAACCTCGAGAAGAAAAGAAGCCATTCAAAAGATCGGGATGACAAAAGGGTAAAGGTGAAAGAAAGTGTTTTAGATGTGGTGATGCAAATCATCTCATAGAGAATGTCCCAAGCCACCTAAAAGCAAAACTCAACGAGCTTTTGTAAGTGGTGCTTGGAGTGATAGTGAAGACGATGAAGAATCAAGCAAGGAAGAGATCGCTCTAATGGCACATGAGTCAAATGAGGTACTTTCCGACTCTTCTTACTCTTCTATTGATGATGACACTTTGCAAAACAATATAATCAATTGTGTGAGCTAAGTCTAAAAATCATAACTAAAAATAAATTTTTAAAACTAAAAGGAATTTTGGAAAATGAAGTTTATGAGTTAAAAGAAAAGCAAAACGACTTGAAAAGGGAAAGGCAAATGACGATGGTTGTAAATCATGTCAAGAGCTTAATCTTGAAATAGAAAACTAAAGCTCACACAAGATGTTTTAATCGAAAATAATTCTAAATTTAAAAGGTTTAACAAAACATCGCTCTTGCCGATGAAATAGTTAAAATCCATAAAACACCGTGAGACATGAATGGGCTAGGATTTAATGAAGTATTAATTCCAAAGAGTCAAAACAAAACGGTTGAAAGGACGAACAATCATCAAAATCGCAGCAAGATAAGACGGACCGACGGAACCAAAATAAGGGTTCCGTCCATGGAAACAAATGGTGCCGTGGTACTTCAAACAGATGTAATGTTCGTAATACGGACCGCATCAATTTGTCAAAGTAACAAAGAAAACCAAGGATAGTGTTAAACTAAAACCACCGTTACATCGTGAGTAGGACTTGCTAAAATGAATTTAGATCAAAACTACTCAACAACGATATAAAGCACCTTTGCCAAACGCCTTTCCTAAGAGCAACCACAACGTACAACCCAACTACCAACACAATGGTTGGAATCAAAACTTCCTAGACCATATCAAACTCCAGATTACATGTCATGGAACTCTTTCCCATCATTTCCATACATGAATCAAATAAATGGTATGTTTAACCCAAACGGACCCATGAGATATTGGGGACCAAATGCTTGAGTTATTTACTTTAGGTATGCTTGAAAGTTGGATTGGAACCCGATGAATGGATAAAAGATAGTGGATGCTCACGACACATGACGGCAACAAAGTCTCTTCTCATCATACCAAGAGTATGACGGAGGTAATGTCACTTTGGTAGCAATCTCAAAAGCAAAATCATTGGCAAAGGTACGATCGCTCATAACTCCCTAACTATTGAAAATGTTGCTCATGTGGATAGGTTAGGATTTAATCTACTTAGTATTAGCCAATTATGTGATAAAAAGTATAAAGTACTATTTGATGAAAATGGTAGTAAAATACTAAAAGATGGTATCACCATAGCTAAAGGAGTTAGGAAAAATAACATATACGCCATGAAGATAGATAAAACATATAACAACAAACTTTGTCTAACAACATTAGATGATAGCTCATCTCTTTGGCATAGACGCTTAGGTCACGCTAATATGAGACTTATACAAAACCTATCTTCAAAAGAACTAGTTAGGAATTTACCAAAACTAAAATATGACCAACACTTTTGCGACGCTTGCAAAATTGGTAAACAAACCCATAGTAGTCACAAATCTAAAAATATGGTGTCCACATCTAAGTGTCTAGAATTATTACATATGGACTTGTTTGGACCATCCGCTATAAGAAGCTACGGAGGCAACTTATACACTTTGGTCATAGTAGATGATTACTCAAGGTTTACTTGGACGTTGTTTTGAAAACCAAAATGAAGCTTTTGATAAATTTGAAATTTTAGCAAGAAAATTCAAAATCTACTAGGTGTTAAATTGTGTCGATCCGAACGGATCATGGTCGTGAATTTGACAACGAAACTCAATTTGGAAACTTTTGTAATACAAATGGTATAACACATAACTTTTCCGCCCAAGAACACCTCAATCAAATGGAGTAGTAGAACGAAAATAGAACAATTCAAGAAATGAGTAGAACAATGCTTAATGAACAAAACATTCCTCAAAAGTTTTGGTGCAACGCCGCTGACACTTCTACATATATTTTGAATAGAGTTTTAATACGTCCTTTCTTAAACAAAACACCATATGAGCTTTACAAAGGTAAAAAGCCAACTTTAGGATATTTTAGAGTCTTTGGTTGTAAATGCTTCATTCTTAATACTAAAGACTATCTCACCAAGTTTGACCCAAAGTCTTATGAAGGTGTATTTCTGGGTTATTCTCAAACTAGCAAAGCTTATATTGTCCTTAACAAAGAAACAATGATAGTCGAGGAATCGTTGAACATAACATTTGACGAAAAGTCCACCTCCTCTAAGACATCACCTTTGGTAGATGATGACTTAGTTGAAAGTCAAATAATAGAAAGTCAAATTAATGATAACAAGGAAGATGAACCATTAAATAAGGAAATTATAAACATCAAGGAATCTAAAAGTCATCCTTTAGAAAAGGTCATAGGACAACTTAATCAAAGAACCTTAAGGTCACAAGCCCAAAATCAAAGTAATTATTTTTGTTTCGTATCCACCATAGAACCGAAAACATAAATGAAGCAATAAAAGATGAATCTTGGGTAATTGCCATGCAAGAAGAATTAAACCAATTCGTTAGAAATGATGTTTGGAAATTAGTTCCAAAACCTAAAGATCAAACCATAATTGGAACGAAATGGGTTTTTCAAATAAAATGGATGAAAATGGTATAGTATCTAGAAACAAAGCTAGGCTTGTTGCACAAGGCTATAATCAACAAGAAGGTATTGATTATGATGAAACTTATGCTCCGTAGCTAGACTCGAATCTATTAGAATATTACTTGCTTATGCATGTGCTTATGACTTTAAATTATTTCAAATGGATGTTAAAAGTGCTTTCCTTAATGGGTTTATTAACGAAGAAGTGTATGTTGCTCAACCTCCCGGTTTTACCGACTTTGAGAAACCACATCATGTCTTCAAACTCAAAAAAGCATTGTATGGTCTTAAGCAAGCACCAAAAGCTTGGTACGACCGACTTAAGACTTTTCTTATTGATAACAAATACTCTATGGGATTAGTAGATAATACTCTTTTTACCAAGAAAAAGGAATCACATATTATCATTGTTCAAATATACGTTGATGACATTATATTCGGATCAACTTGTCAAGAGCTATGTGATGATTTCTCTAAAATCATGCACGACGAGTTTGAAATGAGTATGATGGGTGAGTTAAATTTCTTTCTAGGACTTCAAATTAAACAACTAGAAGATGGCATATTTTTTAACCAATCTAAATATATAAAAGACATGCTTAAGAAATTTGGTCTTGAAGATTCCAAACCAACTAAAACACCCATGTCCTCGGACACCAAACTCACCAAGGACGAAGAAGGTGAATCCGTAGATAACACTAAATATAGAGGAATGATTGGTAGCCTACTCTATCTTACGGCTAGTAGACCCGACATTATGTTTAGTGTTTGTCTATGTGCTCGCTTTCAAGAAAACCCAAAGGCATCACACTTAGAAGCCTTAAAAGGATCTTTAGATACATTAAGGAACAACGTGTTTAGGATTATGGTATCCCAAAGGAACGGGTGTAGAAACCATAGTGTATGCCGACTCGGATCATGCCGGTGATTATGTCGATAGAAAAGTACAAGTGGTATTTGCACTTTTGTTGACATTGTCTCACCTCATGGTTTGCAAAGAAGCAAACGGCCTTAGCTATCTCAACCATCAAGCCGAGTACGCCTCACCGAAAAGCATGTCAACAAGCTCTTTGGATGAAGCAAGCTCTTGAGATTACGGAATTCATCTCAACGATATTGTGATACTTTGCGACAACAAAGGAGCCATCGATCTCAAGAAGAATCCCGCTCAACATGCTCGCATAAAGCATATTGAAATCATTCATCACTTTCTTCGCGACAATGTTCAAAAGGAAACATCTCAATCGAGAAAGTATCCTCCAAGACAACATTGCCGACATCTTAACTAAGCCTCTTAAACGAGAACCTTTAATCTTCTTAGACTTGGTTTAGGTTAATGGAACCAAACATGTAGGATAAACATAGCCCAAAACATTAGAATAGTCAAAACAAAACAATTTTTGTCTTGTACCTGCCATCGTAGCCACGGCACCAAACGACAACACGGACGGAACCAAATATTTGGTGCCGTCTCGTCCGTGGTGTCTCATGTACAAAACCGCTATATACTAAACATCCTCTTCCTCAAAACCCACTTTACCAAAACGTAAACATTAAACCAAGCTCATTATTGACACCTTCCCACTCACTAATCATCAAGATAACATCATTGTAAGTATCCTAACTACATTTTATCTCTTAATTCTGAGTCTAGGATTCTTATTTATGCACAAAACTATCACAAATCATTACATGGGGTTTTATGTATGCTTTTATACCAAATATGAATTCAATTGGCAAAATGCATAACTAGTCATTGAAATTAGGTACTACATTATCATATTGCATAAACAAATCATGTTTCCCACTAATTAATAGATAATGAATATAAGGCCTTATTCAAATAACCAAACACCCCATGTCAAAAGTTTTGAAAAGCTTCTCACTTGTAGGAAAACAATTTTTATTTTCATTGCTAATACAAATAGAAACGTTAAATTTTCATCACTTGCATGCTCTTGAATACTAAAGGTATTGCATAACTAATATGCATTCCCGGGTATATTCAAATGAAGCCACATTGAATTAGGAGCATTCGGGTTATCTCAAGGTATTTGCCAAACACCCCACTAAAACCATTTTTGTGCATAAAATGAGTCGAGATAACCGCAACTCCAAATTGTTTTCATATAGGCACACACTAGAACCAAAACGTTAAAGTTTATTCTCATTTTTAACATATCAATTCTTGTCCTTAGGAATAACCATGGTAGCCGCAAGATTCTATGATCACAAAGACACCCTTAACTACATTCCCAAACACCACAAAACCAAAGGACTTACCAAGGATCAAGTAGAAATATTTAAGGGTCTAGAATCAAGGTATTTCCATGAGGGTAGAACCATTCACTCATCCTTCCTTGAAAATACCAATCTTCGTGAAGAACTAGCCGCCATTCAATTCGATTGTCTCCTTGACATCGATGAACCAATTTGTCCTAGGTTTGTGTTAGAATTCTATGCTAGTGTGTCCGGCTTTAGTGATGAAGACGATGATGAATTTTGTCTTAGGTTTAGAATCAATCAAAACGACTACACCATCACATTAGCCGACTTTGCTCGAGTGCTAGGAATTCCCAACCGAGGACTTGTGTCTACTCGGATAAATGGTCACTCACCGCTCTTGATGCAATCAATGACCGCACTCTTCCCTACCAAACCCGTTTGGCCGATAAGGATGTTATCCGTGAACACCTATTTAACCCAAAGGGTGATACAACCCGTGTTACCCGAAAGGGAAAAGAGGTAAACCGAGATCCATATGGAATGGAGCTAAATGAACTTAAGCCCGAATTTAAGAAATGGGAGGAGCTACTTAGAGCCAACGCTATTAGCACCATAGGAAATAGGGATCACATAAACGCTGCCTTTGTCACATGCTCTACAACTTGTCCACCCGACAACCATTCAATTTAGCCTACTACATAGCTAGGAGAATGATTGATATTCCAACTCAAGGATCGGTTGCTCTTCCATACGGGATGCTTCTCACCCGCCTCTATAGAAACTTTGCACCAATTCCACCAACCCCAAAAGGGATGCACCTTCACTATGAACTCATCCTCACATCTTTGTACCTTTGAGTGATGAACGAGTTGCTAAGACAAAAGGCAAGAGAGCAAAACCTCCAACTCCATCATCATCATCATCAAATAGCTTCGAGGATGGTCTTCCAAGCTCTCGTCTCCCACCTCACGAGTATTATGCGTCTCTTCCCGAGATTGAAAATGAATCAGCGGAATTCAAGCAAACTAAGGGAATGTTCAAGTGCCTTGGTAGGATGATGAACAAGATTTACAAGAAGTTGGACAAATGAGGGTACTTTAAGGAGTGTTTGGAACAATACATTATCGTTAATGTTTGATACTATTTAGTTGTTTTTATCTTGTAGGATGATAATATAACTTCTAAAACCGATGTATGCTAACAATCTTATGCGGGGATAGCACAAGTATGCTATCAATTTTACCCATTTTCACTATAATGTGAAAATCAATAAGCCTTGCTCAAAATCTATGCTCCACTATGTTTATACATGTGTTATTTACTTTTCCTAACTAGAAATGTTTAGTATAACACCTTTTGAGAAAAATTTCGTGTTTCGAAAAGTGCCCGACACCTAAAACATACTGCCTTGTTTTCTCAGACTACACGGACTGACGGCACCAACGATTTGGTACCGTCTGTTATAAGAATTGGTACCGCCAGCACAGATCAGTGGACCGCACGGCACCCTTTTAAGGGTTCCGTCTGTAAATTTTTGGTGTCGTGGATCCTCCGTAATTTTCTCGAATTTCGACTCTTTCGTGATTCCAAATTACCATCCATTGCTTATAAGTCAATCCTAACTTGTTTATACTCTTATTAGAACTAGTATAATTCACTTAGGTATATAAGAAATCCATTTCCACCAAAATTCAAAATTTGAAAAATCCACCCAAGGAGCCCTTTGGCATAAAGGAAGGAACCAAATTTTGGTACCTTCAAACCGTGGTGATCCGATTGTTAGGAAATTCCACTCATTAGAACACATTTATTGCAAATCTTTTCTTCTTCACTCCATCTCTCTTGAATGGATTGACTTGGGTGATATGACTAGCATTCAACCCACTTCCAAATCATTAGGAACCTCATCTCTTCAATGGTTTAACATCAAATCAAACACATTTCTCCACAATTTTTCACTTCTATAAATTGAGAGGTTTTACCATGATCATCCTCACACCTTCTTCATTCTTACTATTATCTAGCAAAGAAAACCCAAGTCAAAATGACAAAATCCTCTCCAAAACTTGCAAGAAAACCGCTAGAATTAGTGTGAGGCCTTGTTGCTTTGTTAACCTTAGCTCCTCATCCGAGTCTTCTCCACTCACAATCTCATCTCCAATCCGAGATGATACAAACCTTACCTTGGCTACACCTACTCAATCACACATTGTGATCACCACTCCACCACCTACAAAACACCAACTTCACCTCCACCGCACCCATCCAAACATCCAAGACACCCTCACCACCTTCACCACCAAGGTCTCCTACTCTCATGCCTATGGAGTTATTCTCCACTCCACCAACTTCACCAAATCCTTTCTTGAGGACTTGGATGACTTGCCTCCTAGGCCAAATCATCCACCACCATTGCCATCCTTTGGCACAATTGAGCAAATAGCTCATGAATCACCAAGGTCATCTTTTGACCCAAACGCCCACTAGGGCCAAAACCTCTTCTCTTCCACCCCATTCACAAAGACATTCATGGTCCTTTGTATGGGGACCATCCACTCCCAACATCAATGTCCCTCATCTTGAGGACATTGAGGAGTGCATGGGATGCCAATCCCACTAGAGAGGAGATTCAAGCGAACTCCACAACCTCCACCAATTCAAAGGCATGGTGGATTCTCACTTAAGTGAGACTATGCAAATGCAAAATGCTTTGCTTGCCTCCATCATGACCACCCCAAACATTCCCAACACCACCAACACATCTACCATACCACCACCACAACCTTCCCAAACATACTACCCTCCTAGGCATGGTTGCTCAACTTAGAGCAAACGCCCAAACCGTGGAAAGGACCCGGTTATGGTCCATGACTTCCAAGAGGAAATGAGGTTCATCCTCAATCATATCCTCGAGCGCCTCAACGCTTTTTCTCATCCACCATCTAATTAGGATGGTCATAGATTAGCATTTCTAGTTCTTCTTTCTTAGGATTATTTTCTTTTTCTTGTACTAAAACACATCATTGTGTTCCCATTTCATGATCTTTATTCATGAAAATTTTAACTAATGAATGGTGTTTTTATTATAGTGTTGGTGCTTTTACATAGTGTTTGGAAATGCTTGTGAATGATCATTATTACTAACATTTTTTTGTAGCTTTATTTTCACAATCCATGTATCTTCCCATTAAGCACCCAATTTAGGGGAGCTTTGATCATGGGGAGATAATGGCTCGGCTCATTACATTCAAGATAGCCTCTTCTTTTGTTGAGACAAAAGGGGAGAAAATATAGAACTTGGTTATATTTGACTTTTCCGAAAAGTCAAATCGCATACATTGACTTTATGAAAAGTCAAACATGGTACTTCATTGGTAATACTTGACTTTTCTTAAAAGTCAATCGTGATACTTTGACTTTCTCGAAAAGTCAACATCATGCATCAACTAGTGAATACTTTGACTTTCTCAAAAAGTCAAACATCATACACTTGCATTATCATTTCCTTTTCAAGTTCTAAAACTAATATTTTTATAACTCTTGCACAAACTTTGTATCTTTTATAAAATAAAATTTATATTTTGTCCTCAACAAAAGGGGAGATTGTTAATACAAATATCGCCATTAAACGTTATTTATATTTTTGATCTTTACCTAAGTTTTGTTAACGATAAAAGTAAATTTAATTTGTATAAAAGCTTAAAGCTTGTCAAGTTTAATAGATATTAAAACAAGCTTTTTCAAACAATATATTCATCATTCAAGATTTACATTTATGATTAGTGACATCTTGATATGACTCTAATCATTATGTATGATAGTAGTTTTTAGAATGTGTTAGGTTCTTAAAACCAAACACTACTTAAGTACTTGCATATTTCTAAAAATAGAAATACAACATATGACATCATGTGATGCATCATGGAAATCATTGAAAGATTTCATTAGATATTTTGTGTGGATTTGTACTCTTCATATCTTGCACAATCTCACTTAGATATAGTTGACTTTAGCAAAGATTTTGATATCTTGGTCGTCGACCAAGCGGTACCAAATGAGACACGGCGGAACCCTTTAAGGGTTCCGTGGTCCGTGGACGCCCTCGTCCATTTTGGCTATAAATAGCAATGCCAAACCAAGTAGTTTTTCATCCCTTTCTATTATACTCTCATACATATCTTCTCTAACCTTTCTAACTCGCTTTCATATCATAGTAGTGATCTCTTTGTAGCAAAGAAGATCAAGTCACATTCAAGCTTCAAACGAGAAGTTGGAAGTCTTGTTTGTTTAGTGTTGTATGATCTAGTGTTGATTCATACTTCATTGTTGTATTAAACCATCATAATCTTGTGAGTGTGAGTGGTTAGTATTTTAGTCCTCAAAATACATTGTGTGGGGAGTAGTTGTACCCTTGGAAAGAACTCGACATCTAGCTTAGTGTCGGAAATAGTGTAAGTGAAGTGTAAAGGTTTTCTCCACGGTGAAAGGAGCTTGTTGACTAGTGAAGTTAAACTCTCGAGTGTGAGACTCGGGAGTGGAGTAGGGCAAGGAAAAGAGTCCTTGTAGACCGAACCACTATAAACAACTTGTTGTGGTTTGATCATTTCTTTCCTTATTTACTCTTTACATATTGCTTGCATATTTCATTAACATATCTAAGATCAATATCAATTGATCTTTTCAATAAGTTTCAAAACAAAGTTTTTAATCGGTAAACTATTCAACCCCTTCTAGTTTTCTACAAACAAATTGCTCACTATTTATAGAGGAAAAATTACTAGTATTCCATGAATCTCACAGATTCTTTGCTTGAGGGATCCATCCAGTGTAATTCTGGGGATCCGTAGGACGCTCCCGCTAAATGGGTTATGGGTCATGGATCTTGGATCATGGATTATGGACTTTGGATCATGGGTATCCAAATAGATACAATGTATCTAGAAGATGCAATGCATCTAGTCAATGGGTCATGGGTTAGCTCCATGGGTCATGGATTATACCCATTATGACTTATGCATGATGTCATGCAATGGGTCATGGGTTATGGATCATGCTCCTTGGGTATGGGTCATGGACTTTGGGCTTTACCTAATTACATTTAATGTATTAAGTCAATGGGTCAAATACTTAGACTTCTACCCATTATGTTACCCAATACAATACATACTAAGTATGCATATATATACTCATTATGTAAACACTAGTTGTTATACATATGCGTTACTATAACATGAAAACACTATTACTTGTTTAGTATTTTATATGAAAACGTAAGTGTGTTAGTAAACTATTGGCTTAAACCATTTATGTATTTTATTTGTTTCGTTAAAATGATTTTACGTTTGTTATCGACAAAACACTAGAAGATCGTAAAATATAAATAAACGTTTTTCCAGCTTATTTGTATTAACAAAGTCCGTAAGCTACTGGTCCAACTCTTTCCATGATTAGAAAGGGGCCAATATTACAGGCGTTGAGTTTTCCACGTTTGTCGAAGCGTATCACCCCTTTCCAAGGAGAAACCTTTAACATGACTTGGTCTTCCACTTGAAACTCTAGGGGCTTACGTCTCTTATTGGCATAGCTCTTTTGTCTATCACGTGCGGCTTGCAAACGATTACGAATATAGACTACCTTCTCGGTAATTTCCAGAACGAGTTCGGGACCTGTAAGTTGGTTGTCACCAACTTTAGTCCAATAGATCAGAGAACGGCATTTCCGGCCATACAAAACCTCAAATGGCGCGGCCTTAATGCTGGTATGATAGCTATTGTTGTAGGAAAATTTGGCCAAAGGCAAATACTTCTCCCAACCTTTGCCAAAATCGATAACGCAGGCACGAAGCATATCTTCTAACGTCTGGATGGTCCTTTCGCTCCCAACCTTTACCTTGGAACATGTCAAGCACTTAATTACATACAGAGCTATGTCGGCTTTCATGTTCGGCCACCAGTAGAGTTTCTTCAGGTCATGATACATCTTGTCGGCTCCGAGATGAATAGAGTATTTTGATTTATCCGACTCATGCATAATCATCTAGCGGATTCCTCCATGAAATGGTATCCACCTTATGTCTCCAAAGCATAAGGTTCCGTTAGAATGCTTCGAGAAGCCGTTCTTGTTCTCAACCATTCCATAAAGGTTCTCAGTTAGACGGTTTTCTTCCTTCAACGCCTTGGCTTGGGCTGCTAGTATCTGAGACGGTAGGGGCGAACTAATTTTCATTCCTAAGGATCAGACTCATAACGGTGGCATTCTCTCCTTTTGGCTAAGGGCATCTGCAACAACATTGGCCTAACCCGGATGATAGAGAATCTCACAATCGTAATCACTGAGTAATTCCAACCAGCGTTGTTGTCTCATGTTCAGCTCCTTCTAGTCTAAGATGTGTTGCAAACTCTTGTGGTCGATATACACTATACACTTAGTGTCGTACAAGTAATGTATCCATATCCTAAGAGCAAACACTACAGCACCCAAATCCAAATCATTTGTGGTGTATTTTTTCTCATGCTCTTAAGTTTTCGGGAGACATACACTATCACCTTCTCCCGTTGCATTAGGATAGCTCCCAAACCTTTATGTGAAGCATCGTAGTACAAGAAAAAGTCTTCGCATCCTTCAGGCAGGGCTAAAATAGGCGTACTACATAACTTTTCCTTTAGTAGTTGGAACGCTTCTTCTTCTTTTTCTCCCCATTCGTACTTGACGTTCTTCTGACTCAGTTTGGTCAGGGACTTAGCTATTTTAGAGAATCCCTCAATGAACCTCCGGTAATAGCCTGCTAGACCTAAAAACTGACAAACTTCTAATGGGGTTTTCGGAGCGGCCCATTCCTTGATGGCCTCAATCTTAGCGGGATCCACGTGAACTCCCCGACTATCAATCACGTGGCCCAAGAATTATACCGTCGGGATCCAAAATTCACACTTAGAGAATTTAGCGTACAACTGTTCTTTCCTCAATAACTCCAAGATGACCCTCAGGTGCTCTTCGTGCTCTTCCTTACTGTTGGATTAAATTAGGATGTCGTCTATGAATACTATCACAAACTTATCCAGCTAGGGATTACACACTCGATTCATGATATCCATGAATACCGCGGGCACGTTGGTCAAACCAAACGACATCCCTTTGAATTCATAGTGCCCAGAACGAGTTCTGAACACCGTCTTTGGGATATCTTCTTCTCGAACTCTGAGTTAGTGATAACCATATCGCAGGTCGATCTTAGAGTAGATACTAGATCCTTGTAGTTGGTCGAACAGGTCGTCTATCCTAGGTAAAGGGTATCGGTTTTTTACTGTCAACTTATTAAACTCTCGATAGTCGATGCACATACGAAAGGATCCATCTTTCTTCTTCACCAACAATACGGGTGCTCCCCATAGCGACGAACTTGGTCGTATAAATCCCTTCTCTAACAACTCTGTCAACTGCTTTGACAGTTCCTCCAACTCACTTGGAGCGAGTCGATAGGGGGCCCGGGCTACGGGTGCAGCACCAGGTATCAACTCAATTTGTAATTCCACTTGTCGGACAGGTGGAATTCCTGGTAAGTCTTTGGGAAATACATCCTAAAAGTCTCAAATGATGGGTACATCTTCTAGACATCTTTCACTCTTCTCCTCACCTTTCTTTTCAGAAATTTGAGCCAAGAAAAGACATCCTCTTCTGTCGATGTACTTATGTGCCTTTATACAGGAGATTATGTTCAACCTGGAGGGACCTCCACAGTCGCTTCGATCTCTTTGTATACTCAGGACCTCTCTACTATATGGCACACGCACAATCTTCTCAATGCAGATGATGTTCGCACCATTATTTGACAACCAATCCATACCGATGATGACGGCGAAACTTCCTATGGTGATGGGTAAAAGGTCTATATTGAACGGGTGGTCTAAGAAGTTTAACGTGCAACCTCGAATAATAGTGTCTATTATCTCTCTATTTCCATTAGCTAACTCCACATCATAACCCAATCCTAAAGGTGTCGGGGAGATTCCTACTAATGACAAAAAGGCAGTAGATACGAAACTCATATCGGCACCGGTATCAAACAGTATGGAAGCATAGCGGTTATTGAGAAGGAACGTACCAGTGACTACGTTCGGATCCTCTTTGATCTCCTTTCCAATGACGTACACTCGTGTTGCTCCCATGGCTCTCTGTTGATTTCTAGCACCTTGCTTTCCTCAGTTTCCTTCTGTTCCTTGATTTCCGTGGTTATGCCTGCTACCTCCCGCACCCTGCCTCGATTTTTCCATTCTCGGATTTCCTCCGATCCGTGGCTCGACACTCGCCTTATAGTGCCCTTTCTTACCACATCCAAAACAGGTGATATTGGCCTTCCAGTCCGTTCCCTGTGTGGTTTGCGCCACAACAAGGGGTCAGGACCAACAATCTCTGGCCAAGTGTCCTACCTTCAAGTAATTTCTACACACCACGGCACACTACTCATGGTGGTGTCGATTGCAACGTCTACACAAGGGCTTACTTCCTTCGTAACCCTTCTTCTCTTCATTCCCGATAGCATACACCCAGGCAGTCTCTTTCCATTTATTAGGGTTGCTGACACCCTTAACATCCTCATTCCTCTTCCTCTTATCACTCTTTCCCTTGTCCGTTCCTTCTAGCACAAGGGACTCCATCTGACGTTAGGCTATAGTAATCGCCTCGTACAGGTTTTTTGGCTTTGCAGCAATCACGTTGTTCCTAGTAGCTAGTGGCAAACCATCGGTGTACCGCTCAATCTTGAGAGCCTCAGTACGAACCATCTCTAGGCAAAGCAACGACAGTTCCTGAAAATGACGGTTGTAAACCGTTATGTCGGTTCCTTTCACCTTATGGTTACAAAACTCAATTTCTAACTTCTTAACTTCATTCCTAGGGCAGTAAGTCTTGATCAACAAAGCCTTGAACTGATTCCATGTCATCGCGTATGCTACCTCACTTCCTACTGACTTGTGATAAATATTCCACCAAGTCAATGCTTTGTCCTTCAGGGTAAACATCGCGTACTTCACTTTGGCATCCTCATCACAGTTGTTGACCGTAAACACCAATTCGGTTTTCTCCATCCACCTCATTAGGTAAACTATTCCCTCGGTTCCTCCAAACTCGATGGGACAAAAAAACCGAAAATCCTTATAGGTACAACCTCGAGTTCAGTTAAGCGGTGAGGTTCTATCATAGGTGTTTGAGTGATTCGACCCACCTAGCAGTTCACCGAAACGCTGAGTCACGAGCTGATCGATAAGCGCTTGATTCATAGTCGGAGGGTTCGGCGGGACGTGACCATTGTCAGATTGATCATTGACATTCTGATTCTAAACGGCGGGATTGTTGGTATCCGGGTTGTCGGTATTCTGATTCTCAACAGTCGGAGTTGGGCGCTGACCTCGACGGACGATATTGACCACAGTAGGCAATGCTCGGGTGGTCCTGGGCAGGTTTTGTCTTGGAGCCATTGATCTGAATGATAACACAAGAGTTCCATAAGTTCCAAACATCATACATCATTACTCAGGGACGATTTCTAAAGACGTCGAATACCGCACGAATACTGAATCAAGATAATGGGGATAATGCCACATTATATCAAAATAACGAGGGCTCTAAACAAGGAATCAAAGGATGCACTTATATTAGCCATAACACATAGTTTTTGAAGTACAATAACGTGAAAATATAGGGAATAGTCGTAGACAATCCTAATAACGAAACTAACAAGGATAACTAAGATAAGTCGACATCTCGAACTTAGGACTCCTCAATTTCAAGATGGTACAACACTATGAACCTAAAGGAAATCTAGCCACGATCTGCACGGGCACCTCTCGCTGATCTCTGAACATCCTCAATCACTCTCCACATTGAGGAAATCTCGATACGCTGTGAGTTGCGATCTCTCCTCAGATTCGCAACCTCTCTCTCCAGCTCGCCGACCTTGTACCGGAGCGCTCAGTCTGCCTCTCGAGCTGTTATGAAACCTCTCTGAAGGTCTCCAATCTGCTCATGGAGCTCTGACATGCCCTCTCTCAATGCCATAGTCCTCCTAACAACTGCCACCATGTTTCCCCTCAACTCCTCTAGACTAGCCGTCAATACGCCGACTAATCGGTCCGCTAAATGGCTAAGCCTAACTCCCTGAGAAATAAATTACTCCCAGATCAGACCCTTCTCGCCATACTACGCGGGCTTTGAATCTACCTCTGATGGGAAATCTGAGCCTAGTGGGCTACCCAACTCAGGTGAGTGAGGAGGCGAGACTAACTCAAATGGCTGCTCTGGTGAATTAGGCTCAGGCAAGGGTAAAGTAGAGCTTGGTCCTGGTGAATGCGCTGAATGCACGGGACTCTGAACCGATGAAATGTCCTCATCTGGGATGTCCTCCTCCTCCTCCTCTGGAGGGTCCACATCCTCATCCTCATACTCCTCCTCATCCTCATCAACTGAGTAGGAGTCCATGAATCGACGTCTCTGTGAAGGTGAATCATGTGGTGGTAAAGTATGGGATCTAGGTCATCGGTGACATGGCGATGAAAGCGGTTATGACAGGAGAGAGTGAGCTGAAAGGTGAATAGGTGATGATGGGGTTCACACTGACATACGAGTAGTAGTGCGATGGGTAAGTCAGGGAATCTGGGCTCGTGCTAAAGCCTGATGTACTGTAAGTTGTCGCGAAGAACTGGGATAAACAGATGATAATGATGGTAACTGAGAAGTGGGTGAAGTATGTGGCTCTGGAATGGCTGATGATGATGAAGAAAGAGCGGGGTATCGGACAATCATGTAGGGATCATCCTGAGCGGGAGTCATCAGAGTCTGTGCTGAGTGGGATGCAGCAGCAAGGATCTCCTCTGACAAGTCATAAGCTAATTAAGGCAAGGTCTGTGACAACGACGTAGGGTAGGTATAAGTGTACAAAAATGACTAATTCTTATAGCGCAAATATCATATAACAACATCATACAATTTATCACATAATGCCAAGTATTTAATTCAAAAATTAGTGAATACCGCATTACTCAAAACATGTTTAAGAAAAATCCGCATAAGTCCTAATTCGCCATTCTATCATATAACCAAAACTTCATATAATTTCCAAGACATATCAAACATATCACAATCTCATATTATTCCAAGCTCAATAATCATATCGCAATTCATAGCATTTCAAACTCAATTCAAGAGGCTTCGGCTTGGCAGGCTGGCATGCGTCGGTCAAGGATCAAGTTTTATAAAAAGTGGTTATAGTTTAGGTTTTTAATAAGTACCTAGTTCTCTATAACCTTGGCAATGATACCAATCTATAACACCCACAAAATTTGGTACAACGGAAGACTTAATCAAGCTTTCGGGGTGCTACTAGATTGGTACACAACACAAGCATAGGAAAACAAGATAGCATAAAATGTTTCATAAACCAATCCTATATTTATTTATTTGGTTACATTTATTCAAAATACTGAAACTAAGGCCTAAAAGAAATCATAAGGTAGGTCCACAATTATTATCAAAGTTTTGGAATGATCCTCCAACCATGCCCCTTCTGCCAAGCCTCCAAGAAACAAGTAATTTGAACATCATCTTAGTTACCCGAGAAAACATGCTAAATAGGTCAGCTAACGCTGGTGAGTTCATAGGTTTAATCATAAATTCAGTAGTGGACCTGATAGAGTTTATTTGCCATGTGAGACTAAGGCAGATATACAACAAACATTCCAACCATATTCCAACAATATTCCTTCCAATAACGCAACATGATCTCAGCAGGGCCCACGCGACTCTAGCCAGGTACCACGGCCATAGCAATGCATAATCAAAGCTACACTGGTCTAGGTCAGAAGTAGATATCTATTCCTAGCTATGTACCGATGCTATAGCAAAGGATTGCTACCCTAGTCTAAGTTAACATCTACCACATATCTATCTTTCGCTAGTCAACACATAAGCAAATCAAAAAGTAGTGGCAGGTCCAAGAAAATAGTTTCATGCTTTCTCACCCTAATTTAAATAAAACATAGTTAAAAAGTGGGGCTATGAAACTCACCTCGATCAAGTAAAGCACAAATAACCAATAGTAGAAAGTAGATAAGCATCTAACACAGCTCAACAACTACTGACTCAGTACAACCTATTAATATAGATTCGTCTTTAATACAGTTTCCAATTCAATATTTTCTATCCCTGAATATATTCCATTTCTATTTTCAAAAATATCTCATTCTCAATTTAGTTATAAGCGTTTGGTATCATCGTGTGTGGTGTCGACTCAATGAGACTCAAATGAATGCACTATATTAAAGATAAATGCACAACATGACAATTCAACGCAACCTCTATGTGATAAGATTTATAGTTTAATAAGTTTCAAAACAAATTGTTAGGACTTATCGAATTCCTCAACTCGATAAACACAACCATTTACTTATTTCACTTATTATTCCAAAAACTAATAACAAACCTAACGAGTCATAAGTATAAGGTTTTCATTAATAGATTCGTTTGACGTACGTAACGGGCTCTTATTGGATTCGTCAACCCAATAAGTCCGTTATCTACGTGGGTTAAACATATTAATGTCAAGTCATCCGTAACCCACGCATATTCCAAAATGATCATTAAATACTCAATAATGACATATTTAGGTAAGCGTGCCCTCGAAACATTTAACAACTTGTTATTATAAAACATTTCCATTTTTAATTTGTTAGTTCCCTTTTTAAATATCGAATAACAAGTTATGTCTTGTTATTAAATACTTAATACAAGAACTTATTAATAGTTTTCTTTTCTAGTTTATATATGTTTATATATATCACGTTAAGTTTCCAATTTATGTTTCGAGTTATTATCCGTCTCGAGTTCACAAGTCCGAGTCATGACTCATGGGCTTTTATATGTCGTATTGTCCAATAATAAATTAAAGTCCATGTTACGGCGTTTTCGGGGTCAACCGAGACTAAAAAGTCACGGTAACACCGACGTTGCACAAATTTCACATATATAATATATCAAGTCCGAATAATAATTCTCGCTCCTTACTGACCTTAAACCTACGGCTCGAAAACCTAACCACAATTCCAATCAATCTCCATATCAACTCAACATCAATCCCGACATCAACTCAAAATCACACTTCAACCAAAACCAACGCTGAGACCCTAATGGTCTCGGCGTAACCCACGGCTACACCAAACGAACCAAACGGACCCTAATAGTCCTTGGTTCTCCCTCGGCTTCCACCACAACAACAACACCGGACCTCTTGGTCCCGGTCATCTCCAACAACAATAACAACATCAATAATCAATCCCAAAACAACCAAAACCCGGACCCTTTTGGTCCTTGGTGCTCTCGGCTCAAACCCAACGTGACCAAACCAGACCCTAGTGGTCGCGGTTGGTTACCAATGCCAACAATATCCATTGACAACCTCAAATTCGAAACAAACGTCACATTAACATAACAATAAAAATGCACACGACACGACACACACACACGATACCAACTAATTTATTTTTCGTTTTTATTTGTTTAAAACATGTTTCCTTTTGTTTTTCCCACTTAAACCGAACCAAATTAATTTGAACATGACTCGGGGTCACCAAATGAGTGTACAACTCGTTTATCTCACCTTCTTTCTTCCCGATCTAAGCTTGAAACGATAAAACACTAAAATGGGTGGCGCGTTTGGGTTGATTGGTTGGCGGTGGTGGTGTGTTAGGGCACGTATAGTACGTAGAAATGGAGAGGGGAGAGAGGTGAACGTTTTGGTGGTGGTGCACGCGCGGCGGCGGAGCGGTGACCAGAGGTGGCAGGCGGCGGCGGTAGGGGTAGAGAGAGAAAGTGTTTTTGGATCTAGGGTTTGTTTGACGGAGATGAAATGAATGGGAAGGTTTTTATATTTTTAAGTTGGGTGATAGGTGTAATTTATTTGTAATGGGGCAAGGGGGCGCCGGCTAGCTAAAACCACGGGGACCAACGTCATAAATTTTATTAACTTTCCCGAATTACCACTTAATGGCTCGTAAATTTTATTAGTTGTGACCGATAATTTTTATAGTATGCACCATCACTCTTAATTATTTTTCCGTTAAATTTGGTTATAAACACGTCTATTTCCACTTAACGAGTTCAAGGTTACTATTTCTCACGTTTTTAGGTTTTTATTGTGCCGACTCGAGTAGTCCCTAATATAACGAACAATCAATCATATCATAACTAATTCAATAACGTAATCATTCACGAAATCAAATCATCATAATTCCAAAATAGTTTCTAAGGGTCATTTACGTGTTTTAACTAACGTAGTGCGGTACTTAAAAGGGTTCCCTAATTTTCCAGTTGTCACAACAAGAGCTTGCTTCATCCATAGAGCTTGTTGACATGATTTTCCTACTAACACGTACTCGGCTTCAGTTGTTTAGATGGCGAGAGCTATTTTTTTCTTGGATAACCACGAGGTGAGACAATGTCCAACAAAAGTACAAATACTACTTGTAGTTTTTCTATCAACATAGTCACCAGCATGATCTGAGTCGGCATACACTATGGTTTCAACACCCGTTCCCTTGGGATACCATAAACCTAAGTGTGTAGTACCTTTGATGTATCTAAAGATTTGTTTCACGGCTTCAAGATGTGATGTTTTAGGATCTTCTTGAAAGCGAGCATATAGACAAACACTAAACATAATGTCAGGTCTACTAGCCGTAAGATAAAGTAGATTAACAATCATTCCTCTATATTTGGTGTTATCTACTGATTTACCTTCTTTATTCTTGGTGAGTTTGGTTTCCGAGGACATAGGTGCTTTAATAGGTTTAGAATCTTCAAGTCCAATTTTTTTTAAGCATATCTTTTATGTATTAAGATTGATTAAAGAATATTTCGTCTTCTAATTGTTTGATTTGTAATCCTAAGAAAAAGTTTAGTTCTCCCATCATACTCATCTCAAACTTGTCGTGCATGATTTTTGAAAAATCATTACATAACTCTTGACAAGTTGACCCGAAATATCGTCAACATATATTTGAACGATAATAATATGTGATTTCTTTTTCTTAGTGAAGAGTGTATTGTATACTAGTCCCATGGTGTACTTATGTTCAACTAAGAATATTTTAAGTCGATCATACCAAGCCTTTGGTGCTTGCTTAAGTCCATATAATGCTTTTTTAAGTTTGTAAACGTGATTTGGTTTTTCAAAATCAGTGAACCTAGGTGGTTGTGCAACATAAACTTCTTCATTGATAAAACCATTCAAAAATGCACTCTTGACATCCATTTGAAAAAGTTTGAAGTCATGTGGACATGTATATGCAAGTAAAATTCTAATATACTCGAGCCTAGCAACCGGGGAAAAAGTTTCATCGTTGTCAACGCCTTCTTGTTGATTATAGCCTTATGCAACTAGCCTAGCTTTGTTTCTAGACACTACACCATATTCATCCATTTATTTTGAAAAACACATTTTGTTCCAATTATAGTTTGATTTTTAGGTTGAGGCACTAATGTCCAAACATCATTTCTAACAAATTGATTTAATTATTCTTGCATAGCTATGACCCAAGATTCATCTTTTATGGCTTCATTTATATTTTTGGGTTCAACGGTTGATACAAAACAAAAGTAATTACTTTGATTTTGGACTTTTGATTTTAAGGTTCTTTCATTAAGTTTTCCTATGACACTATCTAATGGATGACTTTTAGATTCTTTCATGTTGAAAATTTCTTTGTTTAATAGCTCATCTTCCTTGTCATTATCTCGATTATCTTGGATTTCAATAAGTTGACTTTCAACTAAGTCATCATCTACTAGAGATGATGTCTTGGAGGGAGGTGGACTTTTGTCAAACGTTACATTCAATGATTCCTTGACTCTCAAGGTTTCTTTGTTTAAAACAATGTAAGCTTTGCTATTTTGTGAATATTCAAAGAATACACCTTCATAGGAATTTGGATCAAATTTGGTGAGATAATCCTTTGTGTTTAGAATAAAACATTTACTTACAGAAACTCTAAAGTATCCTAGCGTAGGCTTTTTACCTCTATATAGTTCATATGGAGTTTTGTTCAAAAATGGTCGGATTAAAACTCTATTTAAAATGTAGGTTGATGTGTCAACGGTGTACACCAAAATTTTTGTGGTTTTGTTTATTAAGCATTATTCTACTCATCTCTTGAAGAGTCCGGTTTTTACGTTCTACTACACCGTTTGACTGGGAACTACAAGGAGCTGAAAATTTATGTGTTATGCCATTATCACCACAAAAAGCTCCAAATTGTATTTTCATTATCAAATTCACGACCATGATCTGTTCTAATTGACACAATGCGACTACCTAGTTGGTTTTGAATTTTCTTACTAAGAATTTCAAAACGATCAAAAAGGTTTGTTTTTACTTTTCAAAATTTTTGTCTAAGTGTATCTTGAGTAATCATCTACTATGACCAAAGTGTAGAGGTTGGCTCCATAACTTTGTATAGCGGATAGACCAAATAAATCCATATGCAATAGTTCTAGACACCTAGATGTAGACACCATATTATTAGCCTTATGGCTACTATGAACTTGTTTTCCAATTTTGAAAGCATCACAGAAATGTTGGTCATATCTCAACTTAGGTAAGTTTCTGACTAGTTTTTTTTGAAGATAGAGATTGGAAAAGTCTCATATTGGCGTGGCCTAAGCGTCTATGCCAGAGAGTTGAGAAATCATCTAAAGAGGTGAGGCAAAGTTTATCTCTAGATGTTTTATCAATTTTCATAATGTATATGATGTTTTTCCTAACTCCTTTTGCTATGGTTATTCCTTCTTTTAGTATTTTACTTTCGTTTTCACTAAACAGAACATTATACTTCTTACTACATAGTTGACTAATTCTAAGCAGGTTGAATCCTAGATTATCAACATGAGTAACATTTTCAATAATGAGAGAGTCATGAAAGATTGTACCTTTTCTGATTATTTTTCTTTTCGATTTGCTACCAAAAGTGACATTACCTCCGCCATATTATTGGTATGTTGAGAAGAGGCTTTTGTCTCCCGTCATATGCCTTGAATAAATATTATCTTTTATCCACTCATCTGGTTCTAATCCGACTTTCAAGCATACCTAAGTCACATAAAGACTCAAACGTTTGGTCCCCAATATCTCATGGGTCCATTTTGGTTAAACATTCCATTTACTTGGTTCATGTATGGAAATGATGGATATGAGTTCCAAGGCATATAGTTAGGAGTTTCATAGTGCCTGGGAAAGTTTTGTTCCAACCATTTTGTTGATAGTTAGGTTGCGTGTTGTAGTTACTTTTTGGAAAAGGAAGTTTTGGAATAGGTGTTTTAGACCTCTGTTGAACATTTTTGGATTTAAATTCATTTTTAACAAGTCATAATCCTAATGTAACAGCTGGTTTTTGTTTAATTTCATATGTAACAACTTTATATTTCTTTGTGACATTAAGAAACTCAGTATGAGCCGATTTGCAGTCTTTCTGTTCTTTAGACAGACCCTTTTTGTTCAATGGACGGAACATTTTTTTTGGGTCCGTCTGATCTATGGCTTCCTGAGGTGGTTGGAATAGTTTCTTGCTGTTTTTCGGCTTGTTTTGCTTGACTATTTAAGGTTCCTAATTTCATAAACCCTAGTCCAGTTTTATCGTATGGTAACTTCTGAATTTTCATTATTTTATCAACAACAAATGTTTTTATCAAACTGTTGAACCTAGACCTTGATAGATCTTTGAGCGCTCGTGAATCGTTAGTAATGTTTATGTAATCACAAACACACTAATAGAAAGTCTCTATTACTTGTATTCTAAAGCGGAAATCAAACACAAGTAAGAACACGACTAAGAATACTTTGATCCTCATGGATCTTTGAATAATACTAAAACTTGTTTTCAAAACCCGTACATCATACATACTAATGTGTTCCTTTATAGATGGGAACCTAAACCGCTTCACAAGAAACGATAATCATAAAACTAAAGAGATATACATTATCACTTCCTAATAAAGCTCATGCATATCCTAACTAACTATAAAATACGCGGAATATCTATATCCGCAAAAACAAACTCTGGGTTTTACTACTCACAGAAACACTTCTTCACAGAATCCAAAGACTTCAGAGAATCCGTCACAAAGATCTTCACAGTAATTCTTATTTTGTAGAATTCCAACAATCCTCCCTAATCTTGAATTTGACATGGTTAAGTTCAAGATTCTTGATAGATCGTTAACACTTTAGCACAATAGGATTGAATTCGAACATCGCTGACAAAGAAGCAAAACAACCACATCTCTATGATAGCAAAACTTTGAAACTTCGATCTTTGCAAAGACAAATGACAAAATGTACATCAAAACATATTAGTTTCATACTATTCTCATCACATCCGGTGTGTTAACTCACGGGAGAGTGAATTATTGAAAATAATGGATTTGATGTCTCTTTCAATAGCCATTACTCTTGGAGTAGCCAAATGTTTAAGTTCGAAACTATGGTACACCGATAACCATCGATTATTAGCAAATCGCCAGCCTATCAACGGATTTAAAATGTCTTTACACGTAGCTGCTTGCTCATGACTAGTCAATTCTTAGGTGAAAAGAATCACCTTTGGTGAATTGATAACCCATCATGGTATTCCACTGCCTTTACCACAAGCCTTATACTTGTGGGCTAGCCAATTCTTGGATTCCAAAAAGGAATAAGCCATGGTGAATTGATGACCATACAACCCTCAACAATTAAGCATGGGTGAGTTGCATACCCTATGATTTTTAGCAAACCATTACAACTATCAACAGATTTGATGTGTCTTTACCAAAGTTGTACCCTTTGGACTAGCCAACTCTTTGATGGACACAAGGCACATCTGGTGAGTTGATAACCATCAAAAAAGTTATATACAACAAAACTGAAGATCCAAATTTTTTTTTTTTTATTTATTTTATTTTATTTTATTTTATTTACAAAGAATTAAACAAAGAAAGAAACAATACAAGATAATATGGTAGTCCCCTGAGATATATGCCTCCCCTGAGGCTTATGCCTCCCTTCAAACCTTGCAGTTAAGGGTTAAGCATCCCAATATAGACAACTAGGTGTTGAAACATGGGTCCATCAAAAGCTTTAGTCAATAAATCTGCCACATTATCATCTATGTGAATCTTGAGCACCTTTATCAAATGTTTTTCATATGCATCTCTTATAAAATGGTGCCTGATCTCAATATGCTTAGTTCTATTATGAAAAACTAGATTTTTAACTATGCATATGGTACTTTGATTATCAATAAAGATTGTGGTGTTCATGAAATTAAACCCATAATCCAGCAATTGATTTTATATCCATAGTACCTGACCACAACAATTTGCAGCAGCAACATACTCTACTTCAGAAGATGAGGTAGCCACAATAGTTTGTTTCTTGCATTGCCAAGAAATCAATCTTCTTCCAAGAAATTGGCAACCTCCTGTTGTGGATCTCCTATCCAGATTTGCACCAGCATAATCACTATCACTATATGCTTCCAACCTAAAAAGAGACTCTTTTGGGTACCAAAGACCTAAACTGGGTTGGCCTTTTAGATACTTGAAGATCTTTTTGACTGCATTCAAGTTGGAAGTAAGTGGAGTAACCTGATGTCTAGAACAAGCACTCACAGTGTTAGGTCACCATATTTGTAACACAAGCATCAATAGAAGAAATAGAAGAGAAGAGATCGAATGAACAAACACACACACACACGATATGAATATATGAAGAGTTATACGTAAAGTGTAAAGTGTGAATTGAACAACCAACCCTCAAGTGAGGGTTTACAAGGATTATTTATAGGGCAAGGAGCTAGGGCAACACTACTAGCATCCTTCCCTTCTTATGGGCTTGGGCCAAGGCTCATGGGCCTTCTACACAAGTCTTAGCTTAATAACAAACATAAAGGCCTAATTAAGCTAACTATTACATATTAATCACTAACACTTATAATCTAGTTTAGGAGTGATTCCAACAATCTCCCCCTAAGTGTTGGTGATGAATGAAGGAGTGATAAACGATGTAGGTGTTGTTGTAATAGTAGCTTTGACGTCTTCTGACATTCTTCTTTCTTGTGAGAATAAGTGCCTTGACTCGAACAATTTCCCCAGTGTAGGGATCTTGTATCTTTTGAAGTATTTTGCTTTGACGTCTTTTGATTTCTTTGATCTTAAGTTCTTTGTTCTTTGTGGTGAAAGTGATAGTATGTTGAGGTTATCCGCATCGTGTGCGCTTGTTGCTCCGGTGTCTCCACGTCTTTCTCCAACATGCTCACTTTGATCTTTAACGTTGGATTTCACTTTGATGAAGTTCTTTTAGTCTTTAAACTTTGTAGATTCTTTGTTGATGAAGAATCATTATGACTTTGTGTTGCCTTTGAATATGAGAGAACTTCTTTGATGATGTAGTTAGGCGTAAGCATGTGGAGAATCTGCACGATCTCTTTCTACCCATAAGCATCCATAAGAAGAAAACATAAAACATGGGTTAGAAATAATCCGGTAACTACAAGTTTGAACTTGAGAGTGTTATGACATAGATAGTGAAAACACAACTCTAATTCTTACAAGGTACATTCTGAACTGAGTCCCACAAGTGAGATAACACGATGTCAAGTACATCTACGATTCGAGATGAGTCATTGAGGTATACCAAGCATCACCCCATGATTGTAGACCGTTTGAGACACACTAAGCGTAATCCACGGGAGTTACGAAGTGACTGCTTGTCGTGGCTGTTTGATGTTGACCGGCGGGAGTTTCCATTCAATCACCGAGGATCACAAGTGTAAACCTCTCATAAATGTTCTCGACAGATTGCTAAGATCTGTGAAGGACACGATAATATATCACTTGTGTTCTTATTGTTGAACGACAAGCGATGAATTGTCAAGTGTACCTAAGAGATCTTTTGATCAATCTCGTGGCTCTAGACTCAATAGTGCACTTTGGTTTTCCTAAGCGAAGACTAGGGAGAGGGTCTCCTTCTTCAATACCAGCAATCTCTAAGAGAATTCCGATAGTTTATGTAGGGTTCCCTGTGAGAATGAAACAAGCTTCTGTTGAGAGAAACTTGAGTGGCAAAGAAGGTTTAGTGCATGCGTCACTGGGTCCATGATGACTTTGTTCTTCAACACCGGTGTCATCAAGTGACGACCGATGATATCCGAATTGAACCCGTGTTCGCTTCCTAAGTTGAATAATCCGGAGGGCTATTTCTTTTCACCCTTTTCTTTCCTTTTCTTTTTAATTCTTAAACTCCTTCTTTCTCTGATTCTCATTTTCTCCTTTTTTATAATCAAACCTAAGAACTTCTAATTGTAACTATTAGTGGTGTCCTTGGGTAGATCCCTCCGGCTCTGGCGGATCATAGGACGGTTATTCCTAACCTTAATCACCTTATAACTCCATTGCCACAAAACCAATTTGCATGAATATCTCTCAAAGTATTTATAAGTAAGAAACATTTTGTAATACTTGAGAGTTTTATATTTTGAAGAAATACTCCCCTCCACACGTGCTTAAGTGTTTTGGATGTCTGTCAGACGGTGAGAGGCAATGCGCACTTTTGAATTGATCAACTCAAGATAGACAATTCCCCGCGAGTCACGGTTACGTTGCATAGTTAAAGAGATACATTTTCAGCTTTTAGGTGACAACTAGCTCTAATAACTACCTTGAAGATGTGGACAACCCCGAAAGGTTGTCAAACCCGTCAAAGTTCATGTCTATCAGGAGTTTCTCGAAAGGTACGATCTACTCGGATAAGTCTTGGAAGACAAATCTTTTCGATGTATGACTGTTTAGATTTCGTCAATTCATGGGTTGAAGTCTTATCACACGAAGATTCAATAGCAATTCACAACATATTTCTTATCACATAATTTTTCTCCCCCTAAAAAATGGCATATAAATGTTATTTTTGGCGAAATTTTGATATCGAATATGTCCATTTCGAGTTTTGTGGGAAGATTACCACGAAGAACATTTTTGTGAACAAAGATTTTAATCAAATACTCCTGATTCGGTCCCAAACGGTCGGGTTTATTACACAAGTCAACCACTTGTGAATGATCAACCGTAATAAAATTCAAGCAGTCTAAAACCAATGCAATTTCCTTGGAATATAGTGGATTCCGGGTCGTTAAGTCCGGAGGATTAATGGTGCTTAAAACGTTCGGATGTCGAATGATCACTAAGGAGAATGATCGTAAAGATTTTGGGTGGTAATTACACTCTTGATTGATTGGAATTGTATTTGGATACAATTATAAAGCACAACAATCGAGATTAAACAAGCGTAAATACGTGACGTTTATTAAATTTTACGTAACGTACAAAATAAAACGTAAATTTAAAAGAATAAAACACCTATGGATATGAAAATGATATTTTTACAATCCTAATAATAAAAGAAAATTATTAGAAAATTAAAATTAATTTTATGGCTATTTATTTAATTATTATTAATTAAAAACTATTTTTAACTATTTAATAATACCCTAAAATATAAGAAAATATGAAATAAAGCTAGAAAAGTGAAATTATGATTAAAAAAATCTAAAATATTATAAAACTAATTTTAAAACTGAAAATATATTTATTACACTTTTTATCTATTTATTATTAATTAATTACTATTTATTAATTATTTAAAATGCACTTAAATACAAGAAAATATAAAATTAACCCGGAAAAATGAAATTTTAACTTAGAAAAATCTAAAATATTATAAAACTAATTTTAAAACTGAAAAGATATTTTTTATGCTTTTTATTTATTTATTATTAATTATTTAATACTTTTTAACTATTTTAAATTCTAATAAATACTAAACAAACTAAGAAAATTATGAAATTTTTTCTATAAATATCCTATGATGACAGAAAGCCAAGAAATTTATAAAAACTGAAAGTGCTTAATAATAAGCTGAAAAAGAAAATTAAAAAGCTAATTTATGTTAAATAAACGCTATCACTATTTTTAAAATGATGTTTTTGTGTTTTTTACTTTATAAACCTATTATACTACTGATTATAAGCAACTTTAATAAAGACAAAAATTTTACAACTTAAAAATAAGCAGTTTGAGAGCTTATAAAGCTTAACAGTTGAGCTTATGGCTTATTTTGATTTTTTAAGCTAAAATAAACTTACAAACTGGAACCAAAGATAAAATAAGATACAAATAAGCTAAAGTTACTTAAATGAAGCTAAAAGATACAAAGAAACACACTGAAAAGCTTATAATAAGCTAATAAGCACTTACTCTAAACCTAAAAACCAAACAGGCCTGCAGTCATTTTGTAGGCTAGATTAAGCTAGAGGCAAAAGCTCCAAAGCTCAAAATAAGCACTGAGGCAACAAGCTTGTTAGGTGAGCTTCTCAGAAAACCAAAATATACAAGGTTTGACCCACTATTAAGCTCTGTGTGAACTTGTGAAAAAGCTTGTAAACCACTCGAGTGTTACTGTGTATACAAGAAATGGGACAAACTAAAAGCTACATGCGACCTATTAAATAAGCTAGAAAGGTGAAAATAAGCCTTTGGACTAGAGGGATGCTAGGTTAGCTTTCAATAAGCTAAGATACACAAGCTAAAGCTAACTAATGAGCTCTTGATGAGCTTGTGAAAAGGATGGCTCAATGCGTACGTGGCACTTTTTCAATCAAGTGGTTAAAGAAGCTAAGAAATAAGTCGCTTAACTAGCTAACTAGAAATTATAAAAATACTATGATTAAGATGAGCAACTAAATTTTATAAACCTAAAAGCTCAGATTTTGAAAGCTAAAATTAAGTCCTATAAAAATTATCTATTTTATTCAAAAACGACTAAACCGAAATTTTGACTTTTTAAATTACACTAAAGGTTTGACTTTGATGAACTTTAGATCAATCCTACTCACTTGATTATGTTGTAATAAGCTATGTTAAGATGAAATTAAGCTAGATTCACTGGTTATGAACAACTATGATGAAATTTATACTCTAAATCCTAACGAGCTTAACAACCTAAGTGAGATTAAAGAAGATTTTGACTTTTAACAAGTGAGGTCTCGGTTTTATTGTTGCAATGAGTTATTAGATGCTAATAAGACATAGAACAAGCAAGAACAAAGGCTTTTACAACCTCTTTCACGGTTAACAAAGCAAATCCAAGCAACCCTATAGAAGACTCGTTATGAAACTTTTCAAAGCTTAACACCGATTTAGGCCATGAAACCGATTCATAAGAACATTTAATGATATAATAAGTCGATTTAAGCATATAAACATCAACGGTAACAACAAAACCTATAGATTACTATTATGCGGTTTAATCTTGAAAAGTGAAAACAAAGCAACTAAGGAAATTAATGAACAAGCAGGCTATTTTAAGAAATAACTTATCTTAACAACACTAAATAAGCATAAATAACACAGAGATAAGCAATGATAAGCAGTTCTACAGTGAATGGTCAAAATCAAGAAATAAGCTTACAACTTGATTCCAAGCTCACAACTGAGAACCAAAGACTGAAACAACTTCCTATAGCTTCCCAAGAAGCTTCTAAACCAAGGGCGATCAATATTCACTTTGCTCGAAACTTTTGATCTTCATCTCCATTGATTTTTTATTTTAACTAATTTTTTGATATTTTGGTAATTTTCTTTTGATACTAAACGGGTTTTAAGGTTTCTAAAAGCTTTAGAAAGCTTTACGAGGAGCTTATATGAGCTTATGAGTCCATAACATTAACTACTAACAACTTTAAGCTAACATGGGATTTTTGAACTTGAAAATTGCACAAACCGAAATTGTGAACATAAACCGAAATTGCTTATTGAACAAGGTTTGAAATACAATCGAACTTGATAAATAAAGTACTTGAAAGGTTAAAATTACCTTTGAAAGCTTAAATTGATTAAAACGACTAAGAAAATTAAATATTACACTAGATACTATCCACATTGCCTCTTTCTTCTTTATAAAGATCTTATTAAGCTTTGTCGACATCTCGAGACTTTCCACTTCTTTCCAACCATTGGATCCTTCAAAATCATCACAACTGTCCATTTGGCAATTTTGGCGCCAAAATATCTTTGAAAGCGTGTTTCTTGCATTTAAAGAAGTTTGGGTGTTTGTGGAGGTGTTAGGGAGTAGTTAAACAGGTGGAAAGGTGGTGGTGAGGTGTAGAAACCACTCTGGTTTTGGTTTGCAGACTTAGGTGAGGAAGATGAATAGTGACAATGGTTTTTGGCGCGTTGACTGGGTTTGACCCGTTTTTAAGTATTAAGTTGGGGTTCAAAATGGTATATTGGCAGGGTCAAGTGGGATTTTGAACTGGCTCAAGGTTCAAAGGTCAAGGGTCATGGCTCAAGTTTTTTGGGCTTGGGCTTGGGCTTGGGTATTGCATTGGGCCAGCTGGGTTAATAACAAAAGAGGGTCCGGTTTGGTTTAAATACACAAGGACCATTCTTGCAATTTCTCCAAACTTGAGGGACTGAATTAGCAACTTTTCCAAAGATAACACAAGGACCAATTATGCCATATGTGAATAGTACAAGGGTAATATTTGATAATTTTCCATTTTTAAATATCCGATGACTATTTTTGACACTTTTCAAAGTCGAGGGACTAAAGTTGTCATTTTGTAATTTTTAAACTTTGAAGGGTTTGTTTTGACAACTTTTGAATCCATGGACCTTAAATGATATTTTGCTTAGTTTTGATTTACGAGGACTATTTTGACAACTTTTGAAACTTGGGGACTAAAGCGCCAATTATGCAAACTTGATCGTTTTCACGATTTTGGTATTTTGCATTTAAAACACATAAAACCCTTATTTGTGATATTTTATCATTTGATGCATTTACGAGTGTTTTCGGATGTTTTGCGCCTCTAAAGGTATAAAAATGATGAGTATTACTGCACTCATCAATCCCCACACTAAACTATTGCTAGTCTCTAGCAATCTTTTGAGAAAAATTAATGGATTTCATCTCTTTACCAAAAGCCATTACTCGGAGTAGCCAAATGTTTCAGCTCAAGTAAGAACTATGGTACACCGATAACCAAATGATTTTGAGCAAATCACCGACTTTCAACGGTTTTGATTTGTCTTTACAGTCGTTTGCTACGGACTAGCCAACTCTTAGATAAAATATCTTTGGTGAGTCGATTACCAATTATGGCTTTCCAACGCCTTTACCACAAGCCATAAACTTGCGGGCTAGCCAACTTTCACTAATTAAAGATATGGTGAGTGAACACCGTACAATTTTGGGCAAATTGCAAGCCATAAACGGATTTGAGATATCTTTACCAAGAGCCGTTTGCTCTGGATTAGCCAATCCTTTAGTTTATTAGACATGGCGGATGATAACCATATCTTTGAGTAAGTGCAAAACACTTACTCCAAAAAAAAAATTTGGCCAAAATGGGGGAATTGGGTGGTATAATTACATGATAAAATTCGTGAGAATTCCCCACACTAGAAATGAATATTGCCCTCAATATTCAAAGTACCGGCTGTTATGCCGAGACTTATAACGTAAAAGGGAAATACTACGGCCATTATTTTATTTTGATATATACATTTTTTTTTTAATAGAAAACTTATATACATAATGGGCAACTCCCCACTAGGGTGGTAGAAAGTAGAAAGAAGTCGAAATATGGGTGAAAACCCATATTGTGCTCTTGTTTTTGATTACCGAGTCGCTAGCTTGACTCGATCCCCGCATTCATTGGTTCATGGGGAAAGTTTGTAGATCCGGGACAACCACGGTGGAATGTCCTCTCCAAAATAGTGCTTCAATCGATGACCATTCACTTTAAAATTAGGACCATCGGGTTGAGATAACTCAATAGTTCCATAAGGAAATACTTTAGTGATAGTGAATGGTCCGGACCGGTAGGATTTTAGTTTTCGGAGAAAATCTTTAATCTTGAATTGAAAAGAAGGACTCGATCACCGACGTTGAAAACGCGGTTCTTGATTTTGAGTCATGAATCTTCTTTGTCTTTTGTTTGTAGATCAAAGAGTTCTCGTATGCTTGATCACGTAGTTCATTTAGTTCATTCATTTGAACTTTTACGTGATCACCGGTATCTGAATATCGAAGTTGGCATGTTTCAATGCCCGGATGCTTTGTGCTCAAGCTCAATCGGCGGATGACATGCCTTCCGTACACTAGCTATGAGTACACCCGATGGGTGTTTTATAAGTTATACGGAAGGCCAGTCGTCATCCAGTTTATCGGACCAAGAGGCACGGTTTTGCCTCACCGTCCTTTCGAATTCTTTTTATACCACGGTTGGAAACTTCCACTTGCCCACTTGTTTGGGGATGGTATGCGATAGAGAGGCGGTGGGTTACACCATACTTTTGCATGACTCGATCAAATTGGTCATTGCAAATGCGTACCACGATCACGATTATAGCTCGTGGAGTTCCAAACCTAGCAAAAGAGATTTTAAAATTTTCACAACTACTCGGGCATCATTGGTGGGTAAAGCTTCGCTTCAACCCATTTTGACAAATAGTCAACGACCACAAGTATATATTTGTTTCCTCGAGATGATGGAAATGGCCCCATAAAGTCAATGCCCGGATGTCAAAATCTCACACACTTGAATGGCGTTTGCGGCATTTCATTTCTTTGAGAGATATTTCCGTGACGTTGACAAGCGTCACATGTTTTGACAAATTCGTGGGCATCCTTGTAAATAGTGGGCCAATAAAATCAGGAATCAAACACCTTTTTGGCGGTGTAGTTTGGACTATGATGGCCCCGGTGGGTCGAAAGATGGCAAGCTTTGAGAATGTACATAGCTTCTTGTCCATAAACACACCGTCGGATGACTTGATCCGCATGATTTTAAATAAGTAGGGGTCGTCCCTGTGGGTAATGTTTAACATCCTTGAAGAATTTGTTCTTACGTTAGGTCGACATTCCTTTCACTATGAAGTTACCCGCATGGTAATTTGCGGTCGACAAACCATGGGGTAGTAGAGTTTCCACGAAAAGAAACCGCATTGAGTGTCTCGAGGAAATGTTTCATTTATTTCCTTTTCTCGAAAACATCTTGGTGTGGATTTTCTAATCGGACGGATGATCGTGACTAGGTTCTCGGCTCCTTTTTATCACGTATAATGATATCAAATTCTTGCGGAGGAGAACCCAGCGAGCAATCTCGGCTTTTCATCTTGTTTTGCAAAGAGATATTTGAGGCCGAGTGATCCGTATACACCACGATTTGGTCAAGATTAAGTATGGCGAAACTTCTCAAGCGCATACACCACGGCTAGTAGCTCTTTTTACGTGGTGGTGTAATGGGTTTGAGCTTGATCATAGTCTTACTCGCGTAGTGGATGGGCTGAAAATGCTTGTTTGCGTTGCCCGGACCCGCACCGATAGCAAAATCACTTGCATCGGACATGAGTTCAAAGGTAAATCGATCGGAGCAACGAGAATGGGTACCTCGATAGCTTTTTCTTTAATGTTTCAAAGCTTGATGCACTCGGTGAGAAGATAAAAGGAGCATCCTTTTCAAGAAGATGGGTCATAGGCCGGGCGATTTTAGAAAAATCTTGTATGAATCTGCGATAAAAACCGGCATGACCTAAAAAACTCCTAATACCTTTGACAGTAGTAGGATGAGGTAATTTGGCAATAACATCGACTTTTGCTCTATCGACCTCAATCCCATTTTTGGAAATCTTATGGCCTAGGACTATGCCTTCTTTGACCATAAAGTGGCTCTTCTCCCAATTTAGGCAAAGATTGGTGTCTTCACACCGTTTTAGCATTTTATCTAAATGGGAGAGACATGTTTGAAATGAGTCCCCAATGACCAAGAAGTCATCCATAAACACCTCCATTGTTTCCCGATCATGTGGTGGAAAATTGCCATCATACATCGTTGGAGCGTGCGGGAGCATTACATAGGCCAAAAGGCATACGTGCAGTAGGCAAAAGTTCCGTATGGGCGGTGAATGTGGTCTTTTCTTGATCACGTGGATCAATGGGGATCTGAAAATAACCCGAGAAACCATCTAGGAAACAATAGTACTGGTTCCCCTCGCTAATCTCTCAAGCATTTGGTCCACGAAGGGTAGAGGAAAATGGTCTTCTGGGTGGCGTCATTCAACTTACGATAGTCAATACACACGCCATCCGTAACCAATCGAGTTGGAATTAACTCGTTTTCTTCATTGTGACAACAGTTATGCCACCCTTTTAGGAACACAATGAATTGGGCTAACCAAGGACTATCTCGAGATCGGGTAAATTAATCCTGCATCAAGAAGTTTGATAACCTCCTGTTTAATAACATCATGGATTTTGGATTTACTCTTCTCTCGATGTTGAACTAACTGGTTTGAAGTCATCCTCCATCAAGATTTTGTGAGTACAAAACTCGTGGTTGATACCGCTTAATGTCGGAGAGTTTCCAAGCAATTGCTTGCTTGTGTGACTTCAAGACCTTTATGAGAGCGATCTTTTCATCTTTACTCAAATCTCGAGCAATAATGACGGGTAATTTATCATCACTCTCAAGAAATGCATACTCGAGATGAGGTGGTAAGTCCTAAGTTCTACCTCGGAAATTCTTGATTTCTCAACCGACTTGACTTCCTTGTTATGAAGCTCGGCGGGAGGGAGTGATGATGGATCATCATTAAGCAACTTCTCAATGAGAAGAATATCTCCCTCGATGTCAATTGGAGCATGATCAATTTCCCATGAAACCGAATCACTAGACAAGTATGCTTCAATCTCTTCCAAGATGAAGTCACTTTCCTCAAACGGAGTGAGAAGGAGTAGAATTGGCAATGATGGGTTGAGATGAATGAGTGAGATTACCACTCAAGAATTATGATCATAACCAAGAACTTCTTGAGAGTACTCTTGGAAGCAACATCAACGATATCTATTCGGTTAACCGACTCGGAATCATAGTTTGCGGAGTACCTCGAAGTTTGATCAAGGTTAAGGTGTGACTTCATTACCTACACGTAATGTGATTTCTTGCTCAAATACATCAATGAGAGCACGCCCGTTCTCCGGAATCCTCGTCCAACAATGAGAGGAACCCGATGATCGCATCGAAGTCAACAACCACAAAGTCACCGGAAAATGGAACTTTCCTACTTTCACGAATCGTCCCCGGCAATGCCAAGTGGACGGCATATTGTCGATCGCAAGCTCGAGTCATGTGATGAGTGCTTATTCACTCATCATTTTTACCATCTAAGACCTCAAAATGACTAAAACACCCAAATATGATCAAAATATGTTAAAATGTCCTCTGAGTGTGTTTTGTGTCTTGCGGTACAAAGGATGGAAAGCGGAGCAAAACGAGCAAAATCGAGCGAAATCGAAAAAGTGCTTTGCGGACGGATCCGGACTGGATTTTCCACATTTTGAGCTCGGGTCGTGTTTTGAGAGTGGCGAGGGAAAACAACTAAAATCCAACCCAACCCAAAAATTCCATTTACCTTTTCCGACACCCAAAATAACCAAATCACCTTTTAAACAAAAAAAAAAAAAAAATACATTTTAACCCTTTTTATAAACTTAAACACTTTTTATTAATAAACCCTTTTACCCAAATTCCCCAACCCAGCAAAAAAAACCCGATTCTCTTTTCCCTCCCTTCTTCTTTCTCTTTAACCCAGGAACCCTAAAATCTTCCCTTTACCCAGCCAATCCCATATCCCAATCCCATTCATCTCCTTCACCCAAGGCAAAGTCACGAGATACCCAGTTCCACTGTGGCAATCCCAAGCTTACAAAACACCAATGGATGGCTCGGATTGTTTTTGAAGAGTACCTACTAAATGGATGGCTTGGATCAATTCAAGAAAGCACACAAGGAGTTTTGGCTTGTTTCATCACACAAAAGAAACACAAACAGAAAAAAGCAAGAATGAGGAGAGAAGACAGAAGCTTTTTAGTATAAATAGGCAAATAGGATGTTTGTAAAACTTTGTCTAGAATCAGTGTTCTAGTCCCTTTTATTTTAAATGTCATTTACTTTCATTGTATTCTTTTAATTTTCAATGCTATTTAAATTCAGTTTTAATTCATTTGGTTTATGCGCTTTAAGTTCTAAGATTTTTTTCATCTCAATTACTTATTTGTATTTAGAAGTCAAAAGTGTTTGCTCTGATTGATTGAACCCATTTTGAGCTTGTTTTGATCACGCAAATCGCTTTTAAAGTTCTTTACATTTTCAAAGCTACTTTCATCGATGGGAGTGTTTGGAACAGACCTTGTTCGGTCGAATCCTAAGTTTTGACCCATTTTTTAATGTTAAATTGGTCTTATTCAAGTAGTAATGCAATGTTTTGAAAGTGCCATTAGATTTCCGTTGCTAAAGTTGGTTTAGAATAGCATTTTTTTATAAATGCATCATTATGCAAACCATTTCACGTCCATCAGCACCTTTTAGCAAGCTTGTAAAAGCTTGTTGAAATCTCCTCATTAGATATAAATTCTTGTTTTTAGGATTTAGCTATATTAGTTTTACTTTTCTAGCATTTCTTAGTATTCTGGATTGGTTTGGTAGCTTAAAATAAGCTAGAAAACCATCATTAAATTTGTTTGGGACTCATGTTTAGCACTTAACTCAGCGAGCCATCACAAGACCCCAATGACTTAGGTAGCTTTTTAGCTCTTTACTTCTCATCCGTACCTAATTAAGTTCCCTTAGTAGCATTTAGCTTGTAGAGATTAGCTTTTATCCATTTGCTAGCTTATAGTAGCTTATTCTTGAGTTTCAAATCGCCACTTGCACCCATAGGAACTGTTACAAATCCGTAATGACCCTAGTTAGTTTTTTTTCACTTTTTAGTGCTTAAGATTTGCTTATTAGGTTCCACTTTAGGCCTTTTGGATAGTGTAGATTAGTAGTTAGCTTTTGATTAGTTTAACTTGTAGCTTTAGATAGCTTATTTCTCATTGTAATAGCTAAGGATCCCTAGTTTAGAGCTAATTGCCAACTGCTTTCCTTTTTCTTTGCTTACTTGCACTCATCTATGCACATTTTAGCTTAATTGTTATTGCTTTATGCTTATGTACCATTTCCCAACTTCTTTTTGTGCTTAATTTGAGCTTATCAGTGGCTAAGGGGTGTGTTTGTTTCTGTTGTGTCCAAAACAGCAGCTGAAAAGCTGTTAAAACAGCTTATTAACAAGTTGTCAAGAGAAAAGTTTTCACATAAGTTCTTCATTTGATTACCTCTCGAAGTTGCAAAAAGAAAAAAAAAATCAAGTTTTCAAAAAGAGAGCCAAGGATTGAACCACGGTCTCTCACCAAAGCACTTACGACCCGCCTGACAACCAAACGTGCCTTGGGACTTTTATGTCTTAAGGTGCATAAATAATTCATTTATCATGCTTTGTTTCTTTTAAGCTTATTCCTTTATTAGCTTATTCTTTGCTTTTCATAGTAGCTTATTTTCACTTTTTATTTTTCCTAAGTAGAGCATCACATAAAGTAGTTTTCATGAATTTTTCAGATTTTCCAAAATCATTTACTATTTTTTATAATTTAATTTATTTTTAAGTTTATGTAATTCATAATAAATAATTTAAAACTCAAAAAAATACCCGACTTTTTCCTAAAATCATTTTTAGTCATGTAGAATGTAGGAAAATTGTTTTTACACTCGTAGGACTTAAATTGCATATTTTTCCTTTTCGAGGCTCGGGATTAGCTCGGGTTTTCACATTTTTGCATTTTAGCACCCTAGGATGTAATTTAGCTTCATTCTATTGTTTCTTAAGCTTAGTTGTAGTTTATTTAGAGTTTATATTGTTTTTCATGCTTTATTTTCATTCTCGTTCTTAATTTGTAGATTAACATAATCCAATTCCAAAATTCGCTCAACCAATTCAAGTCCTAATCACGAAACTCAACGACACCGTCAATTTCACACCTCGTTGGGCACGACCCGGGGAAGTCACTTTCCCGGTATCACTTTATTCACATTCGTGAGCTTTGGCACGTTAACCCTTTTCCTAAAGGTTGATTTGTCGAATTTCACGATTATTTTGATAAATTGATATTGTGTTTGTTTTTCACCACTCACTTTTAACGAATCAAATTTTGGTGCCGCTGCCGGGGAGTGTGTTGTGACAATATCGTGAAGTTTTTGCGATTAGTGACTCGAAGAACCTTCCTCGTGAAGTTATTGTTTTTATAAAAATACAAAAATACAAAAATATTCTTCTCATTCCTCTTATTCGTTGATTCTATTTCTCTTACCCTCTTTTGCCGTTTAATTCTATCCTTCGTATCCTCTCGATCACTCAATTCTATTTCTTTAACCCTCTACATGTTTAATTCTCATGGCGACGGTCGATTATCGCTCGTTGTTTTCATTGCAAAGGGCGTATGGAAGAGGATCAAGTTTATTGTCTCAATCATGAATGTGTATGTAAGCGATGTGGTAGGGTTTGGTGCAAGCAAATATTGCTATTGGTGCGAATTATCCGATAAAACTCTCTCGATGATTCTCCAAGTTTTTCGACCACCCGCCACAACCCGAGATTTGTTCTATTGTTTACGAGCCTAAACCGTCTAGATTTGATCCAAATCATTCGCGATTCTGATTAAGGTTAAGAGAAAAGAGCAAGAACCGGAGACCAAAGCTAAGTGGTGGAAATTGCTAGCTAGAGCACACCACTTGTCCCACCTCCTAATCTTCAAAACCTTTTTCGGACGATTTCATGAACATTGTTCAAAATTGCTTAAATGAATTTCGTCAAATTTCAACTTGGAAATACCGTTTTACCTACCATTTGTGATGTTGTTGAGCCCTCGATTCCTACTCCCATGCACCCGAGATACTTCGTTCGATCAAGAGTATTGCTACGGTTGCGGAGACGTGTTACGAAAGGTTTCGTTGTTTCACATGTATGTGCGAGTGGTGTGGAAACTATCTTATTGATGGATGTTGTTCGATTTGCGCGAGAATTCATTCACTTATGATTCTAACCCAACTCTTTCAATTATCCTCAAACGATTTCAACTACCCTCCACAAAATTCATACGAACCACACCGTACTATCATCATTTCAGTGATTCATCGTTTCAAAGTTTCTCTCCCCAATACCCTCATTGTGATAAGTGTGGGGATCCTCATTTTGATTATCAATGTTCATGGAATCAAAACTATGGGCCTGACCCTTGTTATAACACTCCTTGTTTTGACAATTTCCAACCCCCACAACTTCCCGTCATTGATCCATTTCCTCATATGATTCTTGAGGAACTTTCCGAGGAACAAGCTGGTCGCAACGAAAGATATTTAGCCGATGAACGAGCAGCTCAAAAGCTTATCCTATTTAACGAAGCTGCTCAAAAGCGTCTCCTATTTAACGAAGCTTGCCGTCTCGATGATGAGGATGAGGAAGATTGGGAGATGAAAAAGGACAAAGTGCATATCTCAAGCCCACTAAGTACCGCACATGTCCACTCTCCGCCCTCATATTGCCTATCTACCATAGAACCTTCGGATACCCTTTTAATGGGGACGAGCATCTTAGCACTATTCCTAAGCGGAACCGTCTTGTCTTGAGAACCTTGTCCCAACCCAGTGAGTCCGAGGTTATGTGTGACGAACCTCTCGATGATGATTCTTCTCCAACCCCGAAAGAACCTGTTGAGGTGATCTCCGAGTCTGAAAATGACTATACGTCGTTTGATGATTCTTTATCATGTGGAGACATCGAATATGTGAAGGAAATTCCTCCTGAGCTCGTCAGCTTGGAAGAAGTAAGAGATGTTGATCCCGATGATCTTGATATGCACTGCGATTTTGAAGCGGATGATGAAGATATTCTCGTTGTGTCAGAAACCTTTTGCTATAAGCGTTCACTAATCCTCTGTTTGACTTTGATTCTGAATTCACTCTAGTTTCGGATAATCCCATCTTTGACATTCAGAATGAGGATAGTGACTCTTACATGGAGAACCTCGTTGCATCTCCATATTCACCCGAATATAAAAATAGTGGCAATCCCACTTCGACGTTAGACCTTCTCGAGGAGTTCTCCGATGAACTCGCTCTCGTTGATCATTCTCCATCGGGAGATGATGATGTGCACTTCGACTTTGAAGCCGACCTTACCGAATTGGAAAATCTTCTTTACAATTGGTCTTCTGATAATTCGTCAAGTGACACTCGTATGGAAGAGGTCGACTTTCTTTCTCCGGATGACTCGATACCTTCGGGTTTTCGAGTGGCGATTATGGCTTAGGTCCATCATCCACTCGTCCACCGCTAAACCGCCGAGATGATGGAACCTCTTATAAGCCCGATACGGATGTTTTCATTGCTTGATGGTGGATAAGATTTCGAACATTCCGTCAATGTTCCTCAATCTAATCTTTACCCACCCATTCCACCCGTTGTCAACTCATTGTCACTTTGCCTTCTCCTCCCATTTCTTCTCCATGTCTTAACTCTTACGGGGTGAAGATACCATCTTTGATCCGGCATTTCTCTTTCTTTTGAGCCGTTATATCTCATCGGTGGAACTTTCGGCACATTCAATATCTATCCAAACCATTTGAATGAAAGTCCGATGGAGATTTTCTCTTCCACTTGCTTCCCAAGGACAAATAAATTGGTCGAGTCAAGCTAGCGACTCGGTTAACAAAACGATAGCAAAACATGGGTTTTCACCGTGTGTACCACCCTAGTGTGGGGGTTGCCCCATTGTTGTATATAAGTTTCATGAAAAAAAAAAAAAAAAAAAAAAAAAAAACTTTTCAAATAATGGCCGTAGTATTTCCTTTTACGTTCTATGTTTCGGCATAACATGGGTACTTTGAATATTGAGGCAATATTCATTTCTAGTGTGGGGAATTCTGAATTTTATCATGTAAATATACAACCCAATTCCCCATTTTGGCCAAAATATTTTTATGGTTATCGATCCGCCATGTCTAATAAACAAAAGGATTGGCTAATCCGAGAGCAAGCGGCTCTTGGTAAAGATATCTCAAATCCGTTGACGGCTTGCAATTTGCCCAAAATTGTATGGTGTTGACTCACCATATCTTTAATTAGTGAAGAGTTGGCTAGCCCGCAAGTTTATGGCTTGTGGTAAAGGCGTTGGAAAACCATAATTGGTAATCGGCTCACGGAGATATTTTATCTAAGAGTTGGCTAGTCCGAAGCAAACGCTTCCGTAAAGACAAATCAAATCCGTTGGAAGTCGGTGGTTTGCTCAAAATCATATGGTTATCGGTGTACCATAGTTCTTACTTGAACTAAAACATTTGGCTACTCCGAGTAATGGCTTTTGGTAAAGAGATTCAAATCCATTAAGTTTTCTCAAAGATTGCTAGGGACTAGCAATTGCCTAGTGTGGGGAATTTGATGAGTGCTTATTCACTCATCATTTTACCCATCTAAGACCTCAAAATGACTAAAGCGCCCAAATATGATCAAAATATGTTAAAAATGTCCTCGAGTGTGTTTTGTGTCTTGCGGTACAAAGGATGGAAAGCGGAGCTAAACGAGCAAAATCGAGCGAAATCGGAAAAAGTGCTTTCATGACGGATCAGGATGGATTTTCCACATTTTCGAGGCCGGGTCGTGTTTGAGAGTGGCGAGGGAAAACAACTAAAATCCAACCCGAACCCAAAATTCCATTTCGTTTTCCGACACCCAAAATAACCAAATCACCTTTTAAACAAAAAAAAAAAAAAAAAAAAAAAAAAACATTTTAACCCTTTTATAAACTTAAACACTTTTATTAATAAACCCTTTTACCCAAATTCCCAACCCACAAAAAAACCCGATTCTCTTTCCTCCTTCTTCTTTCTCTTTAACCCAGAACCCTAAAACCTTCCCTTTACCCACCAATCCCATATCCCAATCCCATTCATCTCCTTCACCCAAGGCAAAGTCACGAGATACCCAGTTCCACTGTGGCAATCCCAAGCTTACAAAACACCAATGGATGGCTCGGATTGTTTTGAAGAGTACCTACTAAATGGATGGCTTGGATCGATTCAAGAAAGCACACAGGAGTTTTGGCTTGTTTCATCACACAAAAGAAACACAAGCGAGAAAAAGCAAGAATGAGGAGAGAAGATGAAGCTTTTAGTATAAATAGGCAAATAGGATGTTTGTAAAACTTTGTCTAGAATCAGTGTTCTAGTCCCTTTTATTTTAAATGTCATTTACTTTCATTGTATTCTTTTAATTTTCAATGCTATTTAAATTCAGTTTTAATTCATTTGGTTTATGCAGTTTCTGAGTTCTAAGATTTTTTTTCTGTCTCAATTACTTATTTGTATTTAGAAGTCAAAAGTGTTTGCTACAGTTGATTGAACCCATTTTGAGCTTGTTTGATCTCGCAAATCGACTTTTAAAAGTTCTTTACATTTTCAAAGCTACTTTACATCCGATGGGAGTGTTTGGAGCGACCTTGTTAGGTCGAATCCCAAGTTTTTGACCCATTTTTTAATGTTAAATTGGTCTTATTCAAGTAGTAATGCAATGTTTTGAAAGTGCCATTAGATTTCCGTTGCTAAAAGTTGGTTTAGAATAGCATTTTTTATAAATGTCATACATTATGCAAACCATTTCGTCCCATTGCACCTTTTAGCAAGCTTGTAAAAGCTTGTTGAAATCTCCTCATTAGATATAAATTCTTTGTTTTAGGATTTAGCTATATTAGTTTTACTTTTCTAGCATTCTTTAGTATTCTGGATTGGTTTGGTAGCTTAAAATAAGCTAGAAAACCCATTGTTAAATCATTTTGGGAATGCTTTTAGCGATGACGAGAATATCACAATGACCCAATGACAGACTTAGGTAGCTTTTTTAGCTCTTTACTTCTCATCCGTACCTAATTAAGTTCCCTTAGTAGCATTTAGCTTGTAGAGATTAGATTTTATCCATTTGCTAGCTTATAGTAGCTTATTCTTGAGTTTCAAATCGCCACTTGCACCCATAGGAACTGTTACAACAGATCCGTATGTGACCCCATAGTTAGTTTTTTTTTCAGCTTTTTAGTGCTTAAGATTTGCTTATTAGGTTCCCTTTAGGCCTTTTGGATAGTGTAGATTAGTAGTTAGCTTTTGATTAGTTTAACTTGTAGCTTTAGATAGCTTATTTCTCATTGTAATAGCTTAAGGATCCCCTAGTTTAGAGCTAATTGCCAACTGTTTTCCTTTTTCTTTGCTTACTTGCAGCTCATCTATGCACATTTTAGCTTAATTGTTATTGCTTTATGCTTATGTACCATTTCCCAACTGCTTTTTGTGCTTAATTTGAGCTTATCAGTGGCTAAGGGGTGTGTTTGTTTCATTGTGTCCAAAGCAAGAATTTGAAAGTCGTTAAACGACTTATTAACAAGTTGTCAAGAGAAAAGTTTTCACATAAGTTCTTCATTTGATTACCTCTCGAAGTTGCAAAAGAAAAAAAAATCAAGTTTTCAAAAGAGAGCCAAGGATTGAACCTCGGTCTCTCATTTCAAAGCATACGACCACGACCACGCCTTTCTTAACCAAGCGTGCCTTGGGACTTTTATGTCTTAAGGTGCATAAATAATTCATTTATCATGCTTTGTTTCTTTTAAGCTTATTCCTTTATTAGCTTATTCTTGCTTTTTCATAGTAGCTTATTTTCACTTTTTATTTTTCCTAAGTAGAGCATCACATAAAGTAGTTTTCATGAATTTTTCAGATTTTTCCAAAATCATTTACTATTTTTTATAATTTAATTTAGTTTTAAGTTTATGTAATTCATAATAAATAATTTAAAACTCAAAAAAATACCCGACTTTTTCCTAAAATCATTTTTAGTCATGTAGAATGTAGGAAAATTGTTTTTACACTCGTAGGACTTAAATTGCATATTTTTCCTTTTCGAGGCTCGGGATTAGCTCGGGTTTTCACATTTTTGCATTTTAGCACCCTAGGATGTAATTTAGCTTCATTCTATTGTTTCTTAAGCTTAGTTGTAGTTTATTTAGAGTTTATATTGTTTTCATGCTTTATTTTCATTCTCGTTCTTAATTTGTAGATTAACATAATCCAATTCCAAAATTCGCTCAACCAATTCAAGTCCTAATCACGAAACTCAACGACACCGTCAATTTCACACCTCGTTGGGCACGACCGGAAGTCACTTTCCCGGTATCACTTTATTCACATTCGTGAGCTTTGGCACGTTAACCCTTTTCCTAAAGGTTGATTTGTCGAATTTCACGATTATTTGATAAATTGATATTGTGTTTGTTTTTCACCACTCACTTTTAACGAATCATCATGCATGTAGGAGTAAGGTCAGGAAGAAAGTTTCTTCCATCTTGAAAGAGGCATCGGGTTTATGCTTGCACCAAGATCGGCTAAGGCAAAGCATTCAACCATTCACGGAAATACACAAGGTAAGAGAATTTTCCGGGATCTCCAAGCTTCTCGGGAAGCTTCTTGAAGATAATCACTTGGCGGTTCTCGTTCGAAGGAGTTTAGCCATCTCAAGCAGTTTTAACTTATTGCTTAACATGTGTTTGAGAGTTGATGCAAACTTGGGCATCGGCATGATAGCATCCATAAAGCTTATGTCAAAATGTAGTTCTTGGAAAATTTGAAAAATTTGTCCATTTGATGGTAGCTTTTTCACGGAGCTTTTGCTCATTCAAGCGTGATGGGTAAGGAATAGAAGTTTTGGTTGGGGTTTTCAGCAGAGCTACGGGAGGTTCAAAACAACTCTGGATTGGATTTGGGTTTCGGGACAACTTGAGGATGGGCGTTGTTGGTACCTCCGTTATTAGTAGGAAGTTCCTTGTCCTTTGTAGCCTCGGGTTCACTTTCCACTACCTTCGGAGAAAAGAAGAAGAGGTAGTAGGAATAGCGGGTCCATCGTATGATACACCACTGGTTGTGATCGCCTTTGCATCGCCTCGGGTTAGCGATCGTGTTGCTCGGAACTTTTCACAGGCCGAGGTTGATCATTTAAAGACTTCTTAATGTCGAAATCGGCTAACCAACAACTGTTCATTTCATCTTGGGATTTCATGAATTGCTTCAATAACTCATCGGATGATGGTCCAGTTGGAACAATGGCTTGAGTTTGATTAGGAAAATTCGGCCTCTATTGTTCGGATTAGGGCCTTGATTTTGAAAATTTCCTTGATTAGGATTCATATTCCCATGAAATTGATTCCTGGATTGAAATTGTTTTGATTAAAGTTTCCTTGATGTTGGAAACCTTGATTTGGTCCGGGATAGAAATTACCTTGGTTTTGATAACCTTGGTTCATTCTAGGTTGGTTCGATTCGGTTTTGTATGTTAGGATTACGGTTAAAACGGGTGGTCCTCGATAAGTATTAGCACGGTAATTTGGTTCATTTGAGGGCGGTATTGATTACCTCCACGATGTGAACTACAGGCTATAGCATTGGCTTCAAATGGACTACCATCGGTGGCGATCTGATTGTAGTATGCATGAGGCCACCACAAGTAACCTGAACCTCGACTTTCTTCACTTCACCATGTGATGGTGTCGTGTGAAAGTGACTTTCTTTTAGTTAGCAAGAACCAAAGCTTTGAATAACATCCGTGAGTTTGTCAATCTTAGCATCGGTGCTAGATGTACTCACGTGAGATGAAGTAGAAGGTCCCGCATTAGGCGAGATTGATATGTCTTTGTTGAAAAGGCGGACACGGGACTTGTTTTCTATGATTTGCAAGGCTTCTTTTGTGGTCTTGCTCGGAAATTACCTCCAGCGGAGGCATTTAAAGAGTCTTGGTTAGTTTGGTTCGGACCATTGTAGAAAGTATCCATTTGCATTAACTCGGTAAAACCATGATGCGGACACTTGAAGCAACTCTTTATAACGATCCCATGCCTCACCGAATGATTCATCAAATCTTTGAGCAAATTTCATTATCTCATTCTTAAGACTTGTAGTTCGGGATGGAGGATAGAATTCGTTAACAAACTTAGTGACTAAATCCTCCCATGTCTCAGCGGAGCGAGGGTTGTTTCTCGAAGCCAATTCCGGGCTTGTCCTTCAGAGAATGGGAGCGAGGAAGAAGCAATTGCTTCATGTGGGACATTCTTGTATTTGATGGTCGATGCAATCTTGTTGAACCATCGAATATGTGCATGAGGTCGTCCGCTCAAAACCATAAAATTGGCTTTGGGTTACAAGATTAAGCAACCCGGTTTGAGCTCGAAGGTATCGGCCACGATGGTTGGGACAACAATGGCATCTCCGTAACCCTCGATGGGTGCTTGGAGAAGCTCATTCATCGGTTTATCTTACGCCATTCTGACGGGGGTGGTGGTGCGGGACGTTCCTCGGTCATGGTGAAGGAGAAACGTCCTCTACGTTTACGTGGAATACTTACAAGCTACGAAAGTGGACTTGTGGGTGGAAGAGCAGTCGCATGCACTAAGTATAAAAATCAATTTTCAAAAACAAATGCGAGGCAAAGCGACAAGTGAACTTAAACCAATAATCACAAATGAAATGGCTTCTTTGAAAAAGGTATACCAAATCACAAGGACACAAAGGCAAGTTTTGATCTTTAAGATTGGGAACTTATTAATGTTCACACCCCAACTAGTAGGTGTTACGCCTTGATTTGCGGTGGTTGATTTTATGTATTTATTAAGTACCACTGAAAAGGCGTAGGTATGGATTTGTGCTAAGGGTTTAAATACTTTTGGACAATATTTTGGTATCGTCTCGTTTAACTAAATCGTCTTGCTTTAAGAATCACCTTAAAGAAAATACAAGATAGAAAAGCGTTACGATGGTTTTGTTGTTTTATATATTTTTTGGTGTTAACACTTTAGGAAAAGTGTTAATGAACTTTGATTTTGATAACTTTACAAAACTGCTTACAAAAGGTGGTATATGTGCAGTATGGGTTTGAAAATGTTTAAAACAACTACTGACCTCCCGTGGCGCCAAAATTTGATTCGGTCCCAAACGGTCGGGTTTATTACACAAGTCAACCACTTGTGAATGATCAACCGTAATAAAATTCAAGCAGTCTAAAACCAATGCAATTTCCTTGGAATATAGTGGATTCCGGGTCGTTAAGTCCCGGAGGATTAATGGTGCTTAAAAGCGTTCGGATGTCGAATGATCACTAAGGATAATGATCGTAAAGATTTTGGGTGGTAATTACACTCTTGATTGATTGGAATTGTATTTGGATACGAAATTATAAAGCACAACAATCAGATTAAACAAGCGTAAATCGTGCGTTTATTAAATTTTACGTAAGCGTACAAAATAAAATGTAAATTTAAAAGAATAAAACACCTATGGATATGAAAATGATATTTTACAATCCTAATAATAAAAGAAAATTATTAGAAAATTAAAATTATTTTATGACTATTTATTTAATTATTATTAATTAAAACTATTTTAACTATTTAATAATACCCTAAAATATAAGAAAATATGAAATAAAGCTAGAAAAGTGAAATTATGATTAAAAAATCTAAAATATTATAAAACTAATTTCAAAGCGAAAATATATTTATTACACTTTTTATCTATTTATTATTAATTAATTACTATTTATTAATTATTTAAAATGCACTTAAATACAAGAAAATATAAAATTAACTTTGGAAAATGAAATTTTAACTTAGAAAAATCTAAAATATTATAAAACTAATTTTAAAGCGAAAAGATATTTTTATGCTTTTTATTTTATTATTATTAATTATTTAATACTTTTAACTATTTTAAATTCTAATAAATACTAAACAAACTAAGAAAATTATGAAATTTTTTCTATAAATATCCTATGATGAAAAGCCAAGAAAATTATAAAAGCTGAAAGTGCTTAATAATAAGTGAAAAAGAAAATTAAAAGCTAATTTATATTAAATAAACGCTATCACTATTTTTAAAATGATGTTTTGTGTTTTTACTTTATAAACCTATTATACTCTTGATTATAAGCAACTTTAATAAAGACAAAATTTTACAACTTAAAATAAGCGGTTTGAGAGCTTATAAAGCTTAACAGTTGAGCTTATGGCTTATTTTGATTTTTAAGCTAAAATAAACTTACAAACCGGAACCAAAGATAAAATAAGATACAAATAAGCTAAAGTTACTTAAATGAAGCTAAAGATACAAGAACCACACCAAAAGCTTATAATAAGCTAATAAGCACTTACTCTAAACCTAAAAACCAAGCAGACTGCGGTCATTTTGTAGGCTAGATTAAACTAAGCAAAAGCTCAAAGCTCAAAATAAACAATGAAGCAACAAGCTTGTTGGGTGAGCTTCTCGGAAAACCAAAATATACAAGGTTTGACCCACTATTAAGCTACTGTGAACTTGTGAAAAAGCTTGTAAACCACTAAGTGTTACGTGTATACAAGAAATGGGACAAACTAAAAGCTACATGCAAATTTCTATTAAATAAGCTAGAAAGGTGAAAATAAGCCTTGGACTAGAGGGACAGCTAGGTTAGCTTTCAATAAGCTAAGATACACAAGCTAAAGCTAACTAATGAGCTCTTGATGAGCTTGTGAAAAGGATGGCTCAAGCGTGCACAGGTGGCACTTTTTCAAACAAGTGGTTAAAAGAAGCTAAGAAATAAGTCGCTTAACTAGCTAACTAGAAATTATAAAAATACTATGATTAAGATGAGCAACTAAATTTTATAAACCTAAAAGCTCGATTTTGAAAGCTAAAATTAAGTCCTATAAAAATTATCTATTTTATTAACGACTAAACGAAATTTTGACTTTTAAATTACACTAAAGGTTTGACTTTGATGAACTTTAGATCAATCCTACTCACCGATTATGTTGTAATAAGCTATGTTAAGATGAAATTAAGCTAGATTCACTGGTTATGAACAACTATGATGAAATTTATACTCTAAATCTAACGATTAACAACCTAAGTGAGATTAAAGAAGATTTTGACTTTTTAACAAGTGAGGTCTGGTTTTTATTGTTGCAATGAGTTATTAGATGCTAATAACACATAGAACAAGCAAGAACAAAGGCTTTTACAACCTCTTTCACATTAACAAAGCAAATCCAAGCAACCCTATAGAAGGCATTATGAAACTTTTCAAATCTTAACTTGATTTAGGCCATGGCGATTCATAAGAACATTTAATGATATAATAAGGTGATTTAAGCATATAAACATCAACAATAACAACAAAAACCTATAGATTACTATTATGCGGTTTTAATAGTGAAAAGTGAAAACAAAGCAACTAAGGAAATTAATGAACAAGCGAGGCTATTTTAAGCAATAACTTATCTTAACAACACTTAATAAGCATAAATAACACGAGATAAGCAATGATAAGCGGTTCTACGGTGAATGGTCAAAATCAAGAAATAAGCTTACAACTTGATTCCAAGCTCTGGCGAGAACCAAAGCGAAACAACTTCCTATAGCTTCCCGAAGCTTCTAAACCAAGGAAATCAATATTACTTTGCTCGACTTTGATCTTCATCTCCATTGATTTTTATTTTTAACTAATTTTTTGATATTTTTGGTAATTTTCTTTTGATACTAAACGGGTTTTAAGGTTTCTAAAAGCTTTAGAAAGCTTTCGAGGAGCTTATATGAGCTTATGAGTCCATAACATTAACTACTAACAACTTTAAGCTAACATGGGATTTTGAACTTGAAAATTGCACAAACCGAAATTGTGAACATAAACTGAAATTGCTTATTGAACAAGGTTTGAAATACCTTGAACTTGATAAATAAAGTACTTGAAAGGTTGAAATTACCTTTGGAAAGCTTAAATTGATTAAAGCGACTAAGAAAATTAAAGATTACACTGATACTATCCACATTGCCTCTTTTCTTCTTTATAAAGATCTTATTAAGCTTTGTCGACATCTCGAGACTTTCCACTTCTTTCCAACCATTGGATCCTTCAAAATCATCTGTTGTCCATTTGGCAATTTTGGCAAAATATCTTTGACGGTGTTTCTTGCATTTAAAGAAGTTTGGGTGTTTGTGGAGTGTTAGGGATTAGTTAAGCAGTGGAAAGGTGGTGGTGGGGTGTAGAAACCACTCTGGTTTTGGTTTGCGAGACTTAGGTGAGGAAGATGAAGCAGTGACAATGGTTTTGGTAGCGTTATTTGGGTTTGACCCGTTTTTAAGTATTAGTGGGGTTGAAATGGTATATTGGCGGTCAGTGGGATTTTGAGCGGCTCAAGGTTCAAGGTCAAGGGTCATGGCTCAAGTTTTTGGGCTTGGGCTTGGGTATTGCATTGGGCCAGTGGGTTAATAACAAAGAGGTCAGGTTTGGTTTAAATACACAAGGACCATTCTTGCAATTTCTCGAAACTTGAGGGATGAATTAGCAACTTTTCCAAAGATAACACAAGGACCAATTATGCCATATGTAAATAGTACAAGGGTAATATTTGATAATTTTCCATTTTAAATATCAGATGACTATTTTGACACTTTTCAAAGTTGAGGGACTAAAGTTGTCATTTGTAATTTTAAACTTTGAAGGGTTTGTTTGACAACTTTTGAATCCATGGACCTTAAATGATATTTTGCTTAGTTTTGATTTACAGGGGACTATTTTGACAACTTTTGAAACTTGGGGACTAAAGCGCCAATTATGCAAACTTGATCGTTTTCACACGAGTTTGGTATTTTGCATTTAAAACACATAAAACACTTATTTGTGATATTTTATCATTTGATGCATTTCGAGTGTTTCGGATGTTTTGCGATCTAAAAGGTATAAAAATGATGAGTATTTACACACTCATCAACTCCTCCTCAACAAGTGATATAAACTTTTGAGGTTTTGAAAATCATAAGGGGAAGTACTTGTCCTTTTGAGCAAAACTTTGAAAATGAAAGTTTTGATAGTTTTACTCAAAAGTAAAAGCTTTCGCTCCTTTTATAGGATTGTGGCATCAAGCGTACCACGAGGTCCTTTCATTACAAGTGCGGGTTGTACAACATTATGTGCACAAACCATTGTCATTAAAAATCACACATCTAAATCAATTATGAAACCGAAGCAGTTTAAAGGGTACCGAGGGATTCGGTAGTCCGGCAATGACTCCAAGAATGCGAATGGGCGTTGATAACTGTGAGAGAAATCACGGGGCGACCACCTACTGAAGCTCTCCAAAGTTACAGGCGGTCCCTTCAGACAACCTTTCATTGATGCGAGTGATGATTTTCTTCATCTCGTCTCTCCTCAAATTCCATCGCTTTGTTGACCCATGACTTCATGTATCTCCTTGACCTATAAGCTAAGCCGTCCATGACTTTCTTGATGTGTAATCTCCAAACTTATGAAGATCTTTACAAGCCATCAGCGGTTGCGATGTAGTTCACTCGGTGAGACTACTCCAAGCGGTTTCTTGATGAGAGTGTATTGAGGAAGATGATTGATGTCGGGAGGTCGAAATGAGGTTTGGTGAGGTTGACACGTGTCGTACGATTCAGCGGCAAGTTGCAAGTCTTACATGTTCACGGATCACTATACTTGATGAAGATGATCACGGACTTGATGTATTCACGTTGGATTTCATCGAGAATTGTCTCATTCTTCCTGTACCTTGGCAAGATCTGGATCTTCAATGTCATTGAGAGACAAATTACGAAAGTCCGCTTCACGAAAAGCATAGTCCTCTTCGTCTTGTCTTTTGACCACGATTTTCTTGAGAAAGTGTAGTCCCATTTAGGCGAGAGAGCTACATGCTTAACAAAGAACGATCCCTTTATCCTTGAACACTTCATGTGTAGACTTTTGAACACAGCGACTTTTGTAGTAGATTCTTGATTCGTGCCAATGGTGAATCCCATACATTGCATCAATGTCATACTTCTCCATCTTGTTGTTAAACATGTGTGTAGCCTTTTCCTCGATGGCTATCGGTTGGAGTATATGGTGCACGAGAACGGAAGTGTAAGTGATGTAGCGTATTTCTTTGACCCATCACTACCGTGTAGAAGAAATTCAAGTCTTTGTTGAAGAAGTAACGAAATGTAATCTTTGGTTGATCCGGTTGTGTCGTTGGTAGAGGTGCGACGATCGGTGTAGTATGAAGCCTTTTACATTACGGTGAAGTCAATGTTTGCTTGAGGTTGAACCAATCGATGTTGTTAGACATGGCTCGTGCTATGTTTTCAAGATGATATTCAACTTCAATAGCACTTTCGAGTTGTCTTTGAGCGGTTGAAAAGCTTCATTCTTGATGCGTTTTAACTCGACTTGGTCATCTTCTTCACGAAACTTTTCTTGAAGAAATTTAGCATGCTACAATGTTCGACCTTCTACCATATCTTGACCTTGGTAGGGAGGAGTAGCATCAACAAGTGTAGAAAACCGGTCATATTCGGTGTCATCTTCGTCTAGCAATGAGGCGACGTTAGCCTTAGTCGCCTTCTTCTTCTTCTTTGGCCTAGATGAAGATCTTTGGTTTCTTTCTTTGTGTCGGGAGAGGTGGGTTGTTGTTGGGGCTCGGGGACTTCCTCATCGTCACCACTAGTGTATTGAAATGATCACCGATTTTCTCATGCAGGGTGGTGACTCGAGTCCCGAGGTTTGTCGATGAAGAGCGTGGAGGAGATCGTCGTTGTGTTGGTGTCCTTTGGGGTGGTGGTGGCACGTGAGGGTTCTCAGGACTTCTTTGGACGTTTAGACTCCTTATCCTTATCCTTATCCTTATCGTCGTCATCTCTTGGGCGTTTAGGCCTTCGACTTCTTCTCGCATCTTGATTTGAGTTGGTATTCCAAAGAATCGTCAAACAATTTACCTTCGTAAGAAGTAAATGTTGCGGATCGTTTAGACATTTGAGTTATCGACCTAGAAACCAATTCGACGATCGGAGAACACTATAGGATCGAGTTGGGTTGATTATTACGGTAATAGGTGTTGATCTTATAGTTTGCTTGGCCAAATGCATCGATTCGGATATAGTTGTCTGTTGAACATCTCTCTTGTCACACCAGGAACGGTGTCGAGAAGGAACTTGTGAGTATATCCCTTAATTATCTCGTTCATTTCCCTTTGAAGATCACGACTCATGAACTTCTTGACATACTCCCTTGCACTAGACATCTTGTCTATCTCGTCATGTAGAAGATTGATGCTGTCAGCTACTTAATTCAACTTCTTGTTGGTCACGTCTTTATTCCTGACACGCTTGACGACTTTGACAATCTTGGTTTTAGCCCGGGATATCCAAGAGTCGGTTGGTTTCTTCACGATTTAGATGTGGATCGGTTGTGCCTTTGGATGGTGGAGGTGAAGAGTGAGAAGGCGAGTGTGATGATGAGGAGGCGTGAGGTGTCTCGGGGTCCTTAGGTGGCTTATAAGTTTCCTCCTTGGGCGTGCGGGGTTGTCTAGAAGAAAATTATCATAATCAAGATCTTCATCATTTCTAGACTTAGCCGTTTCATCGACCTTAGTATCTTCACGGGGAGTTTTCTCGATCTTTTCCATATCCGGTTCCTCAAATTCGTAGTTGATGGAATCCTCTATTTGCTTTTGTTGTTGTTCGTGGGTGGTGGTACCAGTTCCTTTATCGGGATGATTAACCGCATCGGAAACTGGTGTGGCTTGAGTTCCACCACTTGACCCTCCGGGGCCACGAGTTTGATCCAGTACGAATTCATTGGCAAGATGTTTGAGTCTGAGGTTCTTCAACTTCTTTTGATAGTCTTTTTCTTCATCAAATGGTTCTTCTTCCGAGCTTTCCTTTTCATGCTCAAGCACCAAGTTTTCCCTTTTCCTTTATCGACTTTTGACCGGGAGGTTTTGCTCTTGTTTGAGTGTCATCGGTTGGAGTTTGAGTAGATGACCTCTTCGTCCGATCAAGTATCCTCGAGCTTTCATCCACTAGCTTTTGTTCTTTATTCGAGGCTTGGGAATAGGAATGGCCTTTTAGAGGGAATTTTCCTCATTCTTGGGTGGACTCCTCTTCGGATATCTTCTAGTACTCTCAGTGCTCGTGATGCTTCATACACTGCCTCTCTGGTTTTCCTAGTAGGTGTACCGGAGGATTTTCATCAAGGAAACCTACTTTGCCTTCATCAGCTGCTACGGATATCTTTTGTACGAATACAATTGTTTGATGTCTTCAGAAAGAAGATGATCTGGCAACACTGCACCTTGTTTCTTTGTTGTCGAGTCCTTAAATCTGATAGTGAGTGTGGGCTCATACAACGCGTAGTGTTGATTTGGGTCATTAAGTCTCAAGAGAATGTCAGGATTATACCCTAGAGCTCTTTAGATCAACAGTTTGGTGTATCTGATATACGGGATTTTGGTACCAAGCTTTTTAAGGTAAGTCATCATGTCGTCCCATATCAGAGCTTCAACTTCAATGTGTTTCATGTTAACCAAAGCCCAAAATATTTGTAGTTCCATGAGCTTGGGATGCTCATGACCACTATCACGTCCAGAAATGGATTTTGCAATCATGATGTAGAGGGTTCTCCATGGATGGGGTATGTTCTTTAGATCAACAGATGAGTGCTTTGTGATAACCTCGGTAGCTTCATTATATCCGATGTCGACCATGAACTTGAGAACGACATCTTCAGTTGGAGTGGCATTGTATTCAGTAGGTTCGATGACGGGAACAAGAAGAATCGCCCTCAAATCTGTTGGTGTGATGGTGACTTGTTTGTGGTTGAGCGTCACCGTCACAGCATTTTGACCTTTGATCTTTCGCATTGTATGCCAGAATTGGTGAATGTAGATATCCGAGACTTTGTAGCGAGTTGGTGAGCATGTTACGATAGGGTGAGTCTTGAATATCCACCGCTATTTGACACGAAGATTCGAACAATAGAAGCTATCAAAATCAACTTTGAGCTAATTCTTTCCGATCTTCATTGGATAACCATGAGGGAAGATATCTTCAATAGTGAGAACGTTTGGTGCTTCCACATTATGCATTTGAGCGTCCATGTTGTGATCTGAAAGATATTTAGCCAAAAGAACCAACATATCAAAAGACATTACGTTAGTCAACAGTTGATTTTATTGTCTATTTATTGAATGTGATGTGTCGATGATTGTTACGAGTCCAATGTCACTTGTTAGTCCAATAGTCCAAAGACGTCGTGATAAGTTTCGTGAGTTGATTAACTTTAAGTTTTAAAGTCTATGTTTTCACTTATTTTTCGCAACTTATTAAACATTCAAGCTTATTAGTGACATTTTGGTTTCGTGGCGTTATGATTTATTTATTTACAAGTTTGCACGCGTAACAATTCATAATTTAGGTTAAAACTAGGCTTAGGTGTAGATTTTGCAAGCTTATGCGTCAACAGGAGTAGTATATGCGTAAGCATAAGCTTATGCGTAGGTTCTTGACTTACGCGTAAGAAATATTGCACGTAGGAAAAGAGGGCCTTAGGCGTAAAGCTTACGCGTGGCGTATATGGAACCTACGTAAGGCTTACTCGTAAGAGTGAACCTTAAGCGTAAAGGTTCTTTGTTTACGCATATCCTTCACGGGATACGCGTGGTCCCCATTATAGAACCTTACGCGTAAGGTTACGCATAAGATGACTCTTCGCATAACATTCTCACGCGTGGGTGATCGTTATGCGTAGATGTTCAAGTAACCTTGATTACGAATTATTCACGCGTAGAAACCCGAAATAAATTCATCATAACACCAATATTAACACCTACATTCAATCCTTATCGATTTAGACACGAATACTCAATCAAGCGATCTGGCGTAGAGTTACTTATGCGTAAGACTTAAACCCTAAATATTCAAGAATTACAGTGGCGATTTAACCATGGAAAATGCACCAAGATTTTTACGGGATGTCTAGGAAGCCTATTGAGTTGTTTTATCCAAGTTTTAACACAAAAGAACTTGTGAATCAAAAGTACCTAATTCTCAAGAACATAAACCCTAAATCACCATTGATGTTTCTGGGAATGATCTAAGCCTAGATACTATCAATTAATCATGAAAACAACAATACACACCCATCTTTTTATCCAGAAACTCCCACATATGAAAACACCCAATTTTACGCTTAAGAACCCTAATTTGAAAAACATACAATTCATGTTTCTGGGTGGATTTGTTTGTTGAAAACGTTTATGGTATGAACATTTGAGCATTTTAACATCATTTTTAACATCACAAACACACAGATGTAGACTTTGTGTTCATAGCTTACGCGTAGAACATAAAAGTCACTCAAACACGAATTTTAACCGTTGGATTTTCAAACTAATCAAAACCCTTGTTTGTTATAACACATAGATTGATAAAACACTTACATATTCGAGGTCAAAAACACGGATTTGATGATTGATTCTTAGCCGTAGTTTTTGTTAGTTGAGTAATAAATGAGTATGAGTAAATGTGTTTGGAAAGTTAGGTGAGGTATTTTTGTTTAAAATACTTTGATCTTTTTGACACATTTAGTCCCTGCACCTTTACCATTTACATCCAATGTCCATAACTTCCATTTTGGTTACCAAACGAGAGATATTTGGAAAGAAACTTGATGACACTCCCCCTCGACTTAAGAAATAATGAAATTTTATAAGTTTGAGTCCGAGGAGTGTCGGTATACTAGAGATGTGACCACCATTATTAAAGAAACAACTGGGATGAGGTAACATGCAAGTACAAGGTTTTAAGAAACCGAAAAAATATTTGCTTTCTCCCCCTCAACACTTGATCGAGAAAATACTGAATTTTGAAAGATTAGAGTGTTGAAGGAAGAGTTGTGCTTGCCATGTTAAAAGAAATATAGATAGAGGAATATTTTTGTTGTTTTATCAGATTTTATATTTTTGTATTTTGTTTTTGAAAGAGGTTTTGATGTTTGACTTGTTTTAAGAATGTTTTAAAGTTCATCCGGTTCCTCAGAGTCAAACACCTCATACCAATCCGGTTGACCAACTCATTAAATCTAGCGGGAGCTAAGGCTTTGGTGAGAAGGTGCGCGGTTGGTATTCGATACCATAAAGTATAATTCAACGATACCCTTTTCCATGTGCTCCTTGATGAAATGATATCGAAGATCGATGTGCTTTGAATTGGAATGTTGTACGAGTTGCGAGATTGCAATAGCACTTTGATTGTCGCGATACATCGGACTTTTGTCAAATCGTAACCATAGTCTTTGAGTTGTGTTCGCATCCAAATGACTTGAGCACAACACGACGATGGCTACATATTACCTTGTGAGGACGCTGACGTACAATCCTGCTTCTTCGATTGCCATGACACGGTTTATCACCAAGAAATTGTAACGCTCTGAAGTACTTTTAGTGAGTCTAAGCATCTGCGTGATCGGTATCTGAAAAAGCTATTAGTTCAAAACCGAGAATCCTTCGGATACCAAATCCCAAATTAATTTTTCCCTTGATGTGTCGGAGGATTCTTTTAGCCTCGAGAGGTGAGTTTCGAGTTGGTCTCGATGATAGCGGGAGCAAAGATATCTGGCAAACACAATATCGGGCCTGCTAATTTGTTAGATACATGAGAGACCCAATGATACTACGGTATTTGGTAGGATCCACCAATTTCCCATGTAAATCGACATCTAGTTTCTTGGTATGAGCCATTGGTGTGCATAGAAGTCCTGATTTTGCATTCCAAATTTGTTAATAAGTTCAAGGGCATATTTGGGTGACTTAAAAAAATACCACGGGGTGATTGATGAACTTGCATTCCGAGAAAGAATGTGAGTTCACCCATCATTAACATTTCAAAATGTTTTGTCATTAGTTTTGCAAAAGCATTTGAGTATTTTAAGCGTGTTGACCCAAAATGATGTCATCCATAGATTTGAGCGATTAAGATGTGAGCCCGTGATATTGTATGAAAAGTGTAGGATCGACCGAACCTTTGGTGAAATTATTGGCAATGAGGAAGGATGATAACTTATTGTACCATGCCCTTGGAGCTTGTTTGAGTCCATCTGAGCTTTGTTTAGTTTGTAGACATGGTTCGGGAACTACGGATCAACGAATACTTCTATTTGGTGACATAGGCTGTTTTTTCGATTGACCATTCGAAAAGCGTTTGGCGTCCATCGAAAACCGTTATATTCATATGAGCCGCGAACACGAAAATATCCGAGCGACCTCAAGGCGAGCAACCGAGCGAATGATTCTTCAAAGTCAATATCCTCTTCCCGTACATAACCCTTTGCCACGGGCGTGACTTGTTTGATTCGTTCCTTGACATCAATTTGTTTTCCAAATCCATTTGAGACCAATGACGTAGACCCTTGTTGGTCTTTCAACCGATTCCCATACTTCAAGGCGTTTGAACCGATTGAGTTCTTCTTGCATGGATTCAATCCGATTGTCTTTGGTCATTGTGTCTTTAATGTTTTAGGTTGATTGGAAGGCGGTGAGTGCATAAATGCAATGTTCACCATCATGTGAAGACGTTGTCTTATTACAACCGGTTGATTTGGGTTACCAATAATATTCTCAAGAGGATGGTCTTTTGTCCAACGATGTGTCGAGGTTGATGTTGGTATACATTGTGCGATTTTGAGGATTCAAATGGCTTGTAGATGATTCCGCGACATCGGGTGCAACAGCTTCATTGGCAAGCGGGTTAAAGAACGCATTTGGATCAAAATTTGCGGTGGGGGTACTTCGTTGTTCGAGAACATCATCAGTTGGTTTAAGCGTAGTTGGATGCGGTTTGTTCAACTGTTGTTGTAGAGTCAGCGGTGGTGCTTTTTCAACGATGGTTGTTGTAGCGGTGTATCGGTATTGGGATATGATCGGGTTGAGCGGTGAAACATTGGATACACACAGCATGTTCATCAATATCATCACTAAGCGGAGGAGCAAATAGCTTTTCCATTTGTTGACAAGTAAGTTGGGGCTTGGTTCGGTGATGATGGGGTTAGAGGAAGTTTAAGCGGTTGTGACCGGGTTCCATGTTGTTATGCTCGAAGCCATTTACGTAAGCTCATCGAAATTTGCATGAATCGTTTCCATAACCTGCTTTGTCTGACGATTCGGATCCGGAAACCCTTCGAATTTTCACAATATCCTATAAAGACTCCAATGTCGACTTTGGCTTTGAGCTTACCAAAGTCATCACGATCATTATTCGGATAACAAAGGGATCCAAATACATGAAAGTGTTTGAGGTTCGGTTTATGGTTGTGGATAAGCTCATAAGGTGTTTTGTTGTGGCGCTTAGTAATCATTGAGCGATTTTGAGTGTAGCATGCAGTTGACACGGCTTCAGCCCATAAGTAATCCGGAAGTTTAGCATTAATTAACATCGTTCTTGCAGCCTCCACTAACGTGCGGTTTCGTATTTCAACAACTATGTTTTGTTCTGGTGTATGTGCAATAGATGTTTGATGCTCAATTCCTACTTTCTCATAAAATGCACGAAGAGTTTGATTCACAAATTCAGTTCCTTTGTCTGGCTGTGTTCCGGAGCTGAACTTGAATTTTCGTGAGAAAGGTGATGATCATTTGTGGAGCTTGATCTTTACTTGAAGAAAGTAGACCCAAGTCCATCTTGAGTAGTCATCGACAATTACCAAGATGTAGCGTTTGCCATTAATCGTTTGCACGCGCGCGGGCCACACAAATCCATGTAAAGAAGATGAAGCACATCTTTGAGTTGTGTTCCATCTTTGAAGGAAAGTGAGCATGAGTGCTTTTCCTTGTTCACACTGCGAGCATAGGTGATCTTTATAATATCGGAATCTCGGAGACCTTCAACAAGTTTGTATCGAGCAAGGTTGGTTATGGTTTGAAAGTTTAAATGTGAGAGACAGCGGTGCCATAGCCAAAATTTTATTGATGTTGCCTTTCAAAGTAGGCGGATGGGAGATGAAGCAATCATGTCTTGCATGGAGATAGTGTAGAGACTTGAATTGCAGTGCGGACATAAGATCGTTTCCTTGTAGATCACGAATGAAACAAGTTTTCTCCCGAAAAGCAACTTCCAAAGCTCCATCACGAATTGACCCACCGAGAAGAGATTGTGACCAGGGCCTTCCACATAATAAACCACTGCTAATTTTGATGTTTCCATTGATGTAATCTCCGTAGCCCATGATAGTACAAAGTGATCATTCCCGAATCGACGGTGCCAATGAACCTTGCAATAAAGTTTGATAACAGTTTGAGATTGCATCATGTGTCGAGAACATCCGCTATCAACAATCAAAGGATGATCTGTATCACCGCATTACACATGACGACACGGATGGAATAGAAGTAGATGTGGAACCGAAGAGTTAGAGGTTCCGAGCGCGATTATAGTCGAAATACACATTCAATGATTTTAGGCATCCATTTAAATCCTAGTGTATTATGTATCCATTTCTGCCATCTCCAACTAGTCTTTGCTTTAGTCTTAGTGAATGCACTAGGTGGTACTACATTCCTTGGAGGTGACACTGGAACTACAGGGACATCAATTCGTTTCTTAGAATCTAAAGAGGGCGGTTTACCAAGCACAGACTTAGAAGCATTAGTGGGCCTAGAGGTATTCCGTTTCTTAGGATTCCGTAAACGAGACAAGATAGCTTTAGCAACACATTTATCATGACAATCGAAAGCATACTTTTCGACATATAACACAAGAAGCTTGGACTAAATATCAAAAGTACTTAAAGGTTCATCATTCGTTACAACACTTTTCCATTACATTTGTCGACGCAATATCTAAAGTGGGTGCAACTTGGGTCTTATTCAAAGTCCTAGGGTGTTCTTCTACTTGACATTCTTTATTGTTCTTTTCTTGAGTCGCAACTTCCTATTCTTCCTTGTATTGCTCTGAGGTTGTGAAGTGCGGACGTTGGGAAAAGAGGCAACTATTCTGTTTGAGAGAGGAAGCACATTAGTATCTTGTGATTTGTCGGTAGGCATTCTAGTGTCACTTTTCTAAGTGTTACAGTGCAAGTTTCTTAATGTTGCTAAGCTGAACTTGTTCATACTTTCCTAACTTCTCTTTTAACTCAATGATAGTGTGCAACAAATCTTGATTTTCAGAACGAAGGTTTCCATAAACATTTGTGACTTCTTTAGTGTGTGCAAGATAATGATCAAGTTCATTTGATGCTTCATCACGAGTCTATTTGAGTAAATCAAATATGACACCATAACTTTTGCAAGTTCTTGTTCATATTTTGAGATTGGACATTTCAAAGACGCGTTTTGATCATCCAGTTGCTCAATTTTAGGATCAAAAGATTTTGAGCATATTGGGTGATTTTGTTTTGCGAGCAAGTTCACGATTTTGACAATCTTTTTGACACCATTGAAGACGACGTTTTGCATTTGAAAGTTCGTTTAACAATCGTTCATTTTCAACTTTTAAAGACTCGATTTGATGCACATTATCAGTATTCTCAACAATTTCAACAGAATCATCAAAGATATAATCAGATGCATATGGCAAAGAATGCAATAACACAACATTATGGATATCAGCACAGATAACATCTTCCAAGAGTCGATCAACATCTTTGCGTAACATTTTATTTTACGTTTTGTATTTGAAATAGATGTTTCATTTTCTCGAAAACGATTTTCATCAATCCAAGTTTCTTATGAAATTCCTTTCCCAATACAATGCACAATTTTTCAAATTTTTAACATGGGGTAAAATTCTTTTCGAAAATATCTCTTTGCTCTCGCTGAGGCGATTGAAAATGTTCAACTTTTATTTGAATGAAATTCAATCTCACGTTCTAAAATTTTGAGGTCGAGTGAAAATGTCAAAATATCTAAGAATTTGACGATTTTCGGTTTTGAATTTACTTCACCGAGTGAAGGTAAAGGACCATAAATTTGTGCATAATTTGATTGGGAGCAACATTAGAAGACTCGAACGTATTTGTGATAATCCTAGGTGTGTTAGAAGAATCCTTTGGTGTGTGAAAGTGACGGCTTTTGAATAGTTAAATGGTTTGTTATAAACAACATTTTCTAATTTTGATCGACTCTCGTCTTACGCATCTAATTCCTCTTGACGATGATATTCAACAACACTCATAACATAATTATCAATTTTGTATTCTCTTTGAAACTTCGAGATTTGGTTTGAATGCTTTGGTTGAAAGCTTTGGTTTGTAATCGACAAGATTCGGTCCATATCCATTTGGATTGGGTTTTAAAGTAAACTTTTGAATAGTTGTGATTGACTCACCATGTTTGTAAACAACATTTGAAACTCTTTGAGTTTGTTTTGTGTCGAAACAATTTCTTCAAGATGGTCATCTATTCGTTTCGTTGAATGCTTTTGTATGCAGAGAACTGCTTTTGACAAGTTAACAACTCGGCCTTGGCTTTTGAGTTTCAAAGTAAGAGTGTTAAGTTGTTTTGTATGTTCATGTTTGATTGTTCTATTTGAGACAACAAAGCATTCTTCGATGCGGCTAGATCACGAATTTGTCGTTCTAAAGATTTTTCGTTTTGGTGTGATTTAGCAAAAGTGACTTCAAACCTTTTCACTTTTTCTTGAGTTTAGAAAAATTGAGTTGCCGTTTAAGCATTCAATATCCCAGTTATGAGTTCATTTTACTATGCAATTCTTGATTTAATGAACAACATTCTTCCATTCGGGATTGTTGGTCTTTAAGTAAGAGATCAACATCTGGATTAGGCAAAGGTTCGGTGTGTTCAACGTGAGTCACAACATGATCACTATTCGGATCCTCAAGTATAACCACGAGTCAATTTGAGTATCAAAGGTAACCATAAGGTCATCTTGATCATCAAATGTAACTACGGGTCTAGTTGAAATCGTCGAGAATGAGATGTGGACGGCTCATGTTGAACATTCCGAGCCTCGTCGGATCGGATGTTGGGTGAGATATACGATCGATGATGAATATGGTTTGTTCGGTACACAGACAAGCCATCGATGTCATACTGCTGGGCTGTGTCACTCATGTGGAGAGCTTGCATTTGTGCCATCAACATCAACTGCTTGCATTAGCTTGCAAGTCCTCCATATCATCATCGAGCTGCATCCGCCATAAAGCTCGTTCTTTGGTTGTGAGGTTCCACCACTCATCCTTAAGAGCCAAAAGTAAAGCCTCCTTGTGATAAGCACCGCCTCTAGTCCTCGGCTTTGGGCATGCATTAGCCAGTGACCCTTCTCATTCTGATTGTAGTAGCGAAGACCATTCATCCCATTTTGAGCATTCCCTGTTCAACCACTTAAGCTCTCTGTTGTTGTGGAGCACCCATGTTATTCCTTCCATAGCATTAAACCCTTGACCACCTCCCATCGGCGACCATAACCACGATTCTCAACTTCAACACATCCATTGTTCACAACAACCTGATTCCTTGTATTTGATGAGGAGCGAATCGATTGTTGGATTTGTTTGTATACCGGTGAAGGCTTTAGCAATCATAACAAATCCTTGTTGCAATGCATCAAAAGCATCGAGTCCTCATTAGCTTCACCGTAAAGTGCTTGATCATTGTTGTTGTTGTATGGAACCAATTGATTTTGTTAATATTGTTGCTGTGACGGATCATATGGTGTAATTGTTGCAGTTGGTTGAGGAGCGGATTAAGGAGCGGGTTGAGGAGCTGGTTGAGGAGGATAACTAGTTTGAGCCCACAAAGCAAGTTGTTGATTGTCCGGAAGTGACTGTGGGGCCGAGAGTCCACGGATAGTCGTTTCTTTGTCAACTTCTTTTTGGTGGGGCTTCAAATAGTCGTACAACAATCCGTAAGTAGCATGATGAAGATTCTTCGCTTGACGGATGAAAATGACATATTTTTCCCTCGGGACCAAGACTACTTAGGAACTTAGTGTTATGACAATTCTTGGCATGATGATGTTGTGTTTGTCCAAGTCATTGATGATGTCGGAGAATCGATGATGATATGACTCTAATGTCTCTCCGGTTCAATCATGAAGTGTTCATAAGCCAAGTAAAATTTGGATTCCATGTCTTCTTGATTAAGTTCAGTGCCTTCCATAAGAAGATGAATATGTTCCCACATTTTCTTAGCAGTCTTTTGAGCATCAACACTTCGAAGGATTGGATTAGGTAATCCTAAAAGGATGTATTGCATTGCTAGTTCATCAGCTTCAAAATGTAGAAGTTCATCACCAGAAAGTTCAGCGACAGTTGCAATGTTTGTATCATCTCTTGGTGGAATAGCATTTGGATCTCCGGGTGTAACGACAAGAGGCATCTGAAATGGTCCTTCCAAGATGACCTTCTTTAAGAACTTTCCATGTGGCTTCTTTAGATCACAAAACCTAAAGAACCTAATCACCCATTGATCATAGTTTCCGGAGTGAGCATTGGAGGTCTATCAGTGATCCCCTCATGAATGGATTGTTGGCTACTTAAAGCTTCACACATCTTTGCAAACCAAGACGGTTCCTTCATAGTATTCCTGGATGGATGTTGATTGTAAACGTTTGTGTAAGGTTGTACTTGAAGACTAGGTGGTGGTTGAACCATTTGAGGTAGAATTGCTCCATGTTGTGGATGATGTTGTTAGTTAAATTGTTGTTGATAAATTTGTTGTTGTTGATTGAATTGTTGATGTTGTGTACTTAGTTGTTGTTGTTGTTGTTGATTATACGTGTAAGGAAAGTAGTTAGAGTATGGTGGTTGAGACATGTTGAAAACTTGTGTTGTTAAATGGATCTTTGTAGTCGAATGAAACGTTTTTGATGAAGTATTCTTAGGCGTAGAAACCAAATTTAGGCAAAGTAACACTTAGGCGTAAAACACCAAACTTACGCGTAAAAGTGATATTTACTGGCGTAGGATTAGCTACGCATAAGAATTGAGAAACACTAAGATTGTCGTAAACTGAAAGTTAGGCGTAGAAAACTTATCGTAGGATTAGCTTATCGTAAGACAAGGCTTAGGCGTAAGAAAATCTTAGGCGTAAAGAGTTCTACGCATAAGTTTGAGCTTATGCGTAAAATTAGGTTTTACCCAAAATCTTTACACTATCACGGTGTAAATGATATCAAAAGTCGAAGTGTTTTCGAGCTTATCCAAGCAAGAAAACACTAAGTAAACCACGAAAATTGAAGATCAAACCACGGATGACTTACGCGTAAGATTAGGGTTTTCTTACGCGTAAATGTAACCAAAACGCAGTTCTTAGCCCAAAGTGATTCTAAACCAGTTTACGTGATGAAACAACTTCAATATCACCAAAATAACACAAAAGTGTGAAACTTGATGATCCAAAACTTCTAAACACCTTATGCGTGAAATAAACCCACGTATGAAACCAAGCTTAAAACGAAGAATTACACATAAAGTTTGAAACTTTTGCTTAAAAGCGAAATTTTAACACCTAAAACTTTGAAAGTACAAGAATCTTGGATTGAAAAGTGTAAAATCGAATTTTTAAGCGTGAAAAGTTTGTAACCCGTGTTACGCGTAAAACCAAATAACTTCAAAAACAAAAGTTTTTCACCCAACTATTTGGCGATTGATAATACTGTTAGGTCACCATATTTGTAACACAAGCATCAATAGAAGAAATAGAAGAGAAGAGATCGGATGAACAAACACACACACACACGATATGAATATATGAAGAGTTATGCGTAAAGTGTAAAGTGTGAATTGAACAACCAACCCTCAAGTGAGGGTTTACAAGGATTATTTATAGGGCAAGGAGCTAGGGCAACACTACTAGCATCCTTCCCTTTTTATGGGCTTGGGCCAAGGCTCATGGGCCTTCTATACAAGCCTTAGCTTAATAACAAACATAAAGGCCTAATTAAGCTAATTATTACATATTAATCACTAACACTTGTAATCTAGTTTAGGAGTGATTCCAACACACAGCAAATGTAATGTCAGGCCTAGAAGTTGTTAAATACATTAATGAACCAATCATGGATCTGTATAAGTGAACATTCACAGCAGGATTTGGTTCAAAATTGTTCTTTGGTTTTGGAGCTTCATAAGGTGTAGTGGCGCTTCGACATTTTCCATATCAAATTTCTTCAAAATGTCTCTCACATATTTATCCCGACCGATAAAAATACCATCAGATTACCGCTTAACTTGTAGACCCAAAAGAAAGTAAGCTCCCCATAGCACTCATCCGAAACTCTCCGCTTCATTAACTCCTCAAACTCCACGCACTAAGCTTCTTTAGTGGAGCCAAAGATAATGTCATCCACATAAACTTGCACAAGAATGATGTCTCATTATTCTTCTTTAGGAAGAGTGTTTTATCAATGGCACCTCTTATGTAACCATGCTTCAGCAGAAATGCAGATAGCCTAGCATACCATGCTTCGGATGATCTGGGTCTTCAAAGCTTTTGGGTTGAGTGACATATACTTCTTCTTCAATTTCACCATACAGAAAAGCACCTTTCACATCCATCTGATAAACCATGAACCCCATATAAGATGCATAAGCCAAGAAGATTCGAATGGCCTCAATTCTAGCTACAGGTGCAAAAACTTCATCATAATCAATGCCTTCCTCTTGCCTGAACCCCTGAGCCACTAATCGTGCTTTGTTTTTAGCACAATACCCCTTGCATCTCTTTTATTCTTCAAGATCCATTTGGTACCAATTGCAATCTTCCCATCAGGTAGTGGTACCAATATCCAAACCTGCTGATTCTGGAATTGTTGCATCTCATCTTGCATTGCTTCAAGCCAACTTGAATCTTCAAGAGCTTGAGTAACACTGGTTGGTTCCACTTGAGAAAGAAAGCAAGCAAACCGACAATGCTTAAAGTCTGTGTGATTGTCCCTTTGTTGGTTTGAGACATAGGAAAGAAAAGCAACTTGACCATACTTAGAACTTATCACAGTACTTCTAGTTTGAACAGTTGCTTGAGGATCACCAATAACATTTGATTGAGGATGAGCAATGTTGATCCTTTTTGTAGCAGTGGGGTTGACATCAATAGTGGTGTCAAGATTGTTCACAGTTGGTTCAAACTCACTGTCATAAGAAGGTGAGGTGAAGATTCCGACTTTGGGTTGATGATTACCAAGATCGAAGGACTTGGAAATCGTGTATATGGTTCTTCAAAGTCTGTGGACACACTAGCGTAATCGAAGTAGATCTGCAGGTGTCGCCAGATTTAGTGATGTCGAGAGAACGGAGAACCGTCAGGAGAATCATGGTTTCCACTGACTGCTTGTGCTGATTATCTGAATAGTGCCTCAGCATCTCTTGCAAACTCCACACCAAGCCTCTCAGCTTCTAGATTGGCTGCATGCTCTTGCTTCTTGACTCTAGCAAGGTCCTCTGCATAGTGTGACTCATCTCCATGCTCATCAGAAGTTACTTTAAAATTATCACCTGCAAAATAGTTAGGGGAGAAGGAAGGTACAAGAATTGGTTGTTCATCATGCTCGGACTCACTATCCGAGTCATCATCCAGTACCAAGCATTGTCGATGGGAGACTCTTGTGTACTGCAGTTGGTTAGCAACAACCGTATAACCCAAGTAATCAGTTAAGTAATCCAGGTCAAAGGACCAAACATGACCTTGACCCTGAACATTAGGCTTATCTTCTAGGTATCTCAGGTTAAGTGTCTCCTCAATCTTTTTAGCATTTAAATTATATACACTATAAGCCTTACTATGAGCTGAATAACCCACAATATACCCCTCATAAGCTTTCTCGTCAAATTTTCCCAGAGGATCACTTGTGTTCAAAATGGTCACTTGACATCCAAAACGTTTGTGATAATGAATATCGGGAACTTTCCCAGTGAAAAATTCATAAGGTGTATTGAAATGAGGTCTAGTAATAGATACCCTGTTTAGAACATAACAAGCCGTGCTTACTGCTTCAGTCCAGAACATAGTGGGTAATTTAGAGTCTGCAAGCATGGATCTAGCTGCCTCTATCAAGGTCCTATTCTTTCTTTCAGCAACCCCATTTTGTTGTGGGGTTCTTGGATTGCTATAGTCCCTTTTTATCCCTTTAGAATTACAGAGTTCTATTAAAACAACATTTTTGAACTCTGTCCCATTATCACACCTAATACCTTTAACCTTTTTGTTTAGCTGGTTTTCAACAAGGGTAATGAACTCTTTTAAAATTTTAGATGTTTCATCTTTAGTTTTCAAAATAATACCCAACAAAACACGCTATATCCATCGATGATTACCAGCGAGAAGAACTTGTGATCAATACTTGATTTGGGTTGGACCAAAGAGATCCATATCGACAAGAATCGAAGAGGTTCGAGATAATGCTCACAATTTGTAATGGCTTTGTATGAGGCTCTGTGTTGCTTTCCTTTGTTGCAGGCAACACAATTGTGTTCATTGGTGAAGACTTTGGAAGGAAGTCCTTCAACTAGACCAAGTTTAGAAAGCTTGTTAATGGTCTTGAAATTCACATGAGCCATCCTTCTATGCCATTTTATAGAATCATCCAGAGATTCTTTAGCCACCAAACATGTGAGGTCACCTTCTGGTTGAACATCATTCAAATTGAATGTGTATAAATTGTGGTTTCTGGGAACTCTTAGTAGAATGGATGTATCTTCTGGAAGTTTGAAGTCTTTAGAGAGCACAAGGCATTCATCCTCATAGAAAAGTACTTTATGCTTGGTGTCACAAATTTGTGATATCGAACAAGTTGAAATGTTGCGCCTTTACATAGTACACATTCTCAAAATCCAACTAAGGTGTTACGATGGTGCCTTTCCGAGTGATTCTACCATCTCCTCCACCAAAAGTCACATTACCTCCTCCTACTATGGGTACAAAATCATGCATCTTTTCTTTGTTTCCTGACATGCTCCTGGAACAACCACTATCAACAATCCCGACTTCTTTACTCTGCAGAGGATGATCCTACAATAACAACAAAAACATATACAAAATATTAGCACACTTTGGAGACTCAAGTCATCACTGACTTGAGCCTGCCTTGTGGATCATAAGATTTAGGCCATGTAGACGTATAAGATCCACCATTGTTCCTGGGCCTCCTATGAAAATTAGGTCCCTTGTGAGTCCAAGAACAACCTGCTGAGGGCTTCACAGCAGTATCCCTATATCCTTTGCCAACATACATTGAGTCAAAACATCCAGGCTAATAACCATTTTGAAAATATGAACTAGTTGGTCTCACATATGGTCTAGCAACAGATCTGCTCCATTTTGAAAATTGTTTATCAGCAGAATTATGTTTATAAGTTGTTTGTGGAACAAAATATGGTATATCATTAACATTTTTCTACATTGGTCGAGATTTCTTTTGACTAGCACATACACCCATTCTTTGCTCATGAAAATTACAATCCTTAATCAAATGAAATTTACTTCCACAAACAAAGCATTTCTTCTTTTTAGAAGATTTATTCAAAGTGAAAGATGTTTCATTACATGCAAAAGCATTCAAACCACAAACATTAACAGAATTGTTTTTAACAGAATTAAAGACATTGTTTTGCAAAGAATTAAATGACAAGTCTTCAGAGGAAACTGGCTTGGAAGTTGATTCCTCGTGACAACTCTAACAGCTTGTAGGAGTCTTAGGTGTAGGCTTGGGTGAGGTCTTGGGAAGGTCGACTTTTCACTTGAATCACAACCGGTATATGTAGTAGACCCTTGGTCGAGGACTTGTCACCGTCGTAACAAGAGACAAAGTCGGTAGATTTAGAATCGAGTCCGCAAGTCTCTTGACTTTTGCCATAAAGATGGTATGATCCATCAAAGTCTCACGTGATGGAAAGGTCAGTGGGCATATGTTCTCCTCTAATAGGTCCAATTACAGTATGTAAGTCTCCTTCTCTTACATAATTAGCTAATCCTGCTGGTGTAGATTTACGCATATCATTTCTAGCTTCTAAGCCAACATACTTCTTAAAACCTAAACCTATTGATAGAAACTAAGAACGTGATGAAGATAGTTTCTTGATCGTTTATGAGCCTTAGGGTTTAACAATAACAATGACAATACGCAACGGAATAATAAGAACTTCATACGTTATTGACACAAGGTTTTTCATTCACTATTATCTCCAATTATATTAATAACGAGGTTAACTAACACTAATTATAGACGTTTATAAGAACACGTCTACTAACTAAACTAATAACCTAGGCGTTTACAAGACTATACGCCTAGGACACACACACCCCTTTAGTCGACTACATTATGGAAGACATGTATGTAAAACCTACACCCCAAGTCCCTCTTGTTTCATTCTTTTGGTCTTATCAACTCAAACGTATAATTCCCAACAATCTTCCCCTAGTTGATAATGACAAAACCATTCTTGAACGAACTTCCCTAGACGAAGTAGAGAAATTGAGATCAGGGATCTCACCATGAATGAAACATTCTTGTCTTCCTTGTCTTCCCCTTAATCCATGTTATGCCACTCCAATATCTCTTCCCCTTTTTGTTATTATCCAAATAGGGAACGTATGCAAATAATGATCTTAACCACCACGAACCAATATCATACTTCCAATCTAAGACTTCTAATGTTTAAAATCGCCCACCATTACGCATCATAAGAAAAATGGATCCAAAACAAGTGAAAACTCCAACTAGCGATAGTAATAATGATCAACGATGAGTAAAATCGAACACTTCCCTTGAGTGATGCATGTAGATGGTTAAACATTTAACAATAAGCTTCCCTTGAAGCCCATATGTTAACCATCTTCTTGATTCTTCAAATCTGTAGGCTCCATGTAATGATTACTTGTGACGAAAACCGAGTATAACGAATTTGATGAAGAAGTAGAATTTCCCAAACTTGTGTCTTAAATAACGGAACTCCATACTTATACGAATCACCAAATATAAGTAGACCGCAATCCCTTGACAAAATCCTCAACTAATATGAGATACTGAGCACTACAATGTAACTCCTTTAAGTGATAGCCAATGTGTCCATAGAGCATCATAAGAAAAATCACACATTGCTAGATTCATCAAGCTATATGATAAGAACACAAACCTGTGAAACTCAACTACAACATCAAATAAATGATATTCAACCTTCTTCGTAATCAATTAATCCATAAGAATTAAATACGAGCCTTTTTGAATCCTTTTAAGAACAACTTCCAATCTCCTCTTGTGTGTGTAAACCAACTCTTCTGTGTGTGTAAACTATCCGAATTTCAAACTTATCATGCTTGACTTCCCCTCAATTCCAAAACCATACGGGAATCAAAAATTATATATCATCTTGGAACATAGCAGTACAAACGTCCAAGCAGTACTTTCATCTAGCAGTACTTTCATCAAACAGCAGTACTTTCGTCAAACAGCAATACTTTAAAAACTCCAAGCAGTACTTTGCTTCCAATGAGCAGTACTTTAATTCAAGAGCAGTACTTTCATCCTAATGAGCAGTACTTTCGTGTCCAAGAGCGATGCTTTCGAACTCGGAGCAAGTACTTTGTAAAACCTAACAGTTCTTTGAAAAAGGGTAGCGATATTTTGAACTTAGAGCGGTACTTTAGCGGTACTTTCACATAATAGCTCGGATCAAAGATCCTTCGTGGAAAGTTAGATTGATATATAGAGAACATCCACCCAAAATTTCGTTCGATCCAGCGGTTAACGAAAAAGTTATGATCGTTTCAAAGCAAAGTTGTAGTAACCTTACGAATTTTCTGCGGCAGACTTGACGACTTATAACTTTTGATTGAGAGCTCTAATTGACAATCCCTTTGGTGAAACTTTAGATGGATATCTTGAGATGCACCAAGACAAATTTTAGCTCGATCCAACGGTTCAATAAAAGTTATGCCCTCTTGAAAACACCTTTCAGAAAGTTGCAATTTTGTAAAAATTGATTTTCTTCCTTCTTTTCGCCAAGAAACCTTGTGAATCCCTAGGTAAAGAGCTCCCCAAGCTCTTATACCAATTGATAGAAACTAAGAACGTGATGAAGATAGTTTCTTGATCGTTTATGAGCCTTAGGGTTTAACAATAACAATGACAAGACGCAGCGAAATAATAAGAACTTCATATGTTATTGACACAAGGTTTTTCATTCACTATTACCTCCAATTATATTAATAACAAGGTTAACTAACACTAACTATAGACGTTTATAAGAACACGTCTACTAACTAAACTAATAACCTAGGCGTTTACAAGACTATACGCCTAGGACACACACACCCCTTTAGTCGACTACATTATGGAAGACATGTATGTAAAACCTACACCCCATATCCTCTTTATATACTAGAGGATTAGGGTTTACAAAATACTACAAAGGACTAATAAATAAAACTTCTTTTGCAAGCAAGTCCTTCCTTTTTTTTGTAGGTTTCCTTCTTGTCGTATTAAGTCCCTCTTGTTTCATTCTTTTTGTCTTATCAACTCAAACGTATAATTCCCAACACCTATCCCAGAGTTTACAGATTGACTACCATAGAGAAATCTAGCTACTTTGTCACCGACACTAACCATTCTTTATGTCTAGCTACTTCCTCATCTAGTTTCTCTTGCGGACTTGGTTTTACGAAAATACATCGCCTTTTTCTTTCTCAAGACGTTTTAAATCAATTCTAATACATTCCAAATCACTTTCTAACACCCTTATCTTTTCATCATAAGCAAGTTGATTCTTTTGAAACCAAATTTTTTGTCTTTCTAAAGTTTTTAAAGCCTGTTTGTAAGCCTCAACTTCTATAACATTCATTATATTTAGGTTTCAATTCATCATAAGCTTCCTTAAGTTCATTATACCTTTCACTACAACCAAAAACATAATTATGTACCTGAGAGATGCCCATTAAGGCAACTTGATTATCTTGATCCTCTCAGAGTACGACTTGCCGGCAATCCGATCGCTCGTAACCGAAGCTTCATCATTATCGTGGATCATGCACCTTCCAATTGACATGGTCATCTAGAGTGACCAAAGCTTTGTAGGATCCGACTTCCATTTGATTCTGCGATAGGTAGAATACCTAACCTCATCACCGACCTTTCTATCCTTGCATTCTCTTGAGAAGTGGCCCATCGACCACAAGTATAGCACTTGAATTTCCTTCATCAAATCTTCTTGAATCTCTTCCAGAAACCAAACTTTCTCCCGGACTTACTCTCAAACTTCTTGATGTTCATTGAGAGCATGGCGATTGCCACTTCAAGTTCATCTCTTCCATATCAAGTGGATCCACTGCTCAAAATCCTCAATGCTAGTTCTTCACGATTTTCATAATCAAGAACAAAGAGTGAATTACATCTTCCAAAGACACCATTGGATTTAGGTTGAGAATTTGATGTGGTGGTGATGTAGGATGATGATGCTTGAGGAAATTGGGCTTGGGCGTAGGTCATCTTATGTGAGGAGGTGCTAACAAAAGTCGAGTGAGTGGGAGTGGATGAACAAAGGGACTTGACATCGAGGCTCAAGAGTTTTAAGTCATTGTAGAGATCATCAAAGTGACGGATCTAGCCCACCTTTTGCTTTGAGTGCAATGCTTACTTGCAACCAAGATGGAGGTAAAGATCGTAAGAACTTTGAATTGCAATCCTCATTGTCTTGCTCGGCCTTCATCTCGATTCAATTGACTCAAAATCCTATGGAACTGTCATATCCCTTGGGATACCTTCTTCCATAGATTTGGAATTCTTGAAATTGTTGTTTCAAAGATTGATTTGCTCATCCTCTTTGACTCATCATTCCCACCAAACCTAGCCTTGATTGCCATCCGGTGTCCTTAGCATCCTCCATGTAGTGAAAGTCACCCATGTGATCATCTCGGAATAGCTCGAAGGAGAATAGTTCAAACTTTATTCTCTCTCTCGAGCGGCAAGATCTCTTGAGCTTTTGGGACCAACGATGGTAACAACACCATTAGCATCTTTGACGACTTCTTCAAATTGTTACCCTACGGACAACTTCCCAAAGATTCCAATCAATATTGCTTGATCCAATTCGCATCTTCATAGCCCACAATTCATACTCCTCCTTCGAGGTATGGGAACTTTGCATTCTTTGTTTGTGAGATTGAGTTGTTGCAAAGATGTGGTGTTTTGATTGTGAGTAACTTCGTTCCATCGTCGACCCGAGCATTGTTATGGTTGTTTTGGTTATGAGGGTGTAAAGAAAAAGATTTTCTTAGTATCACAGAGACTCTCCCGAGGCTTTAATACCACTTGTTGAACCTAGACCTTGATAGATCTTTGAGCGCTCGTAAATCGTTAGTAATGTTTATGTAATCACAAACACACTAATAGAAAGTCTCTATTACTTGTATTCTAAAGCAGAAATCAAACACAAGTAAGAACACAGATTACTAAGAATACTTTGATCCTCTATGGATCTTTGAATAATACTAAAACTTGTTTTTCAAAACCCTACATCATACATACTAATGTGTTCCTTTTATAGACAAGGAACTATAAACCGTTTCACAAGAAACGTATAATCATAAAACTAAAAGAGATATACATTATCACTTCCTAATAAAGCTCATGCATATCCTAACTAACTATAAAATACGCGGAATATCTATATTCGCAGAAACAAACTGTAACACCCTAGGCAAATCCCACATCGGTTGTGGCGTGGAGAGATGTTGGGCTTATAAGATAATATTCGTCTTAAATGACACAACGCGCTTTTGTGGTCTCTGCGGTTAGAGTTCTTAGGGCTGGCGCTTAAGCGTGCTCGTGTGAGTAGTAATCGGCTTGGGTGACCACGAAGTCTTTAAATGAGGCCACAAAACAAATCCGTGAGCCTACCAGCAAAGCGGACAATATTGTGGTCGACATAAGGCGGGGTGTTACAAGTGGTATCGAGCCACCCCGAGCCGTTCGGGATGGTGGGGCAAACCTCATCGAGGACGATGAGTCCTGGGGGGGTGATTGTAACACCTAGGCAAATCCCACATCGGTGTGCTGGGTGGAGATCTTGGGCTTATAAGATAATATTCGTCTTAAATGACACAACGCGTTTTGTGGTCTCATGGGTTGGAGTTCTTAGGAACCGCGGTTAAGCGTGCTCATGTGAGTAATCTTGGCTTGGGTGACCGCCGGAAGTCTTTAAATGAGGCCACAAAAACAAATCTGTGAGCCTACGGCAAAGCGGACAATATTGTGGTCGAGATAAGGCGGGTGTTACACAAACTCACGCGGTTTTACTACTTTGTGAAAACTTCTTGAAATTGACAGACTTGAAGAGAATCCGTCAAGATATCTTGAGAAATTCTTATTTAGTAGAATTCCCAACACAAACCTTTTGAACTTAGAATTTTGTTTAATAAGCATATCTGTGTGAGTTTAAGTTTCTTAATTTCAATTCCAAGCTCTTGACATGATATACATACCTTGTCAATGGCTTTACTATTCTCTAAACGTTTTTCTTTTCCTTTTAATTCATAAACTTCATTTTCTAAAAATTCCTTTTTAGTTTTTAAAACTTGTTTTTGTTTATGATTTTCAAGCTAAGTTCACACAGTTTGTTATATTCTTTTTGTAATGTGTCATCATCAATAGAAGAGTAAGATAAGTTAGATTGTACCTCATTTGAGTCCTGAGCCATAAGAGCAATTTCTTCGTTCTTTGGTTCCTCGTTATCATCTTCAGTTTCACTCCAAGCACCACTTACAAAAGCCCTTTGATTCTTGTTTTTAGGTGGCTTAGGACAATCTCCTATTAGATGGCTTGTGTCTCCACACCTAAAACACTTTCTTTCACCTTTTCCTTTCTAATCGTCACGATCTTTCCGAAAAGGTTTCTTGTCTTCTCGAGGTTGTCTTACAAATTTCCCTCGTCTTCTAAAGAACTTTTTGAAATCTCTTACAACCATGGCATATTCTTCATCTTCACTATCTGAGCTAGATTCTTCATCATCACCTGACTCCGTTCTTGCTTTTAAAGCAATGGACTTGACTTTTTCTCTTTTTCCTTTAACGATCTCTGAATCTTTTTCCATTACCATTTCATGGACTTTGAGGTTTCTAATTAGCTCGTCAAGTGACATACTTGAAAGATCTTTATATTCTTTAATAGCCGTCGCTATTGCTCTCCATTTTGGATAAAGTGCTCTAAGAAATTTCCTGAAAAAGTTCTTACTACAAAAAGATTCATCAAGTGCTTTAAGAGAAGTAATGATAGTATTAAACTGAGCAAATCCACTATCAATGGTCTCATCTTCAGGAATAAACAATTGTTCATATTGTTGAGCAAGAAGATCAATTTTGTTATCCTTGACTTGTGAGTTCCCTTGATGAGTGATTATTAGAGATTGTCAAATTTCTTTAGCGGTTTTTCACAAAAATACTCTTTCATGCCCCTTTTTAGGTAGAGCATTGTAAAGCATCATTTTTGCTTCATTATTTTTGGCAATCAATTTATTTTGCTCATCACTATAACGAGTAAGTGAAATACCCTCATCCCGACCACTAGCAATATCTTCTATTATAACTTTATGATCACCTTCAATAATTATATACCAAAGGTCTATGTCTTTTGATTTCACATAAGTTTCAAAATAAATTTTCTAATAGATAAATCTATTTGGTTCAAAGAATGGTGGTCATTGCATAGATTGCCCTTCTTTAATGTTTTCAAAATCCATGGATCGTTTCAAGTTTTAAAATACATTATATTTTAAAAAATCTTGAGTAACGTAGCTCTGATACCAAATGTGAAAAACTAGAAAGGGGGTTGAATAGCTTACCATTTTTTAATTTCTTTTCTTTGTTAAGTTTATGTGAAGTTGACAGATGTATTCTAACAATTTATGACAGTAAGTAAAATACAAGAAGGGTAGAAATGATCAAACTACAACACGAGGATTTATAGTGGTTTAGTCTACAAGGACTCTTTTTCCTTACCCTACTACACTCCCCGAGTATCCAACTCGTATCCTTCACTAGTCAACAAGCTCCTTTATCCGGCGACGAAAACCTTTACACGTCGCTTACACAATATTTCCGACACAAAGCTAGATATCGAGTTCTTTTACTAGGGCATAACCACTCCCGTCACACTACCCATTTTGAGGACTAAAATACTAACCGATCACTACAGAGGTTTATGATGGTTTGGTATAAACAATGATGTATGAATAATTACAATACACACTGTGATGAACACACAATACTTGCAACACTTGTTGAAGCTTGTAAGTCTTCAATAATGCTTTGATCTTCTTGCTATTTAAGAATTTAACTAAAATGAATATGAACGAGTTAGCTATAGAGAATTATGAGTGAGAAAGAATGTACAATATTTATGTATGTAAGTGATGAGTGAAACAACTGAATTTGGGATGCTATTTATAGCCATTTGGCTCAGCAACCGATGGATTGGCTGGAACAAAAAAAAGGGGTCCACCTTTGTATTTTTTTGGTTCTGCGAGTCCTGACACAAGATTTTGAAAATCTCCCAAATCTAGTTCAAATCTTTCTAAAATATTCTCTATGATCCTATTAGATTTTGATATATCAGATTATGCTAGTATAGGATGATCCAAGTAGTGATGTTATAATTCAATTTTATTTTGATTAAAACATTTACCAAAGTTAACTTGTAAAATGTAAAATGTAACTAGCTAAAGTGTGTTTAACAGATTGTACAAGGTTGGTTTATGACTTACTAAAAATGTTTGATTACTTATGCTAGTGTATGACTTAGATGAATATGTAGTGATCATTACTTTGGAGAAATGTACAACACGTGAAGCATAGTGTACATGTGATAAAAATCAACATTGTGTAATATATGGTTGAGCCTTTTAGTGATGTTAAGTAAACTTATATCTATATGAATAAAAGACTTGACTGATTTATACTTTGCTTAAATAAAGTTTATTACTGTTATCAACAAAATATAGCAAAGATCATAAAATATAAATAACGTTTTTAGACGATATTTGTATTAACATAGTTAACATTTAAGTAAACTGAGTTGGTAAAAGAAGCAAGTTACCACACATTTTAATGATTCATTTTTGCCCACGAAAGAAGTCAAATAACTCAGAAACACCTAGAACAAGTAAAATAAGTCACTAAAAGGTCAAATAAGTCACAAACGCCTAAAACAAACTATAATTAAGCTAAACATTACTGTTTGCCACCTAAGTGGACTTTGAAAATTGCCACAAAAGTGGAGTTTTAAGTTTGCATGTACAACGACTTAGAAAATTGCCACCGTTGTGGACTTTGATGTTTGCCACTTATGTGGACTTGCATTACATACATAGTACTTAAACACATAATCGACGTGAAGTTAAAACATGCTTATAAAATAGCCCATTCACTTTTATTTTCCTGAAGTGCTTGTTTTCGTATAGCATCAAGCATTTCTCTTCCAACAACATGATCATGTGTTGCTTCTATGACAGGCTGACTCAGAGGTTGTGCAAAATGGTGACTGGCACTAGTCTTATTTGGATTATTCCTTTATGATATAACTCATCTCCTTGTCCATCTTGGGGTTGAACCAAACCTGAACTTCCACTTGCAACATATGAACTAGGATCAGCTTGAGCATCTATATTTCCACCTTGTTATAGGAAACAACATAAGGAAGATGAACGGGTCGTATTTAACCAAGAACAAAAAACCCAAGTTAAAGCTGTTGATCATGCAAACCCCCATGCCCTTATGATGAATTGTTCTATCATGAACTAGAAGCTTTTGAGCAAAACATTTGGAAGGTCGAAGATGAAAAAGAAGCGAGGTTAAAAAGAGATGCTGAATGAGCATTGGAAAGAGGTGGTCGCACTTAGAAAATTAGCAAAACAAGAACTAGATGAAACCAAAATTGACAGTAAAGATGAATGTTTAGAAACATTCTCTTATGATAAATTGCATTTGGCATACGATTCTGATTAATTTCCTTAAGTTTTGTTATTGTGTTTGTTGAAGTGGTTGTGCTAGTTCCCGCCATTTTTTATTTTGTAAAATTTGCAGATTGTGGAATTGGTTATGAATTGAAGTAAATTTATTTGATAATATTGATCTTGATGTTTCTAGTTTTGGTTGCACTTGCAGTTTGTAGATGCATTTGCAGTTTAGGGGTTGTTTGGATTTACCTTGTTTGACTTTTAAAAGTGAACATAGACCAAAAAATAAATGACTGAGTAACCAAATTGGCATATTGTGGCATTTTTGAATGGTTGTATGTTTTTATATTTTGTTATGCATTGGTAATTGATGTTTAAGACATCAAAGTTGTTTTAATTTGTAGCATGCAACTGTTAGAGTGCTAGGTATCATAACAAGCCTCAACCTCATCGTCGCGCCACCTCAGCGCCACATCAGCATCTCATTTTCCCACAACTAACCACAACAAACCCCCTCCTCACTCATAACAAACCTCAACCTCTTCATTTGGGCCCCACAATTACACACACTACACACACAAACACACACACTACAAATATTAAAAACAAAATTGTGTTGCTTTGTGTCAGTAGTTCACCTCGTCGTCCCCACGATTTGGTATCCGACGGCGAGCCACGACAAGTGGGTGTGGCGGCGACGAACGGCGAGAGCTCCACGCGGTGGCGAATCCGACGGCGAGCTCCACACCTAGCACTCTTAATCACAATCTACTTATGTTTGGAATTGCATTTTGCATATGCAGTATTACTTTGACTTGTAAAAGTCAACTTATACAGATTCAGTGTTAACATGTGTTTTATGTAGATTCAGTGTCAGCATTTGCAGATACTAGTTTCACTTTCATTATTCAAAATCAAACATATAGTTAAGTTACAAATTAATCTGATTTTGAATTAGATACATAGCCAAATTCCAACAAAAACCTTTCTTCTTCCTCTCATTCTTGCCTAATTTTGTCCTCCCACTCTTGTTCAGCCCTTATTTCTTCTTCTAGTGTTTGTGTCAATGCTTCTTAGTCTAATCTCATTTGTTGTTCTTGTTCTTTAGTAAGACATCCATCTTTAAATGGTTGTGTTTTGCTTCTTGTTCTTCACTAACATGTCCATCAATTGCAGGTAAATCAGTTGCACCACCAACAGTTCCACTACCACCCACACCACTGTCGTTTCCAGGAATTTTATCCTTGTGAAAAACGTTAACCACATTTCTCATTGTAATGCTAAGATAATGACATGATTCCTTAGGAGAAAACATAATAATATGTTGAAGTATCAAGGTAGCTCCTACAGTAATCCTTTCCATAACCACCCATTGTAAGGACTTTGTGATGAATTGTAATAGAAATTGTACCCGAAAGGTCTTTGAGTGTTACTTTGAGATCACCCAGCGCATTCGGGGTACTAGACTTGCATATTGCAACAACCTGCTCGAGTTTCCCATTCTTGATAAAGTGCTTGATATCTTTCAAACACCACTTACGTTCCACCAATTAGTATTCACAAACTCAACGGCGATAACCCACGGCCCACCTATAAAATCCTCATCCTCATCGACATCCTCAACAACCATCCTAATATACTCTTCTATCAGAATTACACACTCCTCCCCACCTTCACTAATATTTGCTAGTTTATGACGCTTCACCATTTGAACAATACCAGCAGGACCGGGTATTATCCTAATTGACTTTTCAGGGATGTGTGATGAAACTAGGTTTTCCAAGGTGGGGGTTTTGTGACGGATTTGGTGGTGGTTGTTGTAGGGGTGGTGGGGGTTGTTGCAGGTATCAGATTTGTCCATTTCGTTTGAAGAAGTATAATTGAATCTTTGTGAATTTGTGTTTCAGAACTTGTGTTTGTGAATTTGGGTTTATAAATACTAAAATTGTGTTTCAGAACTTGTGGTTGTGCTTGGCGGAAAAGGTACAAACGAGTGGAATAGAAATTATTGAAGATAAAGAGGGTAAATTAGTCATTTCACATGGACACTAACGGATAAATTTAACAATCGTTAGCAAAAAAACGCGAATTCGCAACTACAGTGCATCCTCATGGACATTCTTCGCAAAAAGTCCAAACGTTAAGTACACAGCTAGCATAATTTTCTTTTAAGAGATATTTCTCGCAAAAATGGCAAACATTATGAACATGATTTGCAGTTTACTCTATTTTTTTTATTAAATAAAATAGTTTAATCATATATCAATCAATCGGACGTGTCAAAAGTTTATATAGCCTTGGTCGTCGTTGTAGTTCCATATCTATCATGCCCTGTGTCCAAATCCTATCGGTCCTTGCATTTTTATGTCCTAATGGTAGATCATGTTTTAGTACTCTTTTGGATAGTATTTAGTATTTGTGTGTATACTAGTCTACTAGATATGTACTATTATATTCCCCTTGTGTGTTTTAATTGTAATTGTAAGGTTTATTATGTGTAAAGACCTCGTGGGTTGTTACTTTGCATGGGTCGTGTTTTTATTAATTGTTTTGATTATGAATGTTTTGCATATGGACGTTGAAGCAGGCGAACACTAAGATGAAATAGGCCCACTAATATGCCCGAAGTGCCGCCATATGATAAGAGGCTATTTCTCTCGCAACAAAAGGATCAAAACCCTCCACACCACATGATGGATTTACATATTGTACTTTTCCTGTTAGCAAATAAGGATCGGACAAACCATATGCCAGGACCATATAAGCATGTTACATGAAATGCAACAAAACAAAAGCAAGCCACACCTGCAAGAAATAAAGGATTCCAAAAATTTTGGGCAAATCCAAAAAACGTTTTCTTGTATGTTAATCACTAAAAAAATTTAAATCCCAAACGAGTCATGAAGGGTGGATGTTTTTGTTTGTAATGTTTTGTTGTGTTAATATATTTGCTGTTTCTCAAAAAAAAATTACATGTTTTTGTATTGAAACCAAATACTCCGTAATATATGTCTTAAGGCCAATGCTAATGGAAGGGTGTTTTTTCGGTTGGTTGACCCCCAACCGGCTAGTCAACCTCGTCGCCCCCCCTAGCTCAACCGAGCATAACCGAATCTCACCCCAACCTTTGCATTTTTTCGGTTTGTCAGCCAACCGAATAAATGGACACAACTCTCTCTATGTTTTTGACTGTTGCATGCTTTTAATGCACAAAAAATCAAAGATTGCTTCTAAACATAAAGAAGTTTCGTAGCAGATTCAAGATTGGTGCTCGGTCATAGATCTTTTTCAATCAAGCAAGATAGATTGGTGCTAGGTTTCGTAGCAGAAACAAGAAAAAATGTGTTTGAGATTTCGTAGCAGAAGCAAGATAGAAGAAGTGGAGAAGAAGCTGTGGGTTTGTGTGGCTGCAAGAAAAGAGGAAGGAGTGTTTATATACGTAGGTTTAGGTGAATTAGTTATGGGTTGTTATTGGACTTTCTTTATTTCCACTTGGGCTGAATTTGGTTTCTTCATGTTATACTTATTTTGTACTATATTAGTCTAATCTTTCTAGTTTATAGAGATATCGATAAATTGTCATCACCTATATGAATGAAATTTACTATTGCATTTAATATTGACATACTATATGAATGAAATTTTAATTAATGAGAAAAAAAAAAAAAAAAAAAAAAAAAAAAACGGTCGGCGTTGTAGATCATGGCTACCATTATGGTTAGGTGTAGTCTTAGAAAGAGAAATGACGGCGATGTGGCGCTGAAATGTGTGAAATATTGTGGTTCTTAATTAAGATTAGCTAATGTTTAGTGATTGGCGATCCTTTTAATGAGATATGTAGATCCATTGGCTAAAATATGGGCACCAATTGGCGTATCAATTACGGCAACAAGGTGGATAGAAGATGCACATAGCTTCTGACATGTGTTTTAAACGAATACGGCAACAAGGTGGTCAGAGATAGACCAATACAAATCAAATTTGGTATCTATAAATGCATATGTCAAATTCATCTAGAAGGTTCAATCTCGATCGACTCAAGTATAATTACAAACTATATATCTAAAGGGAGTTATTTACGCATTCTTATCTTTTATTTGCACACTTCGTATGATTCTATTAATAGTAGTACATTTGTTACACTTATTTTATTTTATTTTATTTTATTTTTTATTTTTTTTTAAACGCACGAAGTTTATAAAACTAGCAAAGTGTTTAGAAAAGAGAAAAGAAATAAGATGGGGTTTTAAGCCCAAGCCTCCCATAAAAACAATTTATTAACTGACATGACACAACTTAAAAGAGAAAGACACTATATCATCAAAAATCGCGAACGAGAAGGAGGAGTATCATCAAATATAGTACGATTCCGCAACAACCATATGGACCACCAAGCAACATCAAGACGCCTTCCAATGACACTTCACTTTGGAGGAAAGACGAATAGCAGAAACCATGAATTCAATCCGAAAATGAAGACCATGCACGCCAATTTAGATCCCACCAACGGCACACACGACGCAAAACCGACTGAGTCATATCTAAACTTTTGTGTCATGAAACTATAATAAACTTTAATAAATTTAGGCCAACAAACGGACTTAGAGCCAAATATCTATGATCAATAATTTATAGTATTGCCCGATGATAGTTGTATGCTAGTCACATGAAAGCTGAGTTCATTTTCATTTGAGTTAATTACATAATTGGTCCTTAAGGTTTACCGGATCTTACAGAGAATGTGCTTGTGTTTTTTTTAACGGGTCATGTCCTCGTTGTTTTGATTTATTACGGTTTTGGTCCTTTGACCAATAATTCTGTTAGTTGACCGTTAACTTAAAGGGTATTTTTGACTTTTCACATGTTTTGGCAAACCACAAGGACGATTTATGTAACTAACACAAAAAAAAATAATAATAAAATAAAAACATTAATTTTTTTATATACTTAAATTTGGGCTTATGTATCACGTAAGGGCTTAAATAATTTTTTTTTTTTTTTTTAATTATAATACTTAAATTTTGAACTATGTACAACGTAGAGGCCTCAATTTTTAATAACACTTAAAAAACTTAAAAATACTTAAATTTTGGCTTAAAACTTTAAGTATAATAAACTTTTAAAAATGAAAATAAAAAATTAGGTCCTCACAACGTGAACGCTTTAATTTTCTTTTGGCTAATGTATGACGTGAAGGTTAAAAAATTTATTAATACTTAAAACTTTTTAATGTGTATTTTGTACGATTTTGTATATTTTCATCATTTTTATACGTTTTAAATGCTTTTATAAGTTTTATACGTTTTATCAATTTTTATACGCTTCTTATAATGCTTTTATACGCTTTCGTTTCTTTATTAAATAGTTTTTAAGTATTAATAAAAAAATAAGCGATAAAAAACTTTTTTAATGCGTATAAATATTTTTTAAGCGATAAAAACCTGTTTAATCATTTTTAAGTCCTCACATTATCATATGCTCAAATTTAAGATAATAAATATTTTTTAAATGGCTTTTTTTTTTTTTTTTTTACATAAATCGTCTTGTGGTTTCTTTAAACACGTGAAAGTCAAAATACCCTTCGTTAACGGTCACTATGAATTATTGGTCAAAGGACCAAACCCGTAATAAATCAAAACCACAAGGATATGACCACAAATAAAAAAACACAGAGACATTCTATGCAAGATCCGGTAAACTTTAAGGACCAATTATGTAATTAACTCTTTTCATTTTTTATTTTGAAACTCGGAACAATATTATGTAAGATATAATCCTGCATAAGAACAAAGTCGCTAACATTATAACAAAGTTCTCGTTCAAGAATTCGACGATAACTTATATTACACAGATCAAGAAACAGCAAAAGATAAAGTTCTCTGAATCCAAATTTTATGTAAAACCTCTAAAAATGAAAACAATATTATTACGAAATAAAAAACAGGATAAGCCAACCATCCAGATATCCAATAGATGACTAGATTCTAAATGTATGATTTTAAACCATCTTGAAATGTACGAACAAAAATATCCATCTCATTAGCCCGAAGAACAACACCAATTTCCAGATCATCGCTCGATTCTCTGCAAGCGTTCATAGATATCGACCCATTAAAATCTAGCGAAATTGTTTCTACTTTTTTAGGTGTTCCCCATCCGAAATCTATGTCGTAAGATTTGAGCTTCGGTGTTCCAGCGACACCAACAATTGTCTTTGGAAAGCCATCTGCGAATAATTCGCTCACGGCTTCTATATCTAGCATGACACCCTTTTTATTGGTCAAGGTGTTATGTAGACTATCTCCTAGCAATTTTGCAGCATTAACGAATCCTTCTTTTCCAGTTAACATAGCAGTCTTTTCCATCGCATAACATCCGCTAAGACAATTGCCAGAGTAGTTTGCTGGGACTGGGGGATCAAGGCGTGCTCTACAATCGATGGTGAAACCGAACATTTGTAGTTCATCATCGTGCGATGTTGCAAGACAATTCCACACGTAAGCACATGCGACCGTAAAGATGATGCATATGAAATGGTTGGAAGTTCGGTTAATACACTTTTCTTCAACTGATTCAAGACATTTCTTGTCAAGATAAACGTGGCCCGAACCTTATCTGTCGGTCCAGACAGGGTTTTAAGTTCGTAATTTTCTGTAATAGTATCATACTTCGCAAACTTTAAATAGCTTTCACCTAATTTTGTGTTTTCATCCAACCTGTCATATGATGGTAAAGTTCCATTTGCTAGAAATGACTCATCATTGCCAGATTTAGCTATCGATGTCCACGCCTTCAAGAAAATAAACCGAGTGCTAGCATCGCCAAGTGTATGGTGATTAGTCATACCAATAGAGAAGCCTCGGTTAGGAAAAAGAGTCACTTGAATAGCAAAAACCGGGATCTTGATGTGGTCCGATGTTTTATCAGGCTGGCCTAGTTGAGGTATAAGATGGTAAAACTTGTCACACTCTCTAGGATGATTTGCAGTGAGATCATCGAAATCAAGGTTACATTCTGCAAATGTAACCGTGACAGAATCACCTTCGACATAACATATTTCGGGCTTTTTAGGACTAGGAAATAAAACCAACTTACCTACAAAAGGGAAAAATGTTGAAGAGTGATAGATAAAGAGTGTTTAAGAGATGGAACAATAGTTTCAACGAACTGAGTTTTGGTGAGTGGGAACTCGTAGAAGAAAACATAGTGTACGGGAGGTTCACGTAGCCATAAGAAGTCGAAAAAGTAAGTGGTAATGATCTATCAGTGACGGTGGCTGGTGGTGGCGATACTTGAGACTGTTCAATAACTGTTAATATGGGATGGGAAGCCATTTGATGCAATTCCCTTATGTCCTAGCATGAGTCAATTTATAGAGGTTTAAAAGAATAGGGTCAAGGTAATCGGATCTTGTTTTGCACTTTTCATTTCAAATACGAACTTTGTGCGGCCACTTTGTTATTGTCTAGATTTAGTCAAATAATTTAAAAGTTGCTTTTATATTTCAGGGCATGTTTGGCATGAGAGATTTTAAAAAGTTGTGGAGGTTTATAATTATGTTTTTTAGAAAATAAGTTTTGGTTAAAAAATAATCTTTGTTTGACAAACTAAGATTGTGAATTATTTTAGAAAAATAAGTTCTCAAAACCATCTTTTAAAATATTTTGGTGATTATTTTTTAATATATAAGTGACTTTAATCTTTTTCAGTAACAGCACCAGCACCACAGCAAAATAAAACTACAATTTTTATTTTTTCAGCGCCAACATCAACACCAGTATCAACAACAATACCAGTACCAGCAACATTTATTTTTGCCAAACATACAATGGTTTCAATCTTACAATGGTTTCAATCTTAGTACAAAATAGTCGTTTTGTTTAACTAAAATCATCATTTAGCGGTAAAAATTCATTATATTTTTGTCAAACAATGGTTCATTTCCGTATTCATATACCTTACCAACCTTTTTGGTCAAATTCTTGTATAGCAACAACAATGGTTCATTTCCGTATTCATTTTCCGTATTCATTTCGCGGTAAAAACTCATTATATTTTAATACGTTCTTGATGGTCAAATTATTGTATAGCAACAACAATAAGTTGAAAAGTTCACGTCACTTTTTGTGTTTTCTAATTTATCAAAATTTCTAATTGATGTAATATTTTATTTTCGGTTTACTAAATATTTTTTTAATACATATTAAGAATTTTTATCAATTATCACGCCATTCTAAACCATTTAAATTACATTTTCGATTCTTTCACGCTCTATTTTGAATGTTATCTGAAACACTTACAACAATATCGATATCGTTAATTGTCTGTCACAGAATCACATTCTTGCTGTAGAAAGATCTTCTTATATTATTAATCGAAACATCTGCTTTTAGGGATGTTAGGCGTGAGAGATTTTTAAAAATTATGGATGTTTAAAATTATTTTTTCGAAAATAAGTTTTGGCTAAAAATAATCTTTGTTTGACAAACTAAGATTGTGAATTATTTAGAAAATAAGTTCTCAAACCACCTTTTAAAAGATTTTGGAGATTATTTTTTAAAATGCAAGTGATTTTAATCTTTTTCAGTAACACCATCAGCACTATAGCAAAATAAAACTACAATTTTAATCTTTTTCAACGCCAACACCAACACCATCATCAGCACCAGCACCAGCAACAACACAAGTATCAACAATATTTATTTTTACTAAACATACCTTTAATGGTTTCAATCTTAGTCCAAAATAGTCATTTTATTTAACTAAAGTCATCATTTCACGGTAAAAATCCATTACTATATTTCTGTCAAACAGTGGTTCATTCCATATTATATCTATTAACTAAAAGGCGGGGATCGCATGTGGTCATGCCATGTGTCCTCGCATTTATCTGAAAGTTTCATGACTTGGCGAGAATAGCGCTCGCGGTTTAGGTGTCGTCAGCAAACCAAGTCCAAACATTAAATGCAAAGTTTCACAACTTGGCAAAACAAATCCCGAGGTTTAAGTATCGTTGCAAAGTAAGTCCGAACATTAAATGCAAAGTTTCACAAGCCCCAAGTTTAAGTGTCGCTACAAAATAAGTCCTTAGAAGCAATCCATTGCGTCAGCGGTTTCTACTGCTCATATACATTACCAACCTTTTGGTAACTTTAATTCACTTTTATCAACATTCGGTTCCTCGTCTGTCCATTGGATAAATTGAAATCATTGGATCATCTCAAATGCATTCAATGGTTTTCACCAATTTTTCAAACCCGAGTCGACCCTACGGCTCAACCGGCCGGACCGCATCTTGGCCACTAAAACGGTCAAAACCTGGTTTCAAACCGTCAACCGGTTAGTCCGCCGGTTTTAGTGACCCGGTCAACCGGTCACGAAACCCTACGGGTTTGGTTTTTAATGAAACCGGTTGATCTTTAGACCCGTGATCAACCTGGTTGACCGGTGATCAAACCCACGACCGGTCGGAAAAAATAAAATAATAAAAATGAAACCGGATTGACCGTGATCAAACCGGTTGAACCGGTCGGCCGGTCTTGGCGACTGACCGGTCGATTAAAACCCGCTTTTAAACATTGGTTTCACCTCATCCACCTTTTCCTATTAAACGTGTCCACATGGTGCGATGGAGATGCTTTAGTTTTAACTTCTTCGTCAACCTCTAGTAAATGCCATGACACGCCGACATATCATGACCATATATTTTTTTTAAGATTATTTGTTTAATGAATTGCAATATCCAAGTGATCACATGTCGGTTTCTTGGTGCTAAATCATCATTTAATCACTGATTTTGGGCTGAATTATGTTGCTAGTAAAATGTTTGACTATGAAACCAAACATGTACATGGAGCAAAACTGCAAAATCAAATAAAGCAATGTCATTTATTTTCAGCTTAACTTAATTTTGTGGCATTCTTCTAAGAGAGAGACAATTTTTTTATACTCCGAGATTACTCTTTCCTCACATACAACACAACACGCTCTTACATCATTATCTGCCCATTTATTTTACAGTTCGGTGCTTTTGATTTCGTACGCATATGAATTGAAATTTATTACGAAATGATTTTCATAAACATTAAAATTGAAGAATCGGATTTTTATTTTTTATTTTTATATATGTAGCAAAATTGATCTTAAATGAAAGAAGATTAAATTTTAAGATTTTTTTTATGTAAATTGTTAAATAATTCTAGTTACTACCTTGTATATATTTATGTAGTATGTAAATGTTTTTTCAAAAGATATAAAAATTTAAAAATTGTTAACTGAATGTCGCAATAAATTCATAATAAGTTTGTAAAAAATTTGAATGATAAAATTGAAAAGATATGATTATATAGAAAATATATATTAATCCGTAGGGATCAGCACAAAAACCGAAAAACCGAATCAAACCCGAAAAACTGAATGATTGGGGCGGTTTTGTTTCAAATGCAACCAACTCCAAAACCGCCTCCGCCCACATTTATCTATTTCAAAAGATTTAAATAATATTATCTACTTAGGGCGTGTTTGACGCGGTGGAATGGAAATGTGAGAATGAGAAAGAGAATCACTTCACGTGTTTGTTTTACAACAAGAATGGAAACAAGGGATCATAACTCCATTCTCATTCAACCATTTTGATTCTTCAAAAAAAGTAAAGAAAAGCGGAGAATGAAAGTTTGTGCACGGTCCTTTCTTTTACTCATTCTCTGGTGAAAGGAAAACAACATTAAAAAAGAGGGGCATGTGAGATGCACATTCCAAAACATTTGATTCTTAAATCTTCTTGTTGTCGTCACCGGATCTCGCGATTATATTTAATCCCCAACAGATCATAAACTTTTATTTATGTTCTTCTTCACAAATCAATATTCATTAGTCTTGCATCCCCAATTGAAACCCTTCACGATTTAGCTTTTTAATTAGATATAATTATGCATGATTTTTTTTTGAACGAACGTTATATATGAACACCACATTTTTTTGCAGGATTACTTTAACTTAAACATAAATTTTCCATTTTATTTGTTATTGAAAAATCATAACAAAATGAGACATAAATAACTCATGTTGATGGTTATGGTCGTACGAACACATGGTTGTTTTTACATTATTTAGGGGGTGTTTGGGGTTGATTATTTAAAGTTGCGTTTCTCAAAATTGCTTTCATAAACCTGCGTTTTCCAACTGCTAGTCCCCACTTACTTTTTCAAAACGCCATTTTAAAGCATCCAAAACACAAATAATTGATTTTTGAATCTTTTTGCCAAACACTCATTTTAGATTAATTGCGTTTTCAAAACGCAATAAGTAGATAATCAGTTTCAAATCGCACTCCCAAACACCCCCTTAATCTGTTGTGGTGATCAATTTTGATATTACAAATCTGTGATATAGTTTTATTGGTGATCAGCTTGATAAAAAAATTTAGTGTGCGTAATCGATTTAGTTTAAAATCTACACAATTTGAGTTTGTCATTCTCCGTCTCCACCAAACACAACAAAACATTTTCGAGCCATTCTTAGCACTTCATTCCCTATTTTTAGCAAACAACGGAATACATTCTCTATTTTTAGAGTCATTCTCTTTCTTTGCAATTCCATTCTTTACTGTATTTCCATTCTCTACGATTCAGTCGTACCAAACGTGCCCTTAGTTATTACAACTAAAGATTCAGTTTATCTCTTGGACTTTTTCAAAATAAAAATTAAAACTAAGACTTGCATTTCATATTTTTATATTATTGTATCATACTTTATTTAATAATTTTGGATTGTTAGATATTATGCTACTATTAATCTCGATGGAACAACATTGTCGGGAAACATAATTCCTATGTTTGATGAGTAAATTATTAGCTAATATTTAATTGACAAAAATCGAAAGGATAAATAGATTAAGATTTATCAATAAACCTAAAGCTAAAAAATAGAAAAAGAAAGCGAACCTACATCGGTTTAATGAAAAAACCGAAACCAAACGGTTTACAATTTTCAGAAACTGAAGATTTTGATTCGGGGTTTGGTTTTAACCAAAAACCGCCGCATGATCGCCCCTATTAATTAGTGAAGAGACATAAATTATTTTCGAAGAGAAAAAATGTATTAGGAGAGATAAATAATTTGTCTGGAGAGAAGAAACATTAATTAATTTCGTAGTATTTCGTTATACTTCGCAATTAATTCGCAATATGTTATTTTTTATCTTGTTATTTAAGTTATTAAAAGCAAAATCTTCGAGCACAAATATTTACGATATTTTGTGAAAAAATTATAAAAAAAAACTTTAACAAAAAAACATAACATCAAATTTATAATTTTTACATATGCATGAGATCAAAAGACGATAGTTGTGTAATTCGCATGAAAGAGAATGTTTTTTTTTTTTTTTTTTTTAATATTACAAATGATAATTCGCATTTAAAGTGCACACAATCTTATTATTTCACAAAAAAATAATTAGTTTTAGCAATATAAGACAAAGTTGAGTTACTTTGAAATAAATGTCAACATGGCAAAAGTTAATATAAATCTCAAATTTACCATAAATCTAACGAACCAATAATAATCATTCATTTTTTTTTACTAAAATAAACTTTCACCATTTTTAAAAATTAAATATCTCGCAAACCGTTAATCGTTACGATAAAAATTACCACCATGACGAGAATTAAATTATTTTTATATGATATGCACTACTATATATTTTTAACGATTTTTTTCAAAATTTCGCCCTTAAAAATCATATATGATTTGTGAAAATCATATATGATTCGATTTTACAAATTATATATGATTTTGAAAATCATATATGATTTTAAAAATCATATATGATTCGAGTTTTACAAATCATATATGATTTTTGAAAATTATATATGATTTTTCTAGGCGAATTTATGAAAAAATGTTTGTCGAAATATGAAAGTGCGTATACATATGAAAGATAATTTAATTTCGACACGATAGTGTATTTTTATAGTTTGAAGATTTACCGTTTGCAAGATATGTTGTTTTAAAAAGTGGAAAATGGTTTTTATTAACTTTGATAAAAAAAGGAAAATGACAAAAAATCGTGATCGAACTCGACACTCGTCGTTGTACAGTAATAACTATTTTTTTTTTTTTTATAACACAAACCTTTTGAATTTTGTCGTTGTATGTAGCCGGTTAGGTGAATTTGTGTTATTGTATGTACTCAACGGTTTAGCGTTACATCGTTAGTCCTTTTATATTAACGGTCGTTAGTAAATAACTTAAAATTTCGCTCTCTTACGCTTTTATTCGCTTTCATCCGTTATTATACGTTTTGTCCGTTTTTATACTTTTCGCCGCCGCTTTTCCCGCTTTTACGCCGTCGCTTTTCTTACATTCTCGTCCGTTTTCTTACGTTTCGTCCGCTTTTATCGTTTGCATTCGCTTATACGCTTTAGTCCGTTTTATAAGTTTTCATCCGTTTCGTCCGCTTTCATCTGCTTTTACACGTTAATCGTTTTCATCCGTTTTATTTTTTCGTCCGTTTTATCGCCGCCGCTTTTAAATGTCTTAGTCGATTTTCTAACGTTGCCTGCTTTTTATGTTATGTGCTTTATCTGCTTTATACGTTGTCTTTTTTAAGTTTTCATCTGCTTTCTTACACCTTCATCCATTTTTATACGTTTTGTCCGTATTCTTAAGTTTTATACATTTTCGTCCAAAAAGTAAGAAAATGAACGAAAAGTAAGAAACCAACGAAAGCGTATAAAAAGATGAAAATGTTAGAAAAGCGACGAAAACTTTAAAAAACAGTATTTAAAATGTATAAAACAGTTGAAAACGAAGAAAGCGGATGAAAACGATAAATACGAATGAAAACGTAAAAACGGACAAAACGCATAGACGAAAACGTGTAAAAAGGGACAAACGATAAAACGGATGAAAACGTAAGAAAATGTATCGAAAACGTATAAAACGGACGAAACGATAATAACGGACTAAACGTGAAAAACGTCGAAACGTAAGTAAACAAACGAAATGTAAAAACGGATGAAAGCATTGGACCAAAATGTATAAAGCGGACGAAAAAGTATAAAACGGACGAAAACGATAATAACGGATGAAAACAAATAAAAGCGTGAGAGAACGAAATTTTAAGTTATTTACTAACGACGTTAAGTAATAAGGACTAACGATATAACGCTAAGCCCGACCGAGTACATACAATAACACAAATTCACCTAACTGCTACATACAATGACAAAAATTCAAAAGGTTTTGTTTTACTGATGAAAAAATAGTTGATTACACACAACGACAACACGCACAAGCTCGATCATTTTTTATCATTTTCTCAAAAATGGATGGTAATATTAATTTATTGAATATATAGAATATGGATCATTAATGTCAATTTTGCACATTTCCTAAATCATTTATGTGAGTCCATTTCTACCATATATTAATTTTATATTTAAAGTTAGCTACAAGAAAAAGTTATACATTAAAACAATAAGAAACCTAACTGATGGCACTTCTCAAACCGTATAAGCATGCGAATAAAAATACCAATCCGTTAGTTAAGGGCATACCAAAAATTAACTATAGAAGTACAACAAGATAATATCTAGAAGACAGCCTAACTTGACATGAGAAAAAGATTAGGGTGCGTTTAGTTAGTGAAACACTGTTTTTTCACAAAATGTTTTAATGAAAAAAATAAAATAAATCGCGTTAAATTATCATTTTCCAACAAAATGTTTTCAAAACACAAAATCTCCTATTTCTAATCTAACAAGGAAAATTAGAAACAAATTTTAGTTGTTTCCTTGCTTTCCTTCAGAACCCCAACCTCCTCCCTCTTCAAATAGAAAATACAATATCAACTAAACGCATTTTATATTTTCAAGTGTTTTGTGGAGATAAATTTCCATCCAAATTTTTACAAAACTGAGATAGAAAATAAGAGAATTTTTTCCAACTAAACGCACCTTACTATCTAAAATATAGATTTTCCATAAAAACAAACATTGAAAACTAATATGGAAAGGCTACCCGAATTTTTATATCTAAATGAATTACATATGAGAATAGCTTCAATACAATCTGGCCGAATCCACCTAATTAACACCCTCCATAAGCCAATCTATACCTGTATAAGCTTTTTATCATCAAATTACCACACTTTTAGTAGAATTGCTCTTTTGGAGAAATATTGACAAGAGTGCAAATTGAACAAGCTGAATCTAGCAATAAACACTATAAATGGCCAATTTGTTTCAGCTCAAAACCATCAGTTTTCATTATCTTTATGAAATACCTTTAAAGTGTTAGAAAAATAAGTTTCCTTTAAAAGCATCCATCGCTAATTAGTGTCTCCATCTTATTTTTTTTGTTTTGAGGTTGAGTTACTTGAAGTTTAAACTCCTAACTTGCCTCTTTTGGATCCACCCACCAACCTTCAGCCACTATCTTCATAACAATCACAAATTCACCATCATTCTCTTTTACCTCTTTAACCTCAACAATCATCAATTATAAATATAACACAATCAAAATACGAAAAATCCAGACTTACAACAAACCACACAAAATGCCAAGAAATCAAATGTATAACGCCCTAAAATTTTAACAAAAAATTTATGTCGTAATATGAAATATTGATGTGTATTTTGTATAATTACTACATTTCTAGGATTTATTGAACGTTGAAACCTTTAAAATTTTGGTTAGGATGGGTTGGCACCGAATTATGATTTAGTTATACAAATCAGAATCCATTAACATTATTAAAATGGTTTATATAATAGATATTATCTTTTTGATGTTTTAATAATTTTTGGAATGTTTATGTGGTTGCAATAAATTTACTAAAAGTTACAAAATTTTCATGTGCGAGCAACATTACTGGAGGAGCACCACTGCCACCATACACCGCTGTAATCTCCGGTCATTATGTTTTACCATTACCAACAAAAGCGGTGGAGGCGAGGCGTTAACATTTTGTGGTGAGGATGGTTGGTCTATGACTCTATGTGTTTAGAAAGTCAATGAGAATGGTTTCAAAAGTATGTTTTGTGACTATCAGTTTAGAAATTGTTGTCTTAGTTAAGGGTGGTATGGTGCGGTTTTAGTAAACCAACTGAATATGTAATTGCGAATATGTAATTGCGGTTTTAAAAATGAGAATTCATAATCAGGCAATTTTGCGGTTTCGGTTTTGTGGGGTTTCGGTTTTATGGTTTGGTTTTTACGGTTTTAAGGTTTTTTTTTTTTTTTTTTTTTTTCCTTCAAATTCTCAGTATATTTTTGGTAAATATTTGTTATAAAATAAATATATCATAAGGTTACATGATAGGTTGAAACATATATACAAAATGTTGTTTATTAGTATGAAATTATAAATCTATACAATAGTAAAAGTTAAATGAGATGAAAATTTTGAAAACCTTCAATCATAAATTGAAAGAAAAATATATGTGACCTAAAACTCAGATAATAACTAACGAATAAAATGTTGGAAAATTTAGTGCACTTGTGGGATTAGTTCATACCTTGTAATGGGTTAGAGGTGCAGATGTGTCACCCATAAGGTCCCATGAACACCGACTCTTATAGTGGTTTGTATTGGTAGTATTAGTAGAAAGTCATCTTGTGGTTTCCAGCGATAAGCGGTGTTTCCATCGATAAGCGAGATGTTTCCAGCAGGCGGTGTTTCCACCGAAGTGCTATGAAAGTCTCGCTAGATGTATGAAAGTCTTGCTAGTGTTAAAGCATCGCTTAATGACCACGTTTAATTGGTCATGTAACCACTAACGCTATAATGGGGATAGTTATGAGGTGATTAATGGGCGATTAATCCTCATAATTCCATTTGAACGGTAGAGAGTAATGTCCTATAAATAGGATATCGATTATGCATGAAATATATATAGAAAACACTAAACACTTATAAGCGCAAGGGTTATAGAATTGTGCCTAATTCCATAATCGCATTTGGTCTTATCCCAAGTAGATATTCGTGTAACCCGGGCATTAGGGTCTAATAGTTTACTTTGGAAAGTGATCACACGATTCAAGTGATATCCAGGTAACCACCTAGTGGTATTTGTTTCTATTTGAATTGTTGCTTGTTTCTTGCCGAATTGATTATCTAACCTCGCTACTAGGCTCACCACTCCAACAATCAAAGTAAACTAATTTGTGATAATCAATGGCAATCACGCAATGAAACACATGGCTTCAAACTTTGCCAAGCTTGATAAGTTTGAAGGGTGGACTTTAGGAGGTGGCGAAGAAGATGCACTTCTGGCATTCGAGCATGAGTGTGGTTTATGTGCCGACTACTCCAATTCGATGATGATGGGATGATGCTACGGTTGAAGCATTAGAAGGAGAAGCAAATGGGAGAAGGATGACTACATATGCAGAGGTCTTATTACGAATGGTATGTCTCGATTCTCCTGCTTGATATTTATCGAACTTTGAATCTTCCAAAGAACTGGATTCCTTGGATGCCAAATATATGGTCGAGGATGCATCAAGTAAGAAGTTCCTTGTTAGTAATTTCACAAATTACAAAATGACCGATTCAAGACCGGTTATGGAACAATACAATGAACTTCTTGGAATACTTGGAAGGTTTACACAACACCACATGAACATGGATGAGGCTATCAAAGTCTCTTGTGTCATTGACAAACTCCTCCTTCATGGAAAGATTTCAAGCATACCTTGAAACATATGAAGGAGGAGTTAACTCTGTTGAGTTGGGCGATCATCCGCACATTGAGGAATCTCTCAAGGTGCGGGATAATGACAAGCCAAAGAGTAGCAATGCTACTAGTGCATCTGTTGTCAATATGGTGGAGCATAACAACTCCACCGTGTACAATGATAACAAAGGCAAACGAAATATCATGATAACACAAAGCGATCTTAACAAGAAGGCAACTCCTACTTGTTGGAAATGTAGCAAGACCGGTCACATTAAAAGGGACCGCAAAGGTGTTAAAATTGGTGGTAAAGCCAATGGATCGGGCACTAATGGTTCGTGGGTGGTGGTTCACCAACTCAATCCGAAAGGTCGAAATATGTTTAATAAGTCTTTTTCGATTTATTATGTTACATATGTATCTCGAATCTTTTTATGCGGGATGATGATGTTGCGTGGTGGGTTGACTCAGTGCAACAGTTCATGTGTGTAAAGATAGAAGTTGGTTCAAGACTTATGAGTCACCGAATGATGGTTCTATTCTTCACATGGAAATGAGTCAACAACCTTGGTGCATGGTCGTGGTTGTGTAGATCTTAGGTTTAGTTCGGAAAGATTGTAACTTTGTTTGATGTTATTCATGTTCCCGATATCGGGAAGAACTTGGTTTCAAGTAGTATTTTGAATAATCATGGTTATAAACAAGTTATCGAGTCGATAAATTTGTGCTTTCAAGCATGGTGTTTTTATTGGTTTTAGTTATTTATGTAATCAAATGTTCGGGCTTAATGTTACCACCGATAGTGTTATTTCACTTTTGTGACCACATATAACCGATCGACTCTACCCTTTGGCATGCTAGACTTGCCCATGTTCACTATAAAAGGATGCAAGATATGTCTAGGGTTGGTTTAATCCACGCTTTTGACATGTACACCGAAAAGTGTAAAACTTGCATGTTGACCAAGATAACCAAGAAACCCTTTCGTGGTGTTAGTCGTGAGACTAAGATCATGGAGCTTATTCACAAAGACACATGTGATTTGCATGCCACTCCTTCTTCGGGGAATAAGAAGTACTTTGTGACATTTATTGATGATGCTTCTAGATTTTGTTATGTCTATCTTACATACCAAGGATGAAGCATTAGATAAATTCAAAGTGTTTAAAATCAAGTTGAATTACAACTCGGGTCTTTAATCAAAAGATTAAGGACGATAGGGAGGTGAGTACATGGATACTCAAGACTTTCATCTGTTGGAATAATCCATGAAACGATCGCCCTTATACTCCTCAAAGAAATGGTATTTACGAAAGGAAAACAGTGGTGTCAAGGAGATGGTTAATCCATGTTGTCCTATTCAGGATCGAGTCAAGGGTTCTGGGTGAAGCTATGTTAATGACTTGCTATTTGTTAAATAGGGTTCCCAACAAAAGAAACAAGGGATGAGGTTTCGACCAATACTCCTATTGCTTCATTGTTGAGGATGATCCCAAGACATTTAAAGAAGCAATGAAGTCCTGTGGATATTGCTTTCGGAAAGAAGCAATCAATGATGAGATGGATTCCATCATGGGCAACAACACTGGGTGTTGGTCGATCTACCTCACAGTTGCAAATCTACGGGTTGCAAATGGATTTTCAAAAGGAAAATGAAGGTCGATGGAACTATTGAAAAGTTCAAGGCTAGACTAGTCATTCGGGGCTTTAACAAAAGTCGAATAGACTATTTTGATACTTATGCCCCGTGGCTCGGGACGATACCATAAGATCGCCGATTGCTATGGCATCTATTCACAACGGTTATTCATCATATGGATGTGAAAAATGCCTTTCTTGAATGGTGAATTGGATGAGGAGGTTTACATGAACCAACCTCGTGGCTTCATTATGCCCGACAATGAAAACAAGGTGTAAAACCGATTAAGTCTCTTTATGGACTTAAGCAGAACCTAACAATGGCATCAAAAATTTGATGAAGTGGTTTTGTCTAGTGGTTATGTTCTTAACCGTCGACAAATGTGTCTATAGCAAATTTGATGAATCTGTAAAGGAGTTATCATTTGTCTATATGTTGATGACATGTTGATCTTTGGCACCGACCAAAATCGGTCGACCGACAAAGGAATTTTTGTCATCAAGGTTCTCCATGAAGGACATGGGGAGGCCGATGTTATCCTTGGTATAAGGATTAAACATGAAAGTAAAAGAATTTCTATCTCTCGGCCTCATTATATTGAGAAGGTGTTGAGAAAATTCAATTACTTTGATTGTACTCTATGAGTACACCTATGGATACTTGTGAGAAGTCGATGCCTAACAATGGCAAGGTCGTATCTCAACTTGAGTATTCTAGGGTAATTGGTCGCTGATGTATGCCATGACTTGTACAAGACCCGATATTGGTTTTGCAGTGGGAAAATTGAGCGGTATACTAGTAATCCTAGTGCTCATCAACGGCAAGCAGCTCGTAGGGTATCAAGTATTTGAGAGAACTATGGATTATAGTCTCTCATATCTCGTTACCCATCGTTGTTGGAAGGTTACACCGATGCAAGTTGATCAAGAACACCAAGACAATTCGCTCACCGGTGGGTTGGGTATTTCTACTGGTGGAGGTGCAATTTCTTGGGCATCCAAGCAAACTTGTATCACCGGTTCAACAATAGAATCTGAATTTGTGGCTTTAGCAAAATTTGGTAAAGAAGTGAATGGTTGAAAAACTTGCTTCGAGATTCCATTGTGGCCTAAACCTATAGCACCTATTTCTATCCGGTGTGATAGTGCAACTACATTGGCTAAGGCTTATAGCTAGATGTACAATGGTAAGTCTGACACTTAGGTGTCGTGCATAACATGATTCGCGAGCTTATCATGAATGGGGTGGTATCTATAGAGTTTGTGAGATCTCAATGAACTTAGCCGATCACTTGATGAAGGGTTTGGCTAGAGACTTGGTTATAAAGTCTCTAAAGGGATGGGTTTAAGTCCAACTTAGTCATCGAATGCTAGGACACCCAACTCCTCCTAAGGAAACTTGAGAGTCGAGTTCAATGTGAAAGTCGAACATTCAAAGGACTGGAGCACATGTTTATTTACATCCCAAGTTTGTGCTCGTAACTCTTTGAAAGGAGGATGAAGTATTTACTTTAATGGTTAATTTTCTTTAAAAAGTGCTTGGCGGGAGCATGACTATAGAGGAACCACCTATGTAAATGTTGAAGTTTTGCCGCTTGTGAAGCTTTGGACTTTTAGCTTTTACAACATTTATGAATTTGGATATGGACACATGGCTTGTATAGTGTCGTGAGTTGTTAAGTGTTTGAAAACTTGTGTGTATTTTATCTTCGTGTATTCAAACGGGTTGAAGGGTTCAATTCTTAGAACACCGATTCTCGAATATTCGAACGTGTAATTTACTAAGATGGAAATTCAATCCTCGTGACATTTTCGCTTATGCACATGTTTTGTTTAATGTTTGGTTTTATGCAAAGGAAGTGAACTAAATTTGGGAGGATTGTTGAAAATTTAGTGCACTTGTGGGATTAGTTCATACCTTGTAATGGGTTAGAGGTGCGGAGTGTACACCCATAAGGTCCATGAACACCACGACTCTTATAGTGATTTGTATTGGTAGTACTAGTAGAAAGTCTTGCTTGTGGAAAGTAACGCTTGTGGTTTCCACTAATAAACGATGTTTCTATCGATAAGCGATGTTTCCATCGACAGGCGGTGTTTCAACGAAGTTCTGTAAAAGTACCGCTAGAGGTATGAAAGTATCGCTAGTGTTAAAATATCGCTAAATGGCGCATAATCGCTTAATGACCACGCTTAATTGGTCATGTAACCATTAACTGATTATAATGGGGATAGTTATGAGGTGATTAATGGGCGATTAATCCTCATAATTCCATTTGAACGGTCGAGAGTAATGTCCTATAAATAGGATATCCGATTATGCATGAAATATATATAGAAAACACTAAACACTTGTAAGCGCAAGGGTTATAGAATTGTCCTAATTCCATAACCGTGATTTTGTCTTATCCCAAGTAGATATTCGTAACCCGAGCATTAGGGTCGAATAGTTTACTTTGGAAAGTGATCACACGATTCCAAGTGATATCCGGTAACCACCTAGTGGTATTTGTTTTCACCGAATTGTTGCTTGTTTCGCTAAATCGATTATCTAACCCTCACATCTTGGGCTCGCCACTCCAACATAAAATATGTTTGAAATAACTAATTATAAAAATATAAACAAAAGCATCTTATCACACAAAGAGTAATGAAATTTAGTGGGTTTATCTAAAAAGTTAAAAATAAAATTGAATATGACGTAAGTAGTGAGATGCGGTTTATCGGTGGAAATCGAATACCGTGACCGCAAAATGCGGTTTTTCTATTTTTAAGAACCCCACTGTAGGTTTTTGTTGTGGATCGGTTTTGCGATGCGATTTTGTGATTATTTTGCAGCTTTACTAGTGCGGTTTCTGCCACCCTTAGTTTTAGTGTACGTATGCTTTTGTTTTTGGTGGTCATAGTGATAATGAAAATATAAAAGAGATGGTGGTAAAGATACGGTCTTTTTTAGAACAAAAGGATGGTGGTTGAAATACGTGAAAAGAGAGAGAATTAGTGAAAAGACAATCTACCCCTCATATGTAAGTCACATTCGGTTTTGACTGTTAGGCTCGACAGGGGTGTTCATTGGTTCGGTTATCGGGTTATTCGGTTTGTTCGGTTAATTTTTTTTCTGGGTATAACCGAGAACCGAACCGAACCGAACCGAAATTAAAATGATTCAACCGAACCGAAAACCGAACCGAATAACCCGAATTATATAAATTAAATTATTTATTCATTTATTTATAAATTTTTTAGAAAGAAAAAAAAAATTCAAGCTTAAAAATATTATATTTAAAGAGTTTTAATATTTTTATAAAAATATATATATATTTATTTGATTTTGGTTTTGGTTCGCTTTTCGGTTTGGATTGTTAAAACCATAATCGAACCAAAACCGAATATTTAATTCGGTTCGGTTCGGTTTAGCAAGTTCGGTTCGGTTCGGTTATTTTCGGTTCGGTTCGGTTTCGGTTTTCGGTTTGTTCGGGTATTACCCAACCCATGAACACCCCTACTGGACACAGTCGTGACCCAGGTCATCAGCGCCACATCAGCTTTTTCTCTCCGACGACCAGACACGACCAAGTTGCCACAGTCGATGACCGACTTTTAATTTTTAAATTCAAACATTTTAAACAACAAATTTAAAATTCCTTAAAATAAAAATATTACAATATATTAAAAATAAAACGATACGAAATGCATTGTTTATTAACGTACATTTTCATATCTTCAACGGAATTTTAGAGACGCAAGTTCATAATAAATCTTGTGTCGAGAAGTAGTTTGAGGTTGAATTGTGTTTGAAATTGTGTGTTTAGAAGTGTGTTTGAGGTTGGTATTTATAGGATGTGAAAAGTGGTAAAGTTTTTTTATTTAATAAACGGTAACTAAAAAGTGGTAAAAGTATGTGTTTGAAATCGGTTGAAATTTCAACCGATATATGCTTTATTTTTGCTCGATCGATGTTATGACCAAGCTTCCACAATGGGGACCGACCGATGTGAATTACTCGACTGTGCCCAGCCTTAAAATAAATAGTTGCTTGGCGAGGGATCTTAAGTGTTAAAAGATTTCGAGTTAGAGACTATATGCATCATAAAAAAAGTTAAAGGACAATACATGTAAATCAACGCAAACCACACATACATGATCCGTCTTTACTCTATCAATTTTAAGCCAAAATTCCTATTCCTTAGGCTAGTCGTAGTCGTAAGAAAAATATCGGTTGGGCACCTTTTTTTCCTCCCTCGACAGATGTTAACATCGGTTACCACGGATGTGGACATCGGTCGCCACATCGGTTGAATTTCGACCGAGGTTTTGACACACATATTCCATGCAATTTTGACCGTTGGGGTTTCAAAAAAAAAACTTGACCGTTTGTCATTCAAACTAAAAAAAATAATAATAATAAAATAAAAAATAAACTTTTTAAACAATTTTACCACTCTATAAATACCAACTTCACCTCAAACACAATTCACCACTCACCATTTTCATCTATATTCATTTCAATCTAATTCTCATCCAAGTTCACGATGTCAAAGAAAATACCCCAAAGATCAAAAACCGACGATCCCGACTACCACAAAATCAACCGAATATGAATTTCTCACGGAAAAAACTTGAGTTAACCGCATAACACCACAACAAAACCGCCTATTCGCTTATCCACAAAGTTTTGAATATCAATCACAACTAGCCCAACCAAATCAAAACCAAAACCCGCTTTACATTAACTGTCCCTTTGTCCCACCACAACGCCCTTACACCGATTCACCGGAAGAACCTAGTGGGTCGTCGTACCATCCAAACATGGACTTCATTTATCCTTCTCAACCTTATTCCCCGATTCAAGTACTAATCTTGACATGAATTTGAAGATTATTTGCCGAGTATCCGACACAAAACTACCAAAGTCAAGATGCTTCGATGGGCCAGGTTCGGGTCACGGTTCGCACCACGGTTCGCACCATGATTTCATTCCCGTTGAAGATTCGATGATGAAAAAACCGCTTCATTGAAGAAATTTCCATCAAACCAAAGCACCATCAAGGCGCTTCGAAGGCCAAGACAAAGGCATGAAGCCCGAAACAAGCAGGGAAAGCCAAGAAGTCCGTTGAGCCATGGACAAAGATCGAAGAGGTCGCGCTTTGTAAAGCTTGAGTTTATGTGTCGAAAACTCGGCGAGAAAATGCCCCGAACCGCTTCAAGTTTTGGGAGTTAGTGATGATCTACTTTAAAAAGAACGGCTCGGATCAACCTATGACTCCATCACTACCAAATGGAAGAGTAGGATTCGTAATAGGTTGGTAATTATTGTGCTATCATGGAGAATATCAAGAATAACCATGAAAGTGGTGAGAATGATATGAGCGACACTTCAAAAGCTCTTAGAGAATACCGTATGACGATTGGCCATGATTTCACTTTGGAGGAGTGTCGAGGTTTTAAGGGCCATTACCTTGGAAGGACAACGAGATGCCGACTTTCCAAACGAATAGTCAAGAAACAAAGGGTTCTACCACTACCTTTGTTCAACCCAAGCTCGCGATCCTTTCGATGTCCAAGATGTTGATGATTACGATGAGGCGGGGAGAGAATCACGACCGCCGGTCGTGACAAAGCAAGGAAGAAACCATCCTCCTCCTCTCATGATGATGATGGACCATCGTAATCATTTGTAAAATCGTTGACAAACTTTCTTCAAGACCAAGAAGCCGTCAAAAGGGTAGAAAAGTAAGAATAAGGAGGGTTTAGAAGATGCTTGATACGGTTGAGGAAAAATTTGGAGATGTAAAAAGAAACTTGAGCTCATGAGGCTATCAAACGGAGACCGACATAATCTTTACAACACCCCAATCGACCCAACTTTACCTGGACGACAACTGTAAGAATTGATGAAAGTCAAGGCAACAATCAACGCCACGCTGATTTAGATTATTAGTTTAAGTATTGTAGTGTTTATTTTAATTTCAGATTATTGTTTTTTTTTTAATTTCAGATTGTAATGTTTTTTAATTTTAATTTAATTTAAATTTAATGCTTAAAATGTTTGAATTAAAAAAAAAAAAAAAAAAAAAAAAAAACCTTTACCATCGAACGCGCCATCCCTGGCCACGTCTGGTCGTCGGAGAAAAGCTGATGCGACACCGACGACCGAGTCATCTCCCAATCACGATTCGACTAAATTTTACATTTTGTGGTCACATATGTTTTGAATTCATAGGTACGGTATAGGAAAATCCTATCAAATACTATTAATTTTCTTTCAACCACATATTGATTGTTAACAAATATAATATGCTTGATGATCTTATTTTTTGTGATATAACTTGTCTTTATGTAGTCATTCTAACTTTCTCCTTTGCCTACGCTCGTTTCTGATGTTATTCCTCTCTATTTTGAGTAGACATAAAATTTCGGCTATACAGAGGACAAATTCTTCTTTTTTCATTTTATAACAAGGAACTACTTTCTAGATTAATAAAGTTAGCTAATAGCAAAAGGCCATACTCATGGAATTGAACTCCTCAAGATTACACGCAATCAGAAACGAGAAATAAAACTCTATAGAAACTAATTTTGATCTACATGATCATGGAGCAAACCATAAAGAGTTTCGCTTTAGTTTTCTACTTCATATTTCTATTTATCTTTTACTTACACGATAATATAACATATGTTTTATATTTATTATCTTTCTCCATTTAAACCGTCGGTCATGCAACGTGTCGGGATCATGTGATCAAGAAAAGGATGACCATTAATGCAAATCACGAGGAAATATCGTTTTGAGCGCAAAACCCTGCCTCCCAATATATCATTTATGTGAATCCAACCTTTATATATGTGGAAAACTCTATAGCTTAAAACTTTATTTATAAATATGGTTGGTAAGTATTGGACTAAAAGCTTATAGTTGTATAAATGAAAAGGAAAAAATGTTAATTATGTTGGAAAATTTAGTGCACTTGTGGGATTAGTTCACACCTTGTAATGGGTTAGGAGGTGCAGGTGTACAATCCATAAGGTCCATGAACACCCCGACTCTAAAAGTGGTTTGTATTGGTAGTGCTATTGGAAAGTACCGCTTGGGTTTCCACCAAGTTGTGGTTTCCATCAAGTAGTGTTTCCAGGCGGTGTTTCCAAGCGGTGTTTCCATCGAATCAAGAGTTTCACCGAATCGTGTTTCCATGATGTAGTGTATCCACCGATAGTGCTATGAAAGTCTTGATGATAGTCGCTTGTAACGGGCTTTGACCTATTCAAGTGGCAGTTATAAGCGCATAATGACCACGCTTAATTGGTCATGTAACCACTAACTGACTATAATGAGGATAATTATGAGGAGATTAATGGGCGATTAATTCTCATAATTCCATTTGACTAGCTCGGAGTAACCTCCTATAAATACGAGATCGATTATGCATGAAAGATACACGTAAAACTATTAACACTTATTAGCATGAGGGTTATAGAATTGTGCCTAATTCCATAATCGCATTTGGTCTTATCCCAGTAGATATTCGTGTAACCAGGGCATTGTGGTCGAATAGTTTACTTTGGAAAGTGATCACACGATTCCAAGTGATATCCGGTAACCACTAGTGGTATTTGTTTCTGTGACTTGTTGCTTGTTTCACCGAATTGATTATCTTACCACGCTCGGGATCTACACACCAACAATCAAAGTAAACTATTTTGTGATAATCAATGGTCGCTTTGCAATGAAACACATGGCTTCAAACTTTGCCAAGCTTGATAAGTTTGAAGGGTGGACTTTGGAGGTGCGTAAGAAGATGCATTTCTTCTCGTCAAGCATGAGTGTGGTTTATGTGCTAACCACTCCTATTCTCGATGATGGGGATGATGCTACCGGGAGCGTATCAGAGGATGAGCAAATGGGAGAATGATGACTACATTTGCAGAGGTCTAATACTCAACGGTATGTCTCGATTCTCTGTTTGATATTTATCGAACTTTGAATCTTCCAAAGAACTGTAGGATTCCTTGGATGCCAAATATATGGTCGAGGATGCATCAAGTAAGAAGTTTCTTTTAAGTAATTTCACAAATTACAAAATGACTGATTCAAGACCAGTCATGGAACAATACAATGAACTTCTTGGAATACTTGGAAGGTTTAAACAACACAATATGCACATGGATGAGGCTATTCAAGTCTCTTGTGTTATTGATAAACTTCCTCCTTCTTGGAAAGATTTCAAGCATACCTTGAAACATAAGAAAGAGGAATTAGCTCTGGTTGAGTTGGGCAGTCATCTGCGCATTGAGGAATATCTCAAGGTGCAGGATAATGACAAGCCAAAGGGGAGCAATGCTGCTGGACCATCTGTTGTCAATATGGTGGAGCATAACAACTCCACGGTACAATGACAACAAAGGCAAACGCAAATATCATGATAACACAAGGCGATCTTAACAAGAAGGCAACACCTACTTGTTGGAAATGTGGCAAACCGGTCACATTATAAGGGATTACAAAGGTGTTAAAATTGGTGGTAAAGCCAATGGATCGTGGGCACTAATGGTTCGAGGGGTGGTGGTTCTTCCAACTCATTGAAAGGTCGAATATGGTTAATAAGTCTTTTCGGTTTATTATGTTACATATGTATCTCAATCTCATTATGCGTGATGATGATGTTGCGTGGTGGGTTGACTGGTGCAACAGTTCATGTGTGCAAAGATAGAAGTGGTTCAAGACTTATGAGTCAACTTTGAATGATGGTTCTATTCTTCACATGGGAAATGAGTCAACGACCTTGGTGCATGGTCGTGGTTGTGTAGAACTTAGGTTTAGTTTTGGAAAGATTGTAACTTTGTTTAATGTTATTCATGTTCCCGATATAAGGAAAAACTTGGTTTCAGTAGTGTTTTGAATAATCATGGATATAAACAAGTTATTGAGTCGATAAATTTGTGCTTTATAAGCATGGTGTTTTTATTGGTTTTGGTTATTTGTGTAATCAAATGTTCTGGGCTTAATATTTCCACCGATAGTGTTAATTCAAAGATTTGTGACCACCACTTGACCGACCGGTTCTACCCTATGGCATGCAAGACTTGGCCATGTACATTATAAAAGAATGCAAGATATGTCCAGGATGGTTTAATCCCCAAAGATTTGACATGGACACTTTGAAAAGTGTAAAACTTGCATGTTGACCAAGATAACCAATAAACCTTTTCAAGGTGTTTGTCGTGAGACTAAGCTCTTGGAACTTATACACGTGACTGCATGTGATTTGCATGCCACTCCTTCTTTGGGGAATAAGAAGTACTTTGACATTTATTGATGATGCTTCTAGATTTTGTTATGTCTATCTTACATACCAAGGATGAAGCATTAGATAAATTCAAAGTGTTTAAAAGCGAAGTTGAATTACAACTTGGGTCACGATCAAAAGATTAAGGACCGATAGGGAGGTGAGTACATGGATACTCAGATTTTCGATCTGTTGGTATAATCCATGAAACGATCGCCCTTTATACTCCTCGGCAAAATGGTATTTCGAAAGGAAAACAGGTCTTTGAAGGAGATGGTTAATTCCATATTGTCCTATTCTCGACCGAGTCAAGGGTTACGGGTGAAGCTATGTTAACAGACTTGCTATTTATTAAATAGAGTTCCCAACAAAAGGAACAAGGTTACCCTTATGAACTCGGACTAAAAGGAAACCAACCTAAACTATCTCAAGGTTTGGGGTTGTAGGGTCATAAGACTCCCGATCCAAAGCTAAAGACTTTGGGTGAAAGAGGCATTGATCGCATCTTTGTTGGATATCTTGAGCATTCCAAGGCTTTTAGGTTCTATGTTATTGAACCTAATGAATATGTTTCGATTAACTCAATAATTGAATCAAGGGATGCGAGACTTTTATGAGAATAGATTATCATCGGTCCCTAGACCAAGTCGAGGATTCCTAATGGAACTCATGACACCGGTGTATCGAGGTCCACGATGATGAACCATCGGTGGTCCCCGATGAGGTTGTGGTTCAACAACTTTGAACCCGTGCTCGAGAAAGAGCAAAAGGGTCGACTCCAAAGTCATTTGGACCCGAGTTTCAACTATACTTAGTTGAAGGAACAAGGATGAGGTCTCGACCAATACTCCTATTGCTTCATTGTTGAGGATGATCCCAAGAAATTTGAAGAAGCAATGAAGTCCTAGGATATTGCTTTATGGAAAGAAGCAATCAACGATGAGATGGATTCCATCATGGGGAAAAACACTTGGGTGTTGGTTGATCTATCTTTGGGTTGCAAATGGATTTTTAAAAGGAAAATGAAGGTAGATGGAACTATTGAAAAGTTCAAGGCTAGACTAGTCATTCGTGGCTTTAAACAAAAGTCGTGGGATAGACTATTTTGATACTTATGCCCACGTGGCTCGCACTATAAGACTGGCGATTGCTTTGGCATCTATTCACAACTGGTTATTCATCGATGGATGTGAAGACGCCTTTCTTGAATGGTGAATTGGATGAGGAGGTTTATGGTTCAAGAATACCCAAACCCCTTAATCTAGGATTTGAATTCCATTGAAAATAGCCCAAGTGTTTAATTGGCATAGCACAAACAGTCATCGAGTGCATAGTCTCCCAAGTGTTTAATCCGTTAACACAAACGAGTCGCCTTCGTGATACTCAAGATGAGGCAAAGAAGAAGTCTCCACCCGAGAGGCGGAACTTAAAGGGTGAAGACCGAGTCAAGAAGAAGATGATGGATTCAAGTGAGTGATGACAATAACTCATCAATCCCTAAGATTCCTCTCCAACTTCTTACATCAAGACAAACCAAGTAGAAGATCAAGGATGTAAAGATCAAGAAAGAGCGGACAAGGCGGAAAAGGTTGAATCGATAAGACGAAGTCCTTATCAACCAAAGTCAACTTTCCCCGAATGGCAAAAGATCGTGCTCTGTCATCACCGAACTTAGGAAAGTAGTCTTGTCTCTTACCTAGAATAGTCTTTAGAATGAGACAAAATACATCAAGATTTTGTCTTCAGATGATGTCGCTTGTCACTTAGGAAAGAGTCAAATATCATACATGTATAAATAGCATAAGAGATGGAGTGAAAATGTTAAGCTTGTGAATTGTAAAACACACATACACGCAAGCCATCTTTTCACTCTCCAAATACAACTTAGTTCCCGAGATAGCTCAAATGAGCTCTAAGAGTTGTGCTCGGACTTAGCCCGAGCTTAGAGAGGAGTCACCCAACTTTGTCATTTCAATCCCAAGTACTATTCCGCAAGTACTGGGTAACGATTCTTTGTGGATTTATTTCTAATAAGAATATGATGTTGAAAATTACTTAGTGTGCTTTTCTTATGTTAATTTCACCATAGTTCACTATTAACTTGTTTTATAAACTTAAAATCGCTTTTAAACGATAGTGAACGGGGAACAACAAGTGGTATCGAGCAAGGCTAATTATAAAACTAGCTTTTAGGCCGCTCTAAAAGTTTTTAAATTAGGATCCTAAATGGTCGAAATTGATGTACCCCAACTAGTCGATAAAAGGGTGGAGCTTATTCACCGTTGCCCCTAGACTTGAAGTTGGCAAATTCAACAAATGGAAAAGCGAATGCTTTGTTATTTGATTGGGATGGAACCTTATTATATCAAGTGTATAAATGAAGGTCCATTTGTCCCAAAGATCGTCAAGGGTTGCCCAAACCTCAAGCTCGGTGGACCTGTGATGAAAGGAGAGTGGTCAACCAGACCAAAGACTCAAAAGTATCATAATATCTTGTCTTCCGACGATATTATGGAGTCTCATTATAAGTCAGTAGTATCGCTAAGCAAACCTGGATGACCTAGTTCATAGTCATGAAGGACCATCCGATACCAAGGAAAATAGGATAATGGACCGAAACTTGAGTATAACACCTTCGTGGCTAAGGACTCGAAACTCTCTCTCAAACTTACACCGATACAAAACTCTTTAAATGAACTTTCAAATGATGGTGTTAAGTTGTCCAAGCATGAAATCAATGTTGGTTTTGTAAATGCCTCCCGAGAAGTGGTTGAATTTCTCTCGTGGACTTAGGAATGCTAATCATATCCAAAATCTTGAGCTTCCGAAATTTATGGAAATTTGTCTATGAGGAAAACCTCATCAATGCACGATACCCCCGACTTAAAGAAGTCTCGTGAAGTCAAGAAGTCCCCGACCACTACCTCATCACCAATATCAATCGCTTTTCTAACAATGTAGTTCAAGATTTCCAAGAAAACTCGGATGATGAGCCCGATGAGAGATCAAGTGAGGAGTACCTAAATGACACGAATGTCAATTTCGTGAAAGGGCACCTTGCTAACTCTCAAGGTTTATAAAAGAAACAAAGGTTTTTCAATGCTAAAGCAAATCAAGACACCGAATGCTATAAGTGTCATAAAAGAGGCCATTTTGCAAAAGACTGCTTTTCAAAACAACTTCAACCCTCTTACAAACCATCGTGATCTAATCGCCTTCGTGCTTTAGCAAATTTCAACCAAAATCTATCGCCTCATCAAAATGTTCAAAACAACTGATCTTAACAAAACCATTGATTATGAAGCTAAGTATAAGAAAGCAAAAGCTAAGCTTGCATTGCTTGAGGCCACCCCTCGTAAACAACAAAAATGTTCAATCATGGCAGGTAAAAACAAAGGCCTCGTTGTCGAAACCTTTGATCGGATGAAGAGCCAATCTCATCGGATGATGAAATGGTACATGTCGTTTCTAATGGCTCTCTCGTAAGAAGACAAGCTAGTCGTTGGGAAGAATCATGCTAGAACGGGAATGGGTCAACATCACAATGAAGAAGGTAAACACTTTACTTTCTATGGATGATGACTCGATTGGCGCCTTATATGAATTATCTAAATGTTGACCTTAAGTTTGTAGAAGAGCAAAGACCTAATCTTTTTCTAAGTACAACAAGTTAAGTTTTGAATTGAATAAGTGTAGGGATGAATTGCTTATTTTAAAACAAGCTAAGCTTGAGGTCACACTTTGCAAATTCAAAACACCGAACTAGTTAAAAGAAATCGTAATCTTCAAGATGAACTTAAAAGGCAAATGATATTCTTAATAGTTGGATCGCTAAGAATCCTGTGGTCTTTGATGTCGTGGGAGCCCCAAAGAGCAAGAAGAGAGTCATAGGTGAAGATCATCTCCCGACTCTCTCAACAAAGACCACTCTCCTAAGCCATTTGTGTCCGTGGCATGATTACAAATATGTTGGTCGATCCCAATTCCAATGATTGGATTGAACGAGTTAATCCCGAGAGTAAGCTTCCAAATTTCGATTCGAAGGATTCTAGAGCTCGAAAGTCAAGCTCTAAAGAGCATGCTTGACTCCCGATGTGCCCAAAGAGTATCGAACATATCTCGAGTCTCAAGCGTAATCTCAAGCACCGCCCACCACCGAAACCTCTTCGTGGTGCCGCCCAAGCTCGAGCTTACTCCACTACAATTCAATCCTCATTCACCAAAAGAAAGGTCCGGACTTGGTAGAACCATCCTACAAAGACAAGCAAAACTAATCCAACAAGAGTCTACTCCTACCGAGACTTCAACATTCTCTCGTCCCCACCAAGTCGACCAAATCAAGAATCGATCGAACTTGTGAGGAAGCTTATCAAAAATGGAATCCATTGAAAAGGTCCCCGAACCAATCAAGGAGACAAAGTCGCCTTCCTCAGGTTCCTCAAAGTCTAAGTCAACCTCCAAAACAAACAAAAGTGTGAAATGTGTGTCATTACACCATCCATACCATCGACAATCGCTATAGAATCCTTTTTGCATGATCCGCAAAAGGATGATCACAGATCGCAGATCATCTACAAGATGTCACCAAGCAAACTATACCAAAGTTGGTCATCGATGCTTCATCCTCCAAAATCGCTCCAAAGAATAGAGCAAAACCTTTTCCTCTCGTGCCTCACTGCTGGTTTAATGATCATCATCGATGATTGTCTCATGAATACATGTTGTGATATATGCGGTAATCCACTCATGAGACATCCCAACATGACAAAGGTCATTCATGCAAGGAGAAATTCCAAACAACCCGTAGTCACCGAGTCATCCTCACCTCTAAATGCAAAACCCGTGGTAGCACCATGCACACAACTATCGACCATGAGTCGATTGCAAATTTCAAAGAGACCTTGAGATCCAAGCCCACTAGTAAGTGGGTCACGAAGAGAAACTAATTCAGCTTTACTACTTGTGCAGACATGCCAGGAGCCTATTTGGCATCTAGACAAAGGATGCTCAAGAAGCATGACCGTGTGAAGGAATATCTGCACAAGTATGTAAAGGAACCAGGCCCAAGGTAGTATTTGGTGATAACTCATCATGTCCCATCAAGGTTATGGTTCAAGAACCGCAATGGAATAGTTTTCTAGAATAGCCTATGTCAACGGTCTCAAATACAATCTCATCGTGTCACCAACTATGTGATGCTAAATACATTGTACAATTCAATGATAAACAAGGTACCATTTTAATGCCAACAAGGAAGTTGTGTTGATAGCTCCTAGAGAGATGATGTTTATGTGCTTGACATGTCAACACTCTCCCAAGATGGAACGTGTCTCTTTGCTAAAGCCACCGAAACTATCAATTGGTCATGGCATAAGAGACTTTCACACTTAAACTTCAAAACCTCAACAACTTGGCAAAACAAAACAAGGTCCTTGGCTTACCATCACCGGTTTTTGCAAAGACAAACCATGCTCGCCTGTGAAAAGGGTAAACACCACGAGCATCATTCAAAACCAAACAAAATTTCTCCATCAAAAGTCGCCTTCACCTCCTCGCACATGGATCTCTTTGGACCGTCACCCCGCATCAATCCAAAGATGAGAAGTATACACTTGTCATTATTGATGAGTTCTCAAGATACACTTGGGTATACTTTCTTTCCAAAAGAGTCAGCAATGATACAATAATGTCATTCATCGTGAAGATTGAAACCGTAATGACATTATCATTAAACAAATCGAATCGACAATGGTACCGAGTTCGTAAATCAAGAGCTTGAGAGTTTCGTGATGAAAAGGAATTTCTCAAAATTTCGCTCCATATACCCCCGAACAAAATGGGGTTGTTGAAAGGAAAATGTAGAACTCTCATTGAGGTCGCTAGAACCATGTTAAATGGATCGCCCTCTCAAAGCATTTACGGATCAAGCAACAAAACCGCCTGTTACACTCAAAACAGTCAATCATTGTCAAAAGACATAATAAAACCCCTTATGAGATCTTCAAAGGTAGACTTCGACATCGCCTATTTTCATGTATTTGGATGTCCTGTGTTCATTCATAACCACAAGGATCATCTAGGCAAGTTTGATGCAAAAGTCGATGATGGATACTTCTTAGGCTACTCACCGATCTCCAAAGCCTTCGTGGTTTTTAACACAAGGAGACAACAAGTTGAGGAAACCTTTCATGTCACCTTTGATGAAAGTGCCGAAGCATCGTTCACCAACACCTCGAAGGAGGAAATAGGAATTGATAACTCATCAAGATATCCTCCCGATGAGTACAACATCGAACTCAATTCCTCATATCGTCGATGTCGACATCTCATATTATGTCTTACCTCACAACCTACCCCAACCAACCATCAATGAGTTCATTGATAATCACCGTCTCACCGATAAGTAACAATGATCCAAATGATCGTGAACTCAGAACTCATGATCCTCAACTCGATCAAGACATCTCTACAGATGTTCTAAATGATTATGTGGCCCTTGCACCGAACTCACATCTCGAACTCCCAAGAACATCTTCAAGCTCGCATCCCGCACCACAAAGTAAGTGGACAAGATCTCGTGACATTGAGCTTGTAAACATCATTGGTGAACCCACCGAGGGCATGCTCACTAGAAGCATGGTCGCTAGTCTAACTGCAGCTTCACCAATGAATGTCTATATGCCGATTACCTATCGATATAGAACCCAAAAGTGTCACCGAGGCTCTAAAATACCCAAGCCGGGTTCAAAGCTATGCAAGAAGAATTGCAACAGCTTGATAAAAACAAGGTCATGACCTTGATCAAATGTCCTCGTGATGTAGTAGTCATAGGAATGAAGTGGGTTTCGTAAACAAAACCGATGAAAACGGCACCGCTATTAAAAACAAAGCCGCACTTGTAGCCAAAGGTTACACCAACAAGAAGGCATTGACTATGATGAGACATTTGCTCTGTTGCAAGAATGGAAGCCATCAGATCTTCCTTGCATATGCAACATACATGAACTTCGTGGTCTACCAAATGGATGTTAAAAGTGCATTCTTAAATGGTGATCTCAAGGAAGATGTGTATGTTCAAGAACCTCCGTGCTTTGAGAGTAGTGAATTCTCGACTATGTCTCGCAAGCTTGACAAAGCTCTTTATGGACTTAAACAAGCTCCCGAGCATGGTATGAAACTCTCTCACCTTCCCGATACAAAACAAGTTTGTCGAGGAAAGATAGACAACACATCGTTTGTCTATAGAACTCAACAGATGTGATTCTAGTCCAAGTGTATGTTGATGATATCATCTTTGGCTCAACAAACTACAAACTTTGCAAACAGCTTGAAACACCGATGACAAAGAAGTTTGAGATGAGCATGATGGGAGAACTCACATACTTTCTTGGACTACAAATCGTGCAAACCGATAAAGGAATATCCATCACCAAGAGAAATACACCGTAAATCTCTTGAAGAAATATGAGATATCCGACTGCCTCTCAAAGAAGACACCAATGGTCCCACCTAACAACCTTGGACCCGATCTCACCGGCAAATCACCAATCAAACTCATTTCGTAGGATTGTTGGCTCACCGATGTATCTAACCGCTACTAGACCGTATATACAATTTTCAAGATGTTTAATAGCAAGATATCAGTCCAATCCCAAAGAATCTCACCTCACCGCAGCCAAAAGAATACTCAGTACTGAAAGGAACCCCAAACCTTGGACTCTATTATCCAAAATGCTCGTGGTTTGATCTCAAGGTTACTCGATTCGATTATGCCGGTCGCAACATGGATGTAAAAGTACCTCGTGGTCCCACAATTTCTTGGAGGAAAACCGGTTTGTTGGAGTGCAAAGAAGCAACAATCGCTGGCTATGTCCTCACCGAAGTCGAATATGTAGTCAGCAGCAGGATGTCATACAATGTATTATGGATGAAAAGTCAACTCAATGACTATGACATCCATTACAAAATGGTGCCCATCTTCCGTGATAACACTAGTGCTATTGCAATCTCCAACAACCCCGCCCTCCACCAAAGAACCAAACACATTGATATCGATATCACTTCATCGTGGATCACATAATGAAAGGAGACATAGAACTTCATTTCATCCCTCATCAATATCAATGGCCGATATCTTCACTAAACCCTTGATGAACCTACCTTCGTGAGACCGAAAGTCGAATTGGGAATGCTTGACATTGAAAGTCAAGTATCCGAAAACCAATCTCAAGAAGTTCTCTCAAATGGTCCATCCTCCCCGAACATCCAAAACCAACCTCTCACCGAATAAGTAAGACTCATTCGTGGTCCCCGACACTTGACAAAGAGCATTGAATGAGTAACTAAATGATCTAAATATCGCTACTTAAATGTCCTAGGTTGGTGACTTTGCCAATTTAATAAAGGAATATATGTCTCTTTGTCTTATCACATCCCACTTGGCATTTAATGCCTCTCACAAAAATATCAAATTGATATTTTATCTCGCAAAAGTGCACTTTTACCGTGCATCGCAATCGCTCCCTTGAAAACGGGATTTTATCATGGTAATGGAGTGGTAGCATTAAATGTGGAAATTCAAACGCCTTTCAAAACCGACTCTTAATATTCCCATTTGTGCACAAAACACCCTCTTATCACTCTATAAATACCCTCTTCCAACACAAACAAACACACACAAATCTTTTCTCGCAACAAAACTCACAAAATCATCTCTAAAATTCAAAACATTTGTGTGTGCTCAAAAAACTTAAAACCTCTTTTGAAAAACTCTTCTTGTAAACATTTACAAAAGTTTTTCATCACAAACTTGAGAGATCAAAAACAACTTTGATTATTCTAGTCAATATATTTTCAAAACCCTAAAATATTTCATATGGAAATGGCTAGAACACAATCTCTTCAGTTTACTTCTCAGTATGTAGGGGATCTTACTAACGTTGAATTTAAAACAAATAATGTCATAGGAAATTTTGAATATCCTGAAAATGTCCCAACCTATAAAGACATTATAAAATTTTTATTCAACCGCCCACTCAAACGGCCTTTGTAAATGTCCTCAAGAGTGTACCCAAACTACCTCGTGGAGTTTTGGGCTACAACTAGAGCCTTTGACCCGACACCTTCATCGATGAGAATAACCTTAGACCTCTCGTGAGTATCTCATCGTTCGCCTAAATGGGGAAACAACACACCGGATTACAAAACGCTTTGCACATCAACAGGTTAGATTATAACAAAGGTGCTTATGTCGCCCATCCCGAACCCTCCACAGTGAAGGATGGGTTAAAACAAATCGTTTTAGATCCTACTTTTTGGACAAGACCCCAATCACTAAAAGCTCATTCCCGTGGCTTGGAGGATCCTCTTCACTTTTGTGATTCGTGTCCTCTGGGAACCACTCATCCACCGAACAAGTTAACTCTATTCGCTTGATGATGGCATACCGCTTGATGAATGGGGTCATAGTCGACATAGGAGAGATCATTTACAAGTGATCTCAGAACGAAGCTACAGAGCAAAACTAGGACGGCAGCGCGTTCATATCCTAGGTTTGTCTCATGTGCTTTGCAATCACATCGGGTTCAAACTATACTCGTGATGAAAAATTTGAAATTTACCCGCATCCCGAGCCCATCAAATTTTCAAAAGGACCCATCCCTTGTCACTCCCATTGAATTGACGGCCCACATGATTGTCAGAACAATCAAAGTGGATCGCTGTCTCCAAACCCCGCTTCTAAAAGAAAAGGGAAGTCTCGATCGACTAAGACTAAACCAAAGTCTCGTGGCCCCGAGGCTTCGTGAGCACAAACCTAAGAGGCACAAAAGCCCGAGACCAAAAAGACACCCACCGACTGTGCAACAACCACCCCAAAGGACAACGAAGGACACCGATAAATCACAACCAAGGCCCTTGGTCACACCTACTACTCCCAAGATCCGTAGGAAACAAACAACCCACTGGTAGGGAGCGCCCACCACGCCCAAGGATGACATTAGCAAATCCAAGCCTTTGTCTCGAGGGCACACCGATCTCTCCCAAAGACTCGTAGGAATCAAACAACCCACCGATAGGGATACAACTATCACCGACTGCTAAAGGCATCTGAAACGCCCACCGGTGTCTCGGGGTCACTGGGGACAAAGACTCGGAGGAAAGGAACAACCCACCGATACGGAACCCACAACCAATCCTCGACTCCAAATAAGACATCGGAAACGCCCACCAAGTCCGAGGGGTCAACGGGGACAAAGACTCGTAGGAAACATACCACCACGATATGGAACCCAACACCAACCCCGTTAATCGTTGTTGATGTCACCGAATATTATTCTCAAGATGAGCTTGCCGAGATCGATGATGAAATCTTATCACCGAGAAGAAATGGACGCCGAGGTTCAAACCGAACAAGAGCCTCAACTGATCCACAGGAGCATATCAATCACCAACAAGCCCCGACAATGATGACCTCTTCCTCCACCGATGAATTTGAAAGATTTGATAATGTTCTCCCACTCACCGAAAGACAACTAGTTCAGGTGGATCACCAAAGCTTCAAGAAGGTTATATTCGGGTCATCGACACATTGTGGGAGCAACACATCGAGGTCACCGCAAGTTATGCCGATCTAAAGGTCGAGGTACATGGCTTTGATGAAAATGTTCATGAGCATAGGATATGATGTATGACAACATTCACCGATCGGATGAAAACATGGCTAAATTCCTCGTGCATCTTCGTGGTGTAGGTACCACGATAGATGAAATCGTGGAGTTTGTCAAAGAAGACCCAAGACTCAACTCTAAAGTGCTCGAGGCTACCGAGGCGCAATTAAAACAATCCTCAAACCTCACCGAATCGCCGATATGCTCAAGTCTCGCCAATGTTCGTGGTCTTCCATCCTCGGTCCGCCTCTTCAAGCTACATTGGACTCTATAAATACGCAGTGACTACTTTGGCTCGTGCATCCTCATCTCGGCCCGGAATCTTGGGCCCGTAATGACACCCGGAGGTTTCTCGTGCTAATTTGGAAACTAAAGTCACCGGTATTCAATCGACACTTCGACATCAAGGCTATGATCTCGAAATTTATCAGCCTTCAAGGGTCAAGCCGCCACCCCTTCAAGACCCACTCCAACTCTTGCCCTCACCGAGGCTCCGCAACAGCTTGAGGGGAGAATATTGTGAAGAAACCCTTCTCACATCGAGGGGAGCCAACACCAACAAAGATCGCGGCTCAAATCTCATCATCCCCACCAGCCTCAAAGAACACCGATCTCATCAATCCCACCAACAACATCAACAACAACAACACCGACAAGAATCACCCAATAACAACAACACCACCACCACTGGTAGCAACTTCATCTTCCTCGTGCCAGACAAAGGAAAAGGCAAGATGGCAACTTCGAGCCTCGAGAAGATTCCCTATAAAATCGGCGACATCAATACCGCCACACAAGAACAAATTGAGTAAACACCTTGCTAAAGAAGAAAAAGGTTGAAACAAGTCGAGGAAGAGAAAAGGAATGAAAAGCACTGGAAAAGGTTGTCGCCAAGAAGCCGAGAACATGGGATTAGATCCAAGCAAACTTCAAAAGGGTCGCAGGGCAAAAGTTCAAGGAAGCTCAGTGGCTCGGATGGTCGCAATGAAAAGCAATGGAAGAAAAGAAGAAGAAAATCAAGCTCTCGTGCAAAGCGTAATTGAGGAGTACAATCGACAATGACAAGTCAAGGCTTCCGAAAAAATCACGATGTCGAATCATCCCCAATACCAAACCACCGCCATGAACATCTATAGAGGGTTGATAAAAGACACTTTGAGGTCCATGATCCCTTCAAATTCACCGACTTTGGGATCACCGAACTTGATGAGCTTGGTCCAATCATTGAAAAGAAGAAGAATGCGTGGTTAAGGACCGATGAAAATGCTCAAGAAAAGATATGAAAGATCGAGAGATTGTCCACCCAATTTGGGAATTCAGCCGCTTTAATCGCACCTCAAGGATCTCAACCACAATCATCCACTAGCAAAAGGAAGAGAGTTGAGTTCCAACCGAGATTAAAGTGCCTGGACCGGAGTGTAACAGGAGCGCTCAAGGGGTTAAATTTGTGAACTGTCTAGTGATTGAGAAGCTCGAAGAGGGCTATTCCACATTGATGTATATGGAAACCCCTTTTCAAAGATGGAGTGATATTGATCAGGTGGTGTGGCCGCAATGTCGAGCTACATACCGCTGGCCTCTCAAATTCAAACCCGGCAGAAACATCGTGTTCTCGCCAAGACCGAATGCCAAGATAAGAGACCATCCCGACAGAGAAACACTCATCACCAAAAAGGTCAAGCTTGAAGCATTGGGAATCCATCCGGATTGACATCATTTTGTTTTATCTTTTGTACTAGTGATAGGAACTATGTAATCGATCAATAAACGATGTATGTTTTATTCATTTACTCGGTGTTCCTTATTGTATTCATTAGTACATTCAGTAAGAAGAAGCCTCTTGCTCACTTACATCGATCAACCACTTAGGCTATTTGTATATCCAAATAGGGGAGACCAAGGTTCAGTAAATACCCAAACCCCTTAATCTAGGATTTGAATTGAAAATAGCCCAAGTGTTTAATCCAAACACAAACAGTCATCGAGTGCATAGTCTCTCGGTGAGTCGTCTTCGTGATACTCAAGATGAGGCAAAGAAGAAGTCTCCCACCCGAAGGCGAAACTTAAAGGGTGAAGACCGAGTCAAGAAGATGATGATGGATTCAGTGAGTGATGACAATAACTCACCGAATCCCTAAGATTCCTCTCCAACTTCTTACATCAAGACAAACCAAGTAGAAGACCAAGGATGTAAAGATCAAGAAAGAGCGGGACAAGGCGGGAAAGGTTGAATCGATAAGACGAAGTCCTTATCAACCAAAGTCAACTTTCCACGAATGGCAAAAGATCGCTCTGTCATCACCGAACTTAGGAAAGTAGTCTTGTCTCTTACCTAGAATAGTCTTTAGAATGAGACAAAATACATCAAGATTTTGTCTTCAGATGATGTCGGTTGTCACTTAGGAAAGAGTCAAATATCATACATGTATAAATAGCATAAGAGATGGAGTGAAAAGGTTAAGCTTGTGAATTGTAAAACACACACACACATGAAGCCATCTTTTCACCCTCCAAATACAACTTAGTTCCCGAGATAGCTCAAAGCTCTAAGAGTTGTGCTCGACTTAGCCCGAGCTTAGAGAGTCACCCAACTTTGTACTTGGGTATTTCAATCCCAAGTACTATTAACTTGTTTTATAAACTTAAAATGCTTTTAAGTAGCGGGAACAACGATGAAGTCTATACACTTAGGTGTAACATGATTCTTTATCATGAATGGATTATCTATTTCTAATAAGAATATGATGTTGAAAATTACTTAGTGAATGCTTTCACGAGGAAACTTAGGAGCTTATGTGGAAAGTAATTCGGGACAGCACATAGTTCACTATCGAGAAACTTGTTTTATAATGGTTAATTTTCTTTGAAAAGTGCTTGCTTTGAATAAAGAGGAACCACCTATAAATGTTGAACGCTTGGAACAACCATGGCTTATATAGTGTCGAGGCGATAAGTGTTTGAAAACTTGTGTGTATTTTATCATCGGTATTCAAATGGGTTGAAGGGTTCAATTCTTAGAACACCATGATTCTCGAATATTTGAGCGTGTAATTTGATAAGAAGGAAATTCAATCCTCGGGACATTTTCGTTTATGCACATGTTTTGTTTAATGGTTGTTTTCATGCAAAGGAAGTGAACTAAATTTGGGAGGATTGTTGGAAAATTTAGTGCACTTGTGGGATTAGTTCACACCTTGTAATGGGTTAGGAGGTGCAGAGGTACACCCATAAGGTCCATGAACACCTCGACTCTAAAAGTGGTTTGTATTGGTAGTGCTATTGGAAAGTCTTGCTTGTGGTTTCCATCAAGTTGTGGTTTCCAGGCGGTGTTTCCATCGGCAATGTTTCCAATGAAGCGGTGTTTCCAGCGATGTAGTGTATCCACCGATAGTGCTATGAAAGTACCGATGATAGTATCGCTTGTAGCGGGCTTTGACCTATTCAAGTGGCGATTACAAGCGCATAATGACCACGTTTAATTGGTCATGTAACCACTAACGGCTATAATGGGGATAATTATGAGGAGATTAATGGGCGATTAATTCTCATAATTCCATTTGACTAGCTCGTAGTAACCTCCTATAAATAGGAGATCCGATTATGCATGAAAGATACACTGAGAAAACTATTAACACTTATTAGCGCAAGGGTTATAAATTGTGCCTAATTCCATAATCGCATTTGGTCTTATCCCAGTAGATATTCGTGTAACCTGGGCATTAGGGTCGAATAGTTTACTTTGGAAAGTGATCACACGATTCAAGTGATATCCCAGGTAACCACCTAGTGGTATTTGTTTCTTTTGAATTGATTATCTTACCACATTACGGGATCTACACACCAACAAATTATGTTTGACGAAATTAACTGGTGATAGTTGTAGTTGGAATTTGAGAATATAGAAGCCGATGGTTATAAGAGTTCCGGAGCTGGAACTACTCGAGCTTATAGGAGCTGAATCTCAAGCTTTTATTTTCTGAAATATTTGGCCTAAAGCTAAAGCTTATAGGTGTGGAAGAATTATATGCAAGCGAGTTATAGATAAATGTATCTATGTAATTAGCCATATAAAAAGCTCGGGAGAGGATTCTCTCAAGTTATAAATAACTTGATGGATCAAGTTGTAAGTATCAACCATTGGATTAAATCCAATGGCTCAAATCATTTCATGTTCTTTTGATTTGAGCCATTGAATTTGATCCCACGGTTGATAATTGCTTAACTTGATCCATCAAGTTATTTATAACTTGAGAGGATCCTATCCCAAAAAGCTCAAGCTCCTCTTAATGAAGTTCTTTTTTAATAACTCACAAATTCTAAAAGCTACCAAAAGCTCCTTTGTTTGTCAAACATAAAAGCTTTTATTGTAAGAGCACATAAAACCTTGAATTATAAAATGAGATCTCATAAGCTACTCTTCTGATGAAGCTTGTAGCCGGTGGAAGCTTATCTTATAAGTTCCATTTCTTAGGGTGGTGGCAACCATGCCTAACAAAATTTTTCATGCCTAATCACCCACCAATAATATTCTTCCAACTCATCTCATACCTATCTCATACCTAGCAATAGATTTTTAGTGGCAACCATGCCTAACCCATACCTCACATTCATTAATATAAAATGAAGCAATATGATTGGTGGAAATTAATATAACACAAATACACATGCATGCTTCTTGTTGATGTAGAATCGGCAAAGGTTGCCGAAATTGTTCAAATTGATACCACACCGAACGATGCCTAGAAGGAGGCAATGAGAAAGCCGATCAGTATGGGGCATGCCGATTTCATGCCTAAGCCGGTTGCCACCACCCTTATAAATTTTGCATTAAACATGTGCCACATAAAGAAACAATAGAATAGTAGAAATACCACAACTATAGGTGGTCTTAGATTTCTTATAAAAACAAATTATTTATTATTTTCTTTCCATTCATCCAATGAAAGAGACATACATGTATCACAAGAGAACACCTTTGGATTCTAGTGTTGGGGATTATTCTGTGGCATGTATCACAGAGATTGACAAATGACGATCTACCTACTCGAATATACGGAACCTTTGTCTAGGAATAATCCATCTACTCATGGAAAATGAGATGTTAAATTTGATGTATAGTCTGAGTTGAAATACGTGATTTATCTATCAATTATACTTGAAGGCGCGGAAAAACTTCTTTTTCTCTTTTTACATTTCGATTTTTATGTGGCAACCAAATAACCATTTTCCTGCAGGCAGGCCTACACCCTCGTAACTCCTCAACATATAAAATCGTAACTGAGGACCAAATTGAATACGTAAATAAGTAAAGATGTGGTACTAGATTTGTTTATTAAAACAGACTTTTATAACGGATTATAATAAGATGGCGAACAAGCGAAGTGTGAGTTGTCACCCTCTTTTGAATGGCAAATTCTACTAAAATGAAATTTTGTGACTTAGGGTCATAAAATTACTTTCTTGTAACCCGTTGACCCTAGTCAAAACTCCACAATGTTTAGGAACCCAAATGTATCAAAAGCAAAGGGGTAAATCGTGTTGATTCTCTAAACAAGCTTTCGTGTTTAGCAACTTTGCTCGATTCCGCTTTCAACGCCGCTTGTCCCATGAACAAACCCATTGTCCTTAGCCCAACAAGAGGGACACTCGGTAAGATCCACAAAAGACATGTTTCCCCGGCCCATCCAAACACAAGTATATCACCGGTAGTAAAGTAGACCTCCTTCAAGCGGATCATCGGAAAGTTCACGGGGCCTCTTTTTAGAAGAAATTCACTGCTCGTTTAAGAACATCATCTGTAACATCCATAGCGAAATCATGCTGTATTTGAAACACAGTAACTCCTTGCAATGGACCGCATGCTCGCATGAAGGAATCTAAACAAACCTTGCGGCAGACTGGCAAGGCTCATCGGTAGGAAGCAGAGGGATCATTAGCGGGTGCCAAGGATAGTCCGGTACTCAGGCCGACATATGTTGGCCTAGCCCTTCAATGGGGATAGCAGTCAAGAAATCTTGAGCATGAGGAGCTGGGAGACATTGAAACACCGCTTTTCCGAGGGATAAATCAAACTTGTCTCCCAAACTCCTGACGATTCCACTAAAAGTGCACACGCCAAAACATTTTGGCTTTAGGTGGGCGGTGTCCTTGTTAGAGAAACCGCTAAGATCGAAATCGAAAGGGACATGCATGGCGATACATTGCATACCCATAATCGAGTCAACCTCATCAATACCACATCTCCAGAAGAATGTGATCCTGCGAAATCAAGATTGCACCCTCGAGGCCACAAAGCATAAGTAGATACATCCTCGGCCAACATAGACCCAACCCACCAAACCGAAGTCGGAAGAGATGCGAGCCTCCATTGAAAATCCCCGAAAAAGGGCCCCCACAAACCACAATGGCCTATATTGCCTTCCAAGGCCATTGTCAAAAATGAAACAACTTCCCTATATACATAGGTTGGCACGTTCGAGACCGAACATCGACTGCGGCGCCCGTACATGAGCGAAGCAAAGGAGATCGATTGAGGGTCGCGCGGACTTGTGAGACAACTCATTAGTTCCACAAACACGAGATGCCCTTTTCACGGCCAAACTACTAATAAACCCCGCATCCCGGCTAACAACGCCTCGAGGAGTTTCACACCCAATGTCGGCCTCCCAATCCCCTGGAAACAAACCGTCTGTACTTTCACCCCATTGCATGAGGGCCAAAAACTTCATTTTCTTAATGTTGAGTTCAAGGCCCGGTGGGGCCCTCGACCATGATTATATCTAAGGCTTTAGCTACCTCTTTAGTGTCACCGATAATCGTGCGATCATCCAAATACCAAGCATGAAAAGAGAGCGCAACAATCCCTAATCCGGTGGGCAAGTGGGTGCAAAACTAAGGTAAAAGAAGAGGCCTAAAGGGTCCCCTGCTTTGAACTCCAGGCAGGGTGGACCAAATATGGTCGTCGCCACATATAACCTCGCCGACCGACCATATAAAAATCTACCCATAGGAAATAGACGGACATCGAGTCCAACCTCATTTAAAAGGGTAGTCCGATCCACCAAGTTGAAGGCATTTGAGAAGTCAACGATAGCATAGCCAACGACCCATCTGAATGAAACTCATGTAAGAATCATTCGCTATGGAGCACGGCCTCCCCCACTGGGACTCCCACCCCAATGAAAATCACCAAGGTAATTGGAAATCTCCTTCTTGACACCCTTATAGCCACCTTGGATACCAGCCTCCTCCAAATCGTTCCCACAATAGACCTAATCCCATTGTCCGGTTTGAGCAGCGGTGTGAGGGCGCGATGCAACAAACTCCGCCAAAACCTTAGGGCACCTCCCCAAACATAAATTAACCACCACGAGAGATAGCCTTGAGTAACCCAACGATCGCCGACCCTCTCCATGAAAAGCATCTAAAATGTGTTGGGCCCTCAATCCGTCCCGCCCACAAAAAGTCCCTTTGGGAAAGATTGAATACACCCAAGCGCTATCAACATCCACAACAAGTGGAGTCGCAGAGAGCAAGGAAGCAGGCATAACCGGGAGGAAGTATGGGATGCTTAGTTAACAACGTCAAAAGTATCCGTACCATAAGGTGCAACCCTCAAGAACATAATACTTTAACATTAGCGTTGAAATGCCCGTCCGAAACTTTCCTCAAACATTGTTTAACATTAGAACACACCGCCGAGCTACTGGGACCCAGAGCCAAGCCCATCCTCTCCCGGCCACCCTCGAGGGTTGGGAAAAAAGCGAGAGAATAAGTTCATCAAACCATCCCCACCCCAAGCGACCAACGACCGTTGAATACTAAGGCATTGCAAAGACTTCCTATTACCAGACTTGCGCTCCTGACGGTTAGAAGGCCTAAAACACGTAACGTGCAGCGGTAACAACAAAGTTTACCACGCCTCAATAGATGTGGCATAGCCGCCACTTTACCCAGAGCAACAACTAAAGCATGAGAAAAAGCCATACGACAGCTATAAGGGATGCTCTTAACAGTCGTGATAGGTAGGGAGAACACACGATCAAGGAGAACTTCATCCACCACCACCCCTCCCAAAGGAACCACTTCCCTCCCAACACGTGGCCTAGCGATCCCCACTATAAAATCCTCAACATCTCCCGTAACCCACTTGAACCGAGCCAACCCATCCTCATGATGACATGCCCGACTGAGAGCATGTAGACGCATACACACCCCACACAACCACTGATCCGAGACCTTTAAAGCCTCCCCAACCGAAACAAACAATTCACAATCCGCGGAAAGCGCCTCTCGCAAGGCCCCTCTCCGATCGTCCAACGACAAATGGAGACGCTTAATATGGGCAACCAACCGAGGAAACCCCTTCTCCCCCGCCATTCCATCTGGGCAACAATGGAAATTTCTAAAAGGACACGGCCAAACACCCACCGAAGAACAACCACTCACCTCCATGGAGGGGCCCAAAAGGAGAAACCAACTTCAATTTAGGGACCGAAGGTCCAAAACCCTAAAACAAACTTATATTTTGATTCTTTGACCAAGGCGGTCAAAGAATCAAAATAAAAATGGTTTGGTTTAGTTGAGGCAACATGTCAAACACTTGGTGTGAACTCGAAGTGGAAAAAGATGAAGGCTTTTGTAAAATTGAAGGATGAAAGTTTGAAGTATTTGAGTTTTAGGGACCGAGAAGGTCCAAAAACCATAAAACAAACTCATATTTTGATTTTTTGACCAAGACGGTCAAAGAATCAAAATAAAGTGGGTTTGGTTTGGTTGAGGCAAAATGTCAAAAACTTGTTGTGCAACTCAAGAAGTGGAAAAAGATGAAGGCTTTTGTAAAAATTGAAAGATGAAGGATTTTCTAAAACAAACCCATTGTCATTAATGAGAGCATACCAAACGCACCCTAACTTTTAAATACAGGTTGCAGAATAAATTGAATAATTGCCTCTTTTCTTTTTATCATTCCAATTGAAAGAGACAAATATCTAACAAGCATGCTAGCAGGATAAAATAACTTAAATTTTTGCTTTGAAATATTTGTGTAAGCTTGCAAAATTGAGATCGTATAGTCGATTATATATAGATTTGTGCTGAAACACACATCAAGTATGCTTGAAACCGGCAAAAGCTTGTTTTTTTGTAAATTTGAAAATAAGTACGTCAGTAAAAGTGAATAGATTAGCCACTAAAATACATGTTTTTTGTATTGAAACCAAATAATATATGTTTACTTATTGGCGATCTTTTTTTGGACATATGGAGATGCACATGGTTCTAGAGTGTGTGCTAAACGTATACGGAAACAAGGTGGTCAGACATAGACCAATACAAATCAAATTTGGTATATATAATTATAATCTGTCAAAGTTCATCTAGAAGGTTAAAATCCATCGACTCATTATATAAACAAGTAGAAGGCGCCCGCCTCGTTGCGTGGCGGGTTTAAGTATCAGATGTAGGCATTCTCAGTTCTAAACAAAAAGAACTAAAAAAGATTTCTATTTTTTCTTCTAACCAGTTTATGATTAGAACATACCGAGTAATATAAATATTGTTATTAAAATCCATAGTATGTCACTACTAATGTGAACTGATATGTTTAAGCACCTTCGTAAGTCCATTTAAGAAACAAAAAAAAAAAAGAAAAAACCAAACTATTGTACTCAAGCAGAAGACGCCGACATGGCATATGATCTTAAGTACCGCAACATCATAAACAAAAGCACCGGCCAAACAAAACAAACAGCCTAGTATCGAAGCTAGAAACTACGGTGACGAAACCAATTGTAGTCTGGCAATAGCTTCGTTGGCCTGGATGCTGCATTGCTATGTCCTGCAATCCCCAACATACACAATTTCATATTTCAAGCGACAATACGACTACTTCCAAAATCATAACTAAGACATATTCTTTGACCTATTCATACTTTCGTAGTATTTCCAGTTCTTGCTTTTTAATATTGGAAGATATATTTGTTAAATATAGGGCAAAAAATAAAAAACTGCTAACAAAAAACATCAATACAGTCAAAATTACCCGGTTTTTAGCACGAATAACATCATCTTGTCGGACTTTGTAACGGAGTTTGCTCATCTCTTGCATTATCGCAAAAGCCAAATCATCCAACCAATCGGGCTACATTTTAAAACAAAAAGTAATAAGTGGCAATCAGTAATACTGAATTAAACCGGTTTGAGTCGCAAAAAAGTACAGTCACTACAACAAATATGTCACTTCTACACGCTTTTTTCTTCGCACTTTATAAAATGTGAACTTTTTTTAAAAGATATTCACACTTAAGAGTGTGAATAATTGTTTCAAAATCCTCACACCTAAAAAGTGTAAAGAATTTCAATATCACACTTAAAAGTGTGAAGAATTATTTCAAAATTAAAATCATCACACTTAAAAGTGTGAAGAATTGTTTTAAAATCCTCACACTTAAAAGTGTGAAAATATTCATAAAGCATCACACATAAAAGTGTGACAATATT